>CAMQGK010000256.1:4820000-5252500 GCA_947000775.1 Pterois miles
CAGAAATAACTTGTAATTAGTGAAATATCTGAAACTTATACTTTATCCCAACACTTTAGTCCTTAATTAATTCCAAGTATAAAGACAAAATTTCTATAGTAAAATACTATAGTAAAACTGGAGATTTCCAGAATAAATTTGTAATATTTTGATAAAATAAATTTAATGTCACAAGATAAAGTTATAATCTTCGGAGAAAAGTAAAGATGTTATGAGAATAATGTACTACTTAAAAGAAATGTCATATGTTACGATTAAATTAGATTACACATGCATGATTTAGCTGTCTTGATTCTCAAAATAGGACTTTATTCTGGTAAAACTGCCCCTTTATTGTCATCACATGACTTTATTCTTGAAATATCAAAATTTGTTTTGTAAAATTACCACTGTATTTCATCATATTAATTACATTTTATCGAAAACACAACTTTATTCTCTCATTATAACTTTTTCCCCAAAATAATTCTCAAAATACTCCATCCTATAAACACTCATATCAAACATTCATTTGTCAGTCAACTTTATGAGTGTTATGATATACTATATATGAACACGAATTAATTTGTCCCTTGTTATCTTGCACGTATACTAAAAGTTAAATGTATTGCCTTCAATCTCAATGTTATTTCGGGTACTTTGACAGGTAGATAATGTGTGATATTGTTTTTCCGATGGTTGTATAACAGACAGCGATGAACAGTTTGTGCTGTCAGAACGTTTTCAAAACACAACAATGAGTCATTTCCATCTTCTCACGCCGTTGCGTTTGATGGTTACCATCCCGCTCAGAGATTGGGATGAGGAACAAAGAGCTCAGTGAAGTGAGAGCGGAGACTCGTCTCATTCAGCTCGCAGACAAAAACCTGCTGTGATTTGAATACGAAGAGTCTGAAGCCCAAAACAGACGAGAGGGAAACTATGCTGACCTGCTGCAGCTTCCTGCTCATTACCGACACTGAGTGTGGGTGTGTGCGTGCATGTGTGTTTACTGGGGGGGGGGGGGGGGGGGGGGGGCCGTCCTGTTTGAGCCAGTTTACCTCCTAATGAATTTTCAAACAATACTTATGATTATGATGATATTGCTGAGTACTTTTGACACTATTTATGAAGTTATTGCACATAAAGTACTTTTTACAGTTGTACAAATACTACACTAAAAATATACGTAAAAGTCCTGCATTCAAAAATTCCTAATGGAATCTGCAAGACGCAAGAGCAACCAATCAGAGCCAAGCAGGAGCCTTGGCGTCTCTGAACAGCTGTTAATCAATCGCAAACTCCGATCAAACAGTGAAACTAGGCAGCGCTGATCAAACATGAATTGGTATTCTGTTGCTGTAATGACCATCTCTCTCCTCAAATGTTTTCAGAAACATCTTGTAGTTACTGTTAAGCTGTAAAATGAGAAAGTTTGTGGTCTAACAGCCATGTTGAAATCTGTCCAGGAAATACCAAGCACCGCCCACCAGCTGGAGCCCAGCCAATAGGAATGTTCACTCTGATATGACCTGTGATTGGTGAAAGTCTCCCAGCATGGGCTAGTTTTATTAAAGCCTGAAAACAGAGCCGTGAGGAGGTGCAGAAGTCTAGTTTTCTCTGAGAACACCTGAATTACAATATGCTGAAAGGTTATTATGGAGTTTTTGCTCAGTGATGCCAAAAGGTTTGCCTACTGACGCTTTATCAAAAAAAAAACTTTGATTAAAGCAGCTGTACACAAAATAATCATGTGACACCATACAGTATCATACAGTTACAGTGCATGAATATGGTACAGTATGTGTGTTCTCACTTTCATTTCACTATGTCCACTTCCTGCATGACATCATCCTCAACGTTCCCCCGTATTACATCGGCAATGTTTACTCTTCCAGTCATATGATGGTACCACACACACACACACACACACACACACACACACACACACACACACACACACACACACACACACACACACACACACATTACAACTGCCCTGGGCTATTAGTCACCTGTTTGCTCTCGGTTGTTTGTCACACATCGACACCTTTAACACTTATTACTTATCATTTGTAAGGAACTCTGTATGATCTGTATGAAGAAAACATGTTTTACAAGGGACAAATGGAGGGACAAGTTATTTAAGTCATTTGAGAAGTGAAAGCATTATTTAATGTAAGTGATGAAGGAAGTTTCTGAACAGCTACAGAGCAGTGTAAACTGTACAGACGTTTGCCACAATTAGCCTGTTTCACAGGTGTGAGACTAAAACTAACCAGTCAGCATGAAAACGACGCTTGCCTGTAGTTCAGAGACATGTTGCTGTCTCATCGTAAACCGTCCCAGATGCTGCCACAGCTTTCAAATATGTCGGATTTTCTTGTGGCCGAAAACTGCATTTGTAGTCACCTTGAAAACAAGTCTGGATGGATTTCATAAAAAAAAAAAAAAAAAATCATAAAATCTCATAAATGCTGCAGTTTTAATACATGAAACAAAGTAAACTCGTTTAGTATATTGCTTATATCTGGCGTCAAGCACCATCAACATGTGTTATTTTTCCAGCTGACATAACAAAATCATCAGATATGAATGTGATAATTCGACATACAGCAGTGATTTTACTGGATAATGGTTGTGAAATCAGCTTTATTTATGCATCTACTGCAGTTGGTAATAATTCAATATGCACTTAAAGGAACAGTGTGTAACATTTATGGGGGATCTATTGGCAGAAATGGAATATAATTCTAAGTATGTTGCCTTAATGTATGATTACTGGAAAATATGAATTGCTGTATTTTTGTTAGCTGAATAGTATGCATTTTAGTCCTTTCGCGATTCATTTGCACGCTGCTTTTCACACATCATTTGTAAACGTCAGCAGTGAGGGTTAGGCAAGAAAACCAGAAACTTAGGTTCAGGCAACAAAAACACTTAGCTAGGGTAAGGGAAAACATCATGGTTGGGTTTCAAATTTAGTAAGTAAACAAAGTAAAACACGTAGACAACACAGCTAAGGAAAACACATCACAAATGTCAGTAACAACGTGACAAACATCACTGACATAACTTTAACCGTAGCATTTATAAGCTCATGCGTTTCCATTGGTGTTAGAACAGAATAAATGGTGTACAAATGACACGTGAAAATCAAGAAAGCCGTAATTATTGCACGCTAAATGCCTTGTGCATTAACGTGGCGTTTATACACATTTTCAGGTCAATAGGTTGACACAGGGACCGGGTCATCTTCACGGAGCCAGCCATGTTTCCACAGTAGCCCCGAACGGACAAATCAAACACTGGCTCTGTACAGGGTCATTCGTGTTTTTGCATCGGCCGCCGTAGATCTCCTACACGCTTGGCACATGAGAGAAGTTTCAGTTGGTTGCAGTCTGCAACCTCACCACTAGATGTTGTCAGATCCAACATAATGCACCTTTAATGAATTGTTGAACAATTCTGATAGTTGAGAGCTGTATTTAGTCCAAGTAGCAAAGTGCAAACTGTCATCTTCAGTGGCTGTCTGTGGTTGTTGATGAGCCAACTAAATAGCTTCATTATCATTCTAACTTCTCTCTCAAACTAAGCTAAAATACTTTATGAATTAGTCTTAAAGTTTGGAATGCATGAACACAGGGATGCATGCGTACACGCAGTTATTGCGAATTTGCGCTTGTACGGTTTCTGGTTGAGCTCTGCTTCCTGCCTGGTTGCCCCTTAAAGCTTCAGCAGGCAGAATGTTTTTGGCATCATTGGACAAATATTCCATAACATCATGGTCCTGGTTTCAGGCCTTAAAAATCTAGTCCATGATGGGAGACTTTAGCCAATCACAGGTCATTTCAGAGAAAGTGTTCCTATTGAGAATTCCTATTGGCTGTGCTTCAGTTGGTGGGCGGTGCCTGGTATTTCCTCAGCTGATCTCAACCGGCTGACTGTTTTCCTTTAGTCTGTGAAATCTTGTAGATGTCATTAGGAGCACCGGAGGACACAGAGGCACATGATTTTTGTATCATGCACTACTGTCAGGATATTGACTGTTTCATAAAAATATTTTTTTAAATCATACTTGCTCTCATCTCACCTACTGCTGCTTTAAAGATAATGGAGGTTAGGGGTCAGAGGTCAGAGCAACAAGAGAAAAGACAGTCGTGAGCCATGAAAGCAAGAGAAGAGCAGGATGCTGTTTTAAATAAATGAGTGCAGTTTCCCACCAAAAACACGAACAAGCAGAGTTTTCATCCACTAAGTTACAGCAACCAAAAAACAGGGAGTGACAACGAACCAAAGCCAATCTGACCACCAAACCAAAGTGCAGCTGGAGAAATTACAGACTGGAACTCAGAAGCAGCCGGTCTGCTGTTTAACTGTCTGTTCCTCCTCCTCCTCCTCCTCCTCCTCACCAGAGCTGCCACATATATCACCATCTATTTAATGAAAGCATCGACTTGTTAGATGCCAGGAAACACAACTGTGACAAAGAAGAAATAACTTATAGATTGATCAACTAATTGTTTGAGTCCAAAAGCACCCTGTTATATGTAGTAGCATAATGACTTCCCTTCATTTGAACTGGAGGGCCTTGACCAAATATAAAAAATAACACACCAAAAGTAACTGTGTGGACAGGGGGTGTCCACATACTTATGGTGTAAACACAGATGGAGTTGCTACTTATTGAGCTGAAGCACGCAGAACACCAGCATAGTCCTTTAAAGAGTTAAATCAGGTACCACAGTTGATCCATGAAATAAAAACGAGCAGATTTTGAATGGAGTTTGGTGAGACGGTTCAGCCACAGAGGGGAGAGAAGAATAAATGTCTCTCCCTCATTCATTCCCTCTGCCTCTCTCTCACCTTGACAAGCAGCAGTATTCAAATACCTCCTCCTCCTCCTCCTCCTCTGCTCGGCCTCCCTCCTTACACCGACGCCTCCTCAGAGATAACAGCAGGAGTGATGAAGGCAGCTCGCTGCCGCCTCCTCCTCCTCCTCCTCCTCCTTTATCTCTCTCCCTGTCCACGCTACGCTCAGCAGCCGTCTCCCAGGTGACTCAGCCAAGAATGACATCATCCCTGTCAGCACACACACCTGTTTCCTCAATAAGCACCACCCCTGAACCACCGCCCCCTTGCTCCCAAGCACTTCCTGGATCTCTTAAAGGGGAAGTGTCAGTCAGACTGCTGCAGGGCAAAAACAACAGGTGAATTAGTGTCCAACAATTAGAGGAGAAAGACACAACTGCTCGCTGTGATCACATCACACTGCAAGTTTGTTTAAAGATACATGAAAACACAAACAGACTACATATAATACATTATGACCTATTATTATATATCATTTATATAAACCTTGGAAATACGATACATGTATGAAAAAAAGCAACTAAAACAGACAAAATAAAGACAGTTGTAAAGAAATAAGATAAATAGATAAACAAAAAGTGTTACAGATATATCAGGAAAAATAGTAAAAGCTAACCCTCCAAAACCCCTCATCCCCCCATTCAACCCCAGATCCCCACAACATTCCTCCCATCCATGTCGGCTACATTCAGTCATATCACTCACAGCTCTCTCGCTCCATCACTTTTGCACTTTTACTTTAGTAAATGCAGGAATTTTACTTGTAACAGAGTATTTCTACACTGGTATTACTACTTTACTGAAGTAAATGGTCTTCTTGTAAATATGATGGACAAAAAGACAGCAGAAACAAGCAGAAGTAAGGGAAGATTGACACGGTGAAAACAGAAACTGGGCTGTACAGTATAGCAGAGTGTTTACAGGCTGAAGAAGAAGTATTACTTCACTGTTAATACACACTGTGATTGTTTTTTGTGTTTTCACTGTGATATTCATGTTTCACGTTTTAACAAGTACAGTATCTGCAGCAGGTGGAGTTTAATGTTTGAGAGTAAAATGCAAAATGTCACCATTAATTATCAACATGAATTATCATGAATAAAATAATAAAATGTGTTTTAACTATACCTGCTGCACCTGTTATTCAAGTTACACCTTAAAAGAAAGTTGTGATGCTGCTTTTTGTACACTGTCAGAAAATAAGGTACAACTGAGGTACACTTTTGTCCTCTAAGGTACAACTGAGGTACACTTTTGTCCTCTAAGGTACAACTGCTGGTGATGTACCCTCACAGGTCCTGAGTTGATCCACATGGTACTTATATGTACCATTTTGGGGTTAAAAGGGTACATTTAAGTTCCAAAATGAACAAAGGTCCACATCTGTACCATTTTTTCCACAAACAGGGGTACAATGAAATGTGAGGCTGTAGTGGATGAATAGAGGCAAAAAGGTGGTTTTTGCATTACAATTGAGAAATTTTGTTAAGTGTAAAAAGTAAAATAGAAAAGCCATTAACTTAAAGTAAATGATAACATTTGATTTAGTGAGAGCAGTGTTGTTGGTCACTCTTTTTGCCAGTGCATAAAGTTTGTGGTCTTTGTTATTGTTGGATAATTTTGTTCAGTATTTGATGGGCTGGATTAAAAAGCTCAACGTGCCGTACGGCCCACAGGCCTCGTTTTGGCATGCCTGAGTTACAGTGTTATAAGAAGAATAGACATAATATTGCAAATCAAAATGATCTAGAAATAATAATTACAACTATTTCTATTATCTTAATAGATTTGCTTTTTTATTTATTTAAATAATAAATATAAAATTACATAAACACTAAACATACACACAGTTTTCATGAAAAAGGATTATGATCATGACCCCTGATACATGCGCGTTCATGACGCAACGGCACGTGTACGCGCATCAACTGCTCCTCCCACCAGTCAGCACTTGGCTGCTGTCAGGTCGAGGCGGAGATGGACGACTGGTCGACGGAGGAACTTCTACTGAAGCTCCAGCAGGCTGGGATAAATCTGAAAATATAGAAGCCCAGAGATTTGGAGGTAAGTTAATTTCTAAATGAACTGAAGTTGAAGATATATAGAGCTTTATATGTTGAAGCAGCCTTTCGATGAAACTGAAAAAAACGGACTAAATCTTAGCTAGCATGCTAGTCAAATGATGCTAGCTCAGAAAAACTGGCATTAGCTTAGTATAAAAGGTCAACATGACCAAATGCTTGTTGAGACATCTTTTGTGCTTTGTAACGTTAAGTTTAATCCAGGGGGGTTGTGTTGTTGGATGGAAATTGTTTTATTAATGCTAAATATTAACTTAGGTAGCGTTAGCTAACGTTGACATTAGCTAAAATTTGCTGATATCATTGCGCGGTAATTTAATATCACGTTAGACTAAAATGTACCTTTAGGGTCCAAATTTATACCTACCGTAACGGTCGAGCTGTTTTTTTCCTCTTTTTCCTTTTTTTCGCGGGTCTCAACTCGTTTTTCCCCCTCCCCACTCGGTTTTCACCTCAAGAACCAGGTTAATGTTTACTATAAGATGGTGTGGGCTGATTTCTGCAGTAAGTTATTATGGCGCTGTAAGATTATGTTGTGAGGGAGTTGCAGCCTAACATGTGGAGTTGAGTAATGAAGGGAGTCTGCGAGGAGGAGGGCGTTACCTCTGCCGTGCTTGCTGAAGTTGCTATGGCTCTGCCCGCTGAGCCTCTGTGCCCTGGATAGCTTCAGTTAGCCTCTGTTTCAGTTTACTGTTGCGGTGCTCCACTTGCTGTCTGTTTGTGCCACTGTATACCACTATCCACTTAGAGTTGAAAATAGGGATGGTAACTGTTATGGTGGTTGTTTAGTTAGCTCCGTTAGCAATGTTAGCGACGTTAGAGTGTTAGCGACGTTAGCAGTGTTAGCAACGTTAGCAGTGTTAGCGACGTTAGAGTGTTAGCGACGTTAGCAGTGTTAGCGACGTTAGATGTTAGCGACGTTAGCAAGTGCAGTCGAAGTGGAGAGTCCGTTTTAATGAATTAAATGAGGAAACATTATGTTTGTAGTATGGGGTTTGGATAGGATGAAAACAACAGTAATTAATTATTATTTTATCCATATCTGTCATTATTTAAATGATTAATTGATTGTTTGGTAATAATCATGATATTGTCTGATTGTGTTTAGGAAAATCTGATTTTTTGAGTTAAGGTAAAGTTTTCATAACACTAATTCTATTTTATTCTATTTAAGGTTCCTACTAATGCTGAATATGTAGGTTGTTCGGACTGTCATTGATAAGTACCCCTCTAAAGATTGGAGGGATGGCTATGTAAGTTGGAAAGTTTGGTAGTTTTGATATTAAGAGTGTATATTATCTGATAAATTAAGAAAAAATTAGAATATCGTTGACCAAATAAAGGTCCTAGCAAGAAGTTTTTGGAAAAATATTTTAAAGAGAAATCAAAGATAAAATAAAAAGTAGTGGTTGGAATATGATATCATTATGTAATTGTAACTGTAATTTCGTTTCCTCTTGCCAGTAAAAATCTAATGCATGCGATTTTAGACACCCACAAGGTGAACTGTACCATATCTGTCACTTCACAAGAGAGCAAAGGGAGAATATATATAGGAGAGAGAGACTGTGTAAGGTAGCTCCCTTGTTTTTAGCGTGATGCTTGATGTGTGTTTGTGGGTATTAAAAAAAATTAGGAAGTTGTGGGGTATTAGAATATGACAAATATATGTAGCATTATAACTCCTCTGTTGCTATGTTGAGGGGAGAGAGAGCTTGTATTGGGGAGTTTTTGGGTAGTGATTATATATAAATATAGCTGAATATAAGGACTCGTTTAGACTTTTTTCGATGAAAAAATACTGTTTATATTTGGATTAATATGGTAGTGTAATTATAATGTTAAATTTCTTGTATTTTTTATTAAAGTAATTTTTTTATTTTTTTCTATTAGTGGTGCCTGAAAAAAAAAGAGAGAGGCCCTGGAAAGAGAAGTGAGAAGAGAAAGAAAGTTTGGCCACAAAGAAAGAGTTGTGAATGGATGCTGAGAAATGATTTGTGTAGGGGTAAGTGGTTATGTAGTAATGTAGCTGTGCTTATTAAAAAGTAGTGTGAAGTGGAGGTGGGAGTTTTGGGTGTTATGATTAATTAATACCGTTCTTAAGATAGGATAATTCTTTTGTGAATTTGATAAATGTATTGTGTATGGAATAAAAAAAAAGGCGCTCCGCTGTCCTGAGTTACTTGTAGCTCAAGATGAGCTGTCAGAAGATCTGCTGTCCCTTTTTTTCTCTTGCTCCCTACCTGCTGGTGTTTGGCTGCACTTTGTATTAAAATATAATCAACCTTTGAGACATAGCGTGTGTTTATAACGTTAGGAGAAAAAAAAATGACTGTCTTAATTAGAAGGTGCATTGTGATGGGCAGTAGTAAGATTCGTTAGAGATTTTAATCTTATTGGTTAAGGTAGTAATCGGTTAAAGGCACCTTCGTGTAGTGGGTGAGGTATGTAAGATCTGTGAGGGTGTGAAAGAGGGAGGAAAGTCAAAAAAAAAATATAAATATTAGAATGTAAAGGAGTCGTGATTCTTACATGATTCGATTTTTTCACTCACCCCTAGTGCACAATAGTATTTTACCATGTGTGTTCGTAAAAAGGTTATTGTTTTGCAATGCATGTATTGATTCTTTTGGTTTACTTAGTAATTAATAAGAATTGTAGCATCCTTGGTTTTGTTTTATCCTTTTTCAAAATTCTAGTTCAAATGCAGTTTTGTTGTTACGCTGTTTTAATTTTCAGTTTTTACTTCCAGCAGGTGCCTGCTGTAATTGGTGAGGATGCAGCCTCCATCGAGAGACATGTGCATGATCGACAAATGCAATATGAAAAGATGCAGCCAGACAGTTCTGTGGTCAAAGACCACATTCATCGGACTTTCGCATGGCGTCAGAAAGAGATGAAGGATGGCATGACAGTTGAGGATGTACTGAGAAAATACCCTTTCTTGAGAACACCTTCAGGCGTGAGTGATATGATTTGCAGTATTTTAAGTCCATTGGGGTTTCAGCATCCCAACTTTTTTGGAATGGGGGAGGAGAGAGAGATGAGAATATGAATTGAGAGGGGCTGAACAAGGTGTGTGTGTGTGTGTGTGTGTGTGTGTGTGTGTGTGTGTGCATGTGTGAGCATGTATGTGTGTGAGAATGTAGAGCAGCAGGTTTAAGCAGTGTTTCATTTGAGTGTGTATGTGTGTGTGCGTGCGTGCAATAGTTACACATTTTATTGTTGATGTTTCTGTTCAAAATTTAGAAGATTGATTAATTTCAGTTAGGAATATGATGTTTTTACAAGCCAAATGATCTGTATTGATTGTTTCATTGAAAAGTATATTGTATTGTATGATTTTTTTTGAAAATTGTATTGTATCGATTATTGATGTTTGATTGATTCTGTTTCAGATAAATAAATTGAATGAAACATGTTTTTGACTATTTCATGTTGTATCAAGTACAGATTTGACCTCTCAAGGTACAAATGGTTTGTCACTGGGGCTGTACCCTCTAGAGAACAAATTTGTACCATTTACAAGGGTACATTTTAGTACCCAGAGTGTTAAAGTCCATTTTTGTACCCCAGGGTGCATAAATGTCCCCATGAGGTACTAACAGGAAGGGTACAAAAATGTTCCCATGTTGATAGGTACAAATGGTGTACCTTTGAGGGTACTGCCCCAGTGACGAGCTGTTGGACCCTTAAAGGTACAAATTTTACACATTATTTCTGAGAGTGTATTAATGCAGAATTATTCAGTGGTCACACATACAGTTCTCATGATTTTGGACCAGGTACACTATGTGAGAGTCATTTAGGTTAATATAAATATCTGATCCGACTCTGTTTTGGGCAGATATACAGTGTTAATATCAATACTAAACAACTCCAATTAGGTTACAGCATACTTGATATTAAGGAATCTCTAAAATATCTGTAATTTATGGGCAAGAATAAATTGTGACAATTTAGTTCTGAGTTCCTGGAGGTGATTTTGAAAAAAAAAAATAATCAGCAACTATTGTGATAATCAGTAATCATTTTTGCCATTTATGAAGCAAAAGCCAACCATTCTCCAGCTGCAGCTTTTGTTATGTGAGGATTTTCATATTATTATAAACTGAACATGTTTTAGACAGAACGAGACACTTGAAGACTTCACCTTTAGTTTTAGGAGAATTTCCAATATTTCCTCAAAATATCATCAAAATACTTGGAAATGGGCATCTGGTAAGGATGCCTCCTGGGCGCCTCCCTAGGGAGGTGTTCCAGGCACGACCAGCTGGGAGGAGACCCCGGGGACGACCCAGGACTAGATGGAGAGATTATATCTCCACACTGGCCTGGGAACGCCTCAGGATCCACCAGTCAGAGCTGGTTAATGTGGCCCGGGAAAGGGAAGTTTGGGGTCCCCTGCTGGAGCTGTTGCCCCCGCGACCCGACCCCGGATAAATGGTTGAAGATGAAGATGAAGATGAAGACTTGGAAATGTTGCCTTTAATGGACAGTTTGACAGTGAACAGAGGGTGAACGGGGGGGAGAGAGAACGTGCAACAAAACTCGAGACGATGCAGCCCAGTCGCGCATCAGTTTGTGAAACAGTCACGAAATTTAATGTATTGTATTTGTGTACATAGACACAAATTTACCTTTTTTGTGATGTTCAGCACAAAATCAATTCGTATGTAATCCACGTAATTGTGAATTTGAAGAATCCCGCGTAAGATGATTAGAGTGGATGGATGAGTCAAAAAACACTTTGGAGTTATTTAAACCCAAACCAGTCTTTTCCTAAACCTAAGTAGTTTGTTGCCTAAGTCTAACTAAGTCGATCCTTTCCTAATCCTAAGTAGTTTTATTTTGAAAAGACTGGAGGGGAAATTGACACATGCGTCACTTGTTGCTGAACTGAAAACGCACAAAAAATACGTTGTTGAAAGTCATGCTGAGAATCACCAAAAAAAAAAAAGGAAACCAAGCACTGTAGACTTTTTGATTATTTCACAAACTGCCATGAGACTGTGTTGGACGATATTTGTCAGAAAAATCTAAATAAGGAAACCAATTTAGAAACCAGCCAACATTGCTCACAGAGTCCCATTAAAGCACATCAGACATACTTCACCACAGGAGGCCTCCACTTCATTTATTTTCTTGTGTGTGTGTGTGTGTGTGTGTGTGTGTGTGTGTGTGTGTGTGTGTGTGTGTGTGTGTGTGTGTGTGAGGGATATGTCACACATAATGTATGATGGTTACTGGTTACAGTTGCAGGTTGCTATGCTCCAATCAGATGCCCTATTTCAAGTTTTCATCCAGTCACAGCAGGACACATTAAGGTAGGCACCTCCAATATTTAACTAATAATTAATTTTCAATTAAGCAGCAACATGCAGTGCCATCTGAATTCCCCTCCAACCTGACAGTGCTGGTCTGACCTCTGACCCGAGTCGTGTCTCTGCAGAGCATCACATGAACACAAAACTTTATTTTTTTTTTCTTCAGAGTTATCTGTATCTAATGAGGCTCAGTGTTTCCTGCAGCTGAATGTGAGCCATGTTATCATTATAGAAGCCCTGCTGGGGCTGTAAACACACACACACACACACACACACACACACACACACACAAACCAACCAATTAATGAAATATGCAAATGCAGAAAACAGATAAGGATTATACTCTTGTTAATTTCATATTGAAGACGGAACGCCGGCAGGAAGAGGAACAAACACAACTGCAGTCAGTATCTGAATCTCCTTCGTAGTGCAGTTAAAAGTGAAATGTTTGTCCTGAAGGCAGCTAGAGGAAAAGTCATGGTGTCATTTAAAGCTTAAGGGTTAGCATACGTCAAATTGCATTGAAGCCTGTGGGTTCTTCGGTTTTCTATCCCCCAAAAGGGGGCGTGGCCTTGACTTTTGTGAAGTACCCGTATGTATGATGTAAAGGTGGATTATTTTGTTCTTTTTGGACAGAGCCAAGCTAGCTGTTTCCCTGTTTCCAGTCTTTGTGCTAAGCTAAGAAAATGTACAACTATTCCTTTGCTCATGCAGTAGTGGTAAAAGCACCAATATCAAAATGTAAAAGTACTCCAGTACAAGTAAAAGGCCTGCATTCAAAATCCTATTTAGTCTATTAAAAGTATAGTATTGTCAGCCTCATGTTGGTTAAGTTGTGAATTTTCCCCTTGGGGATTAATAAAGTATCTATCTATCTATCTATCTATCTATCTATCTATCTATCTCTTCTATCTCTCTATCCGTCCATCCATCCATCTATCTATCTATCTATCTATCTATCTATCTATCTATCCGTCCGTCATCCATCCATCTATCTATCTATCTCTCTTCTATCTATCTATCTCTCTATCTATCTATCTCTCTATCCGTCCGTCCATCTCATCTATCCGTCCGTCCATCCATCTATTTATCCGTCCGTCCATCCATCTATCTCTCTATCTCTCTATCTCTCTATCCGTCCATCCATCTATCTCTCTATCTATCTATCTCTCTATCTATCTATCTATCTATCTATCCGTCCGTCATCCATCCATCTATCTATCTATCTATCTATCTATTTATCCGTCCGTCCATCCATCTATCTATCTCTCTATCTATCTATCTCTCTATCTATCTATCTATCCGTCCGTCCATCCATCTATCTATCTATCTATCTATCTATCTCTCTACACACCCCCCCCCTCTATCTATCTCTCTATCTATCTATCTATCTCTCTTTCTATCTATCTATCTATCTATCTATCTATCTATCTATCTATCTATCTATCTTAAAGTACCAGTAGCAGAAGTAGAAGTGTCAAATGGCATAAAATTGGAATACTCAAATACCTCAAAATTGTACTAAAGTACAGTACTTCAGCAAATATAGTGTTCTGTCCACAACTGACTGTTATGCTGCAGAAAACAGACCTCGTCAGCTGCTTTTGATATCTGTACAGCGATAACATCTTACTACTAAGACTATAGAAACTGCTACAGTACCACTACTACAGTACTACACAGCACTGAAGATGCACCTGCTAGTACTACTCTTCATCAGTATTACTCCCAGCATTTAGTGTTTTGTGATGAGGCTCTTCAGTTATGAAGAAGCAGAAAACTAAAAATAGCAGAAAAACAATTACATCATGATTTAGACAGCTTTACACACACACACACACACACACACACACACACACACACACACACACACACAGTCTCAGTTATAAGTGTGTGACAGTGTGTTTTGTATCACTGTTATTATGTGGGAGAAGCAAATAAACACACACACACTCGTACACACACAAGTAATGACACACTTTTTTCTGTCTCGTTTCCCATAGCGACCAGACTGCTCTCTGTCGCCACGGCGATAGAGCTGCAGCTCAGGACCACGACTGACAGACAGTGATGGGCAAGAGACTACAGACAGACCAGAGAGTATGAGGTACTTGTACTTTGTTGGAGTGTTTTCATTTCATGCTACAGCAGTTTACACTTCTACATCACTACAACTCATATTGTACTACACCTTATCAAGTACCTGTTATCACTTACTTTGCAGATGATAATTTCATAAACCTATAATGAGCAGCAACACACTGTTATAGAGTAATATAAACCACCAACAATGTAAAGAATTAATAAATAAATTATTTAATTAGCTCCACTGCAGCCAACTACAACATTTAAATGTAACTAACATGTTCTGCATCAATAATTATAATATTATAATGTATAATAATGTAACACTAACTGAAAACAAACATTTAATAAATGTTTTTGTTATATTGATTGAAATTCTTATTACATCCCAACAGCAATCAATATCAGATGCTCTAACATAAAAGCAAAACAAATGCCTGCCTTTGATAAATATTGCCATATTAATAAATACCTCAATTTGAAAATTGCTGTAGGCCATATTGCAGTTTGCCATGTTATGATTTGAGGATATTTTTATGCTAAATACAGTACCTGTGAGGGTTTCTGGACAACATTTATCATTGTTTTGCGTTGTTAATTGATTTCCAATAATAGATATAAACATACATTTGCATAAAGCAACATATTTTATCACTCCCATGTTGATAAGAGTATTAAATACTTGTTAAATTTCCCTTTAAGGTACATTTTGAACAGATTAAAAATGTGTGATTGTTTGTGATTAATCGCAATTTAACAGTTGAATTGACTGACAGCCTAAACAATAGGCATGTTTACCGTTCACATTCATTATGATGTTTACATTCATGTGATAGTTTTGGGGGCGTGGCTTTGGAGGGAGACCTTTCAGCAACAGACTGTCAGTGTTGCCATCAGAGCAACTTCCTCTCCAGAGTTAGGGACTTTTGGAGCTAGTGCTGCTAGCTACTTTCATTGAAAAATAGTTGGACACACTGGGCTCGGTTGTTCAGCTGGATCATTTTTAAAAATTGAATGTGCATTTGCTCGTTTGTCAAGCTCGCCCACCCTGCTTTTAAGTACATTTTCTCAATAACATTTACACACAGTTTGTAAAATTGTGTGACTTTCTGGTTTTGCATCTGTCCAAAGTAATATTAGGTGTGAAAGTATTAAAATGATTATTTTTGCACATTTCAGATATTCGTCATACCGTGAACTCTTGCACATTACTTAGTTGATACTTTCCTCTTAATTTTTCACACAATGTTATTGAAATGAACACACATATTTTACATATATTGTAAGTTTCTATCTCATGTTTATGATTCTTGTTTAGATATACATTAGACTTGCTGACTCGCTGGAATGAGTGTGACATGTGACATTTGATCTCTGTCATTGTTAACGCACCTCAATATTATCAAGTACAAGATATCATGTTTAGAGTTGACATGCTCTGTGGCTCAGTGGCACACAGGATTTTCCCACACAGGATCTTACCTAACAAAATGTCTTTGTACAATAACAACAACAACAGCACACACACACACACACACACACACACACACACACACACACACACACACACACACACACACACACACACACACACTCAGCGTGGGAACTGAGTGTCAGTATGTAACGTTTTATTCATTTGCTAATTTTACACAACAATGCAACAATACACACTCTCATTAAGAATGCAGAAAGCAAGACTTTCACACACACACACACACACACACACACACACACACACACACACACAGAGAGAGAGAGAGAGAGAGAGAGAGAGAGAGAGAGAGAGAGAGAGATTGTTTTTATGAGTATTTTTGCTCTGAAGCTGCTGATATTTAAACATCTTAAAATTCAATAACTTTAATTTCTTAAATTGTCCATCAGTGATTCAGGTCACAGACCTGTAACAACCATCTGTGTTACACTTCATTATTTCATTTTGTCTTTGAGGAAACAACTTCCTGGATTTCATTAACTGACCACTATGTGAGCCATATACAGTTTTTATATATATAGTTGTTAAAGGAGCAACTTGGATGACCACTCTACCCACTGAGTCACAGCTGCCCCCCAATAACAATGTTTGAGTAGCTCATTCATTTAGTTAGATAATTAGATGTGAGTCAGGTTCCCCAGTATGGCGCACTCTGCACAACACTGTGGCCAGCAGGCTAACGTTTAAAGTCAAGAAAAGCTCTGAACAAGGTCAACCCTATTTCATTCATCACAGGGGACAGGCCTTTCATAGTGTGTGTACATGTTGGGAAGTGAGTGGTGAAGCAAGAGAGAGAGAGAGCAGCAGCAACAGGAGTGAGTAACATTATCGACTCCGGCCCAAGCAGGAAAAGTTAACAGAGTTTGGTTTGTCCGTTCTCTGCGATTGTTAAAACATGGCAGGGCAACACAACGGACTCCATGAAGAGGACCCGCTCCCTATGTACATATACACTCACCGGCCACATAACTGTGAATCTACCGTTCCACCACATCCCAAAGGTGCTCTATTGGATTGAGATCTGGTGACTGTGGAGGCCATTAGAGTACAGTGAACTCATTGTCATGTTCAAGAAACCAGTTTGAGATGATATGAGCTTTGTGACATGGTGCATTATCCTGCTGGAAGTAGCCATCAGAAGATGGTCATAAAGGGATGGACATGGTCAGCAGCAATACTCAGGTAGGCTGCGGCATTTAAACAATGCTCAGGTGGTACTGAGGGGCCCAAAGTGTGCCAAGAAAATATCCTCCACACCATTACACCACCACCAGCCTGAACTGTTGATACAAAGCAGGATGGATCCGTGCTTCCATGATGTTTATTTCAAATTCTGACCCCGCTGTCTGAATGTTGCAGCTGAAATCGAGACATCAGACCAGGGAACGTTCTTCCAATCTTCTATTGTCCAGTTCTAGTAAGCCTGTGTGAATTGTAGTCTCAGTTTCCTGTTCTTTGCTGACCTTTCTTCCCCATTCTGCTCGGTTTGAACTTCAGCACGTTGTCTTGATCACAACTACATGCCTAAATGCATTGAGTTGCGGCCATGTGATTGGCTGATTAGCTATTTGTGTTTACAAGCAATTGAACTGGTGTATCTAATTATGTGGCTGGTGAGTGTAAACCTCTAAGGTAATGAAAATGCGATTCTTACTATTATTCTGTCATCATACACTAAAGAAAATTATTATTACAATTATTAATATTATATTCCATTTCTACTAATAGATCCCCCAAATATCACACATACTGTGTCCTTTAAGAGGCAAAAACTTCAAGAAACAGCGGAAGTGCCCTTTAAAATGCAAGCACTTTTAGCTGAAGTCATTTTTCCCAAACAGAAAACAACAACAAACAGCATCCTGACACTGACTGTGTCCACACACACACACATACACACACACACACACACACACGCACACAGTGAAACATCCGCAGAGAAAAACCCTGCCTGTAGCTTTAAACACCAGCAGCATCAGTTTCACAACAGCAGGAAGATAGACGATGTGACGTGCACGTGCAGCGTCATCGTGCACGCGGGGAGCAACACGCACATACACACACACACACCGCACACACACACACACACACACACACACACACACACACACACACACACTGTAAATGCGCAGCAGGTGCAGGTTAAAGGGTGAACAGTCAGATAAACATTAAAGCTGCGTCACCTTCAGTGAGCAGCTGCTTACCTTCAGACTGAGGACCGGCTGAGTGAGGACTGAAGGACCCAGCAAGCCACCGTCAACACACACCGAACACGTCCGGTGCGCCTTTCAAAATAAAAGCACAAGAATGGCAAGGCACTTTGGGCTCAGACCATACAATGTAAGAAGTGGACGTATGGTGCCTTCAAACAGGGTCGAGATGGGACGATAAGTAAGTGGGTATAGTCGCGAGAACACTGCAGCTAAGTAAGAGAAATATTAATAGCAAGTGGATAACATAATGAAGGACATCCAAACACATAACGACAGAGGTGAAAAATTAGGTCGTTGAGAATATCAATATTTTACTCGGCCATATTATAAAATTACCAAGAAAAACAATATATGCAAAAAAAATTCAAAATACTGTACAAAAATAACTTGTGCATGAGAAATGAACTTCCACGTCTCAACAAACACGGCTCAAGTCGTGAACTCGAGGTTGTGTCCAACTCGACCCAATCTGAAGGCACCAGTAGCCACCGTGATGCCAACCATTGGTTTGTGAAATGCTGTCTTGAAGCCTGGAGTTCAGCAATCTGGCCGTCGCCATCTTGGATTACCTGGATTAGAGACAGGTAATCATGTCCCTCTGTGCCCTCCGGTGCTCCTAATGGCATCTTCAAGAGTTCACAGACTGGAGGAAAACAACAAATCAGAGCCGAGCTGGAGCCTGCCGTATCTTAGCAACTGTCAATCACTCACAAACGTCGATCAAAAGGCCGAACTAAGCAGCACTGATTAAATATGTATCAATATTCTGTTACTGTAATGTCTATTTCTCTCCTCAAATATTTTCACAATCATCTCATAGTTTACCATTTAGCTGTAAAGTTTGTGACCCATCAGCCATGTTGAGATCAGTCAAGGAAATGCCAAGCAACACCCATCAGCTGGAGCACAGCCAATTGGAATGCTCAATAGGAACACTCTCTCTCTGAACTGACCTGTGATTGGTCAAAGTCTGCCATCATGGGCTAGATTTTTTAAAGGCTGAAAGCAGAGCCATGAGGAGGTGCAGAAGTCTAGTTTCCTCTCTGAAAACTTGCATTACAATATGCTGAAAGGTTATTATGGGATTTTTGCCCAATAATGGCAAAAATATTCTGCTTATTGAAGGACTTCACCAGCTGTTTTTATTCAGAAGACTACTACATACTCAGTACAAAATAATGAGTGCTGGTGTAAAAATACCCCAGACAGATCTGCTAGCAGTGATTTTCCAGGATTTCAGCCTCTCCCTTCACTTTCCATACAAGTTCCTGTTATTCCTCTAATTTTCTTTTTTTATTCACACCCTGAAGGTTAAGTAGTTAAGTGAGAGAGAGGAAGATTTTGTATTTCACCATGACCTTAGGATTTTATTCTGAGAACCTTCAAGACATTATTTATGCTAATAATCATTTGAGGTGTAACTATGGCTTTATTAATGGTTAATAAACCACTTAGTACTACTTCATAGTTATAAGACATTATTGAGAACTGGTTGCCAGAATCTGAAAAAAAAGTTTATTTAATTCCTTAATTTGAGTTATCATTTAATCCATTAATAAAGAGTAGTCAAAAAGCCTGCAGACAAATGTTTAATTATTAATATGTTTAATTAAATATGTTTAATTATTAATAAATGGTAATTAAAATAAAGTCTGCAATTACAAATGTTATAAAGTCATTCAGTAATGGCAAATATTAAAAAATATTTGTCACCGTTGCTAACTCTACATATCTCTGCTATGAAATAAGGTCACATGGGGTCAAAAGAAGGGGGGGGATGCCTTTTTATAAAAAAAATTTTAAGAAAAAAAAAAAAAAAAAAAACGAGTGAGTAGATTCCTGATTGATTCCCTCTACAGCCACAATATGGAAAATCAAAATTAATTATAACATAATCAACAAGAGTTCCTGCTCTGAGCTACTGTACATCAGCCGATAAATGTGATTCAACATGTATTTTGGCAAGTTTCTACTCTCTGGAAGTTGATTTCCATAAAAAGGCTGAATAAATGTCAAAATCATTTCGTTTCAAATCAAATCGTTTAAGAAATCATAACACGACATTCTGTGAAAAAACAAAAAGACATGTATTAACTAAATATATATATATATATATATATATATATATATATATATATATATATATATATATATATATATATATATATATATATATATATATATATATATATATATATATATATATATATATATATATATATATATATATATATATATATATATATATATATATATATATATATATATATATATATATATATATATATATATATATATATATATATATATATATATATATATTTTTTTTTTTTTTTATATATATTTATTTTTTTTTTTTTTCATGTTAACAATACTGGAACACCCTGCCTGAGCAGATCAGGTGTGCTGAAACGCTCCTCCCCCTCAAAACACACTTTTACAGAGCTGCTTTTAATTCCTGATTCAATGCTTGTATATTTGTTTATTTTGGTTTTAACTTTTTTTTTTTATTATCTGCTTGTTTTTTTTTTTTTTAATTACTTTTACTGTTTTTGACTATCTGACGCTTTGTCTCCTTTTCCCCATGTCTTTTGATTGCTTTGTTCTGTTTTATGTACAGGACTATATAAATAAAGCCATTATTATTATTATTATTAATAATACACACATGTTAATATTATCCAGCACCTGTTGAATCATTTTAGATCTAATTATGGTCACAGACTCTCTCTCCCCACACCCATATTTTGAGTGGAATTCATTTGCCCAAAAAGAAAAGAGACAAAACACACGATAAAGGATAAACTTGACTGAGAGCATTGTTTTTTTCTTTTCTTTACAAAACGTCTATAGATCTGACCATAATATTGTTATCCTGTATTCTTTTGGCCACAATAATCATGTAGTAGAAATCTGATATTGTAACAGCCTTAATTCGATGTGAAACAGTTTTTTATCATATTCAGCTCTGCAGGTTAATCTCATGTCAAAGTTCAATCCCTGCAGGCAACTCAGGTAAATTTCAATTCAGTTATTATTATTATTTTTTTTTATAGAGCATTAAATCCTACCAGAAGTTATATCATATAGAGCAGGCCCAAACCGTACTCTATAATCTAGAGACCCAAGAAGAGATCGCCCATGAGCATGTACTGGCACTCCCCTTTAACGGGGGAAACCTTGTGGCCAGAACAAGACTCTAGGTGGGCAGCCATCTGCCTCCACCGGTTGACCAGGGTCCAGTTCTTGACCCCGGTTCAGGTCCAGGTTGCTGTCCCGTTCTACTCAAAGCTCTCCAGGATGGGTTCATGTCCCGTCTCCTTGAGGAAGCGCAGCAGGTCGTCCGGTTGCAGCCCCATGGTGGCGGCATTGGTCATTGGGTGGAAGTAGACCAACTTGTGGCCTCCCTCCACCAGGTCCCGGTCCAGGACGAACTTCACACTCTGGTTTTTGTCAAAGAGCAGAGCCAGAGCCGTCGCACAGCCCTGACCCACCTGAGAGAAGACGAGCAGAGGAAACAAACAAACAAATTAGAAAATCAAAACAAACTGCACAGAAATCTGTCCTGGGAAACCAGACCAGTTTGTACTGGTTCATGAAATATGGAGACAATATTCTTGATGGTGGTAGCAGCTTGTGCCTGTCTAAAGTTTAAAAATTAAATGAAAGAGGCTGCCATCAGGTGGAAATTAAACCCTTCGCTCTGAATTGTTTATAAACATTTTAAAGAGATTCAAATGCCATATTCATTTCTATAGAAAATGAATCCAAATTTGAGCCTGTTAAATCACTTTGGTGAAGATTAGAATTATACCTGTGGCAGTACCTGATGTTTCACACATTCATGTCTGAGAAGTAAGTGACTGTATTAATAGCACATCTTTTAAGAGCAGAATGTCTCCAGGTTCTCCAGCTTCCTCCCACAGTCCAAAGACATCCAGGTTAATTGTTGACTCTAAATTTCCCATAGGTGTGAATGTGAGTGCGGATGGTTGTCTGTCTCTGTGTGTCAGCCCTGCGACGGACTGGCGACCTGTCCAGGGCGCACCCCGCCTGGGATCGGCTCCAACGCCCCCGTGACCTCTAACAGGGTAAGCGGTTGCAGATAGATGGATGGATGGATGGATGGATGGATGGATGGACAACAGAGGGCAGCATGGTAATGCAGCAGTTAGCACTGACGCCTCAGTTACAGATAATGGATGGATTATTATGTCATTATTATTGAGTTAACTTTGACAGTCCTAACAGGAGTATTTTTCTTGCTTTTCAATATAAAAGCATTTTTAGTCCTTTTGATTGTTTTGTGGGCTTACAAGTTGAGCTACTGGGGCACCCTGATGTATATTTAGTCTTATTTGACCCTGAGGGGTCTCTGAGCTGATTTGTTCTGATGGTCCTATAAACTGAACATTTTAACCACTTCTCACCTTGAGTTTCTCCAACATGGCCGCCTCGTCTGCGAAGCGGAGGTTGCCGCTGCCGACACCGAGCTTCTTGGCGAGATCGTTGAGGTTCACCTGCAGAGGAACAGAAAGGATGATGGGACGGTGCATTCAGGACGCAGCAGAGAAACACCAGAGGTCAGAGAGGTGAGCTGACCTGGCGGTCGTGGCGAGCCGACACCAGCCACAGGCCTTTCTTCTTCTTGTCCTTCAGGAAGAGGTTCTTAGTGACGGCTCCGCTCACCTGCTGCAGGTGAGGCATCATCTCCTCCACCGTGAACACCTGCAGGGGGGATGAAATACATTTAACATTTATTGGACTTCATGCAGGAAATGATACGAGGACAAATTTCTTATTTTAGCCATTGATTTCAGGGATTAACCAATATTTTCTTATTTTTGCTCTTCTCTTAGGGAAGACAAAATTTGCACTCTTACCAAGATAAGAAAAAGCATCTCATTTTCAGTCCACAAATTGTTTGTCCAATGCAAGGAAACATATGTCTTAAATAAGAATCTAATCAAATTACGATTATCATATGTTTTGAAGTCATTATGATTGAATTATTAAATTTGTGGGCTAACTATAAGACTACTGGTTCACTGATACCATTAAAACTATAAAAACCCTTGGATGATACTGCATTAAAGCAGTAGTAGCTAGAACTGGGGCAAAAAGTATTTTTTTTAAAATCATATTTGCCCCAATCTTGCTGCTGTAATTACATCTATTTCCCCTTATTGTAAAGCTTTTCTTTCAAGATTTTTCTTTGCATTGTTGTTATTATTATTACTTTTTTCAAGTTTATTAACAGTACCTCCATTTCACTGCTGCTGGAGTTCGTACAGCCTACTTTGGTGGCATCTCTCCAATTACTTGGCATGTGCCAGAGTATTTGGACAGAACAACATCTATGCTTATTTAGTTTTTAGGGGTGTTGATCATAAATAGTCGGCCACATGCCTCCAATTTATCATCAAGTGTGATTCATTATTCAACCCAGAGCACATTTTTCACTTAGAAACTGAGATCAAACTTTGTTTTTCTGCAGGGTCAATAAACTGCTACCTGTGTGCAGGGCCTCAGTATCACACTGAGTGACTACATGAGCAGGCACAGGAACAGGCATACACCACCTGTTAGCGCCCCCTGCAGGTCACAGCTGAGTCTTGCAGCAGAAAACTGTCAAGTTAGGTTATACAATCTGCAGACATAGATCTGGATTTAATTTTCTACCTCTCAAAACCTAAAATTGAGAAGAGCTCAGAAATTTTATTTTCCAAGAGAGGGAATCAATCAAACTCACTGTTCAAGCAGAGATATGTAGAGTTAGAGTATGAAGAGATCCAGCCAATAAAAGTTAAATACAAAAAAAAATAAATTTGCATTTAACAAACAAAGGCGTGGAAGTTCGTGCATAAATAATGTCTGAATTTCAGAATAAAATCGTCAGTGATAGTTAAAAGTTTTAAGTTTGGAGAGAAGGTCATCCCAGACTTCATTCAAATACTATCTGTTTTTAGATTGCCTTGATCATTCCTCACGAATACATGACTGGTGACAGATATATTTCCCGGATTTCAACTTTGATTGAAATGATGGTAAATTCGGCATACAAGGAGCAGGTTATGCAGCTCTCCTTTACTTCAAATGACAACTTTTTAACGCGTCCACGTGTCCATTAACATGTAATGTTGTAGACAAGACACGCCAATTCCCAAAGCTAAAACTATAGTGCAGTAAGTGCAGTCGGGGTATTGAATAATGCCGAAAAGAAATGTGGACTTTAAATATTCATGTCATGTTTCCCAATGTGTTTCAGAGTGTTTATGGACTTTAGAGTATGTAAAGAAACTTGAAAATATACTTTATTCTAATGGGGTTCAATGGTGTTATGTTGTTATAAACTAGTGTCGAGTGTTTTAGCATCGTAATCCTCTCCCAGCTTCAGTGGCGTTTATCATTCAGGATATTTTGCTTTAAAACAGTGATGGTCCAATGAGGTTTCTGATGTTAAGGTTTGGACTCGGTTAGCTGGTTTACAGCGGAGTAACAGATGCTGTTTTTCGGTTTCAGTTTCTTTTTTTTACCGGTGGGTGATCCACGCAGGTCGTCTGGATGTTTAACGTCTGCAGGTATTTCTCCAGCTCGGACCGCAGATCTTCTGACATCTTCAATAAATGTGTTTTTAAAACTCAATGAAGAGAAGACAGAAGTGTAATGGATGTCAATGGACCAGTGGACAGAAACAGCTGCAGGTCGAAGAGGAAGACGACTCTTCTTCATCACCGAGGTTAACAGCAGCGGTACCTTTACTGCCGCATTACTGCCACCTGCTGGACTTTAATCGGTCCTCCGAGTTTAAAACAAACAAGAAGAGAAAGAAATAACATCAAATGGAACTAAAACATTTATCAATTATACAAGAAAGGATAAGAAATGATCATTTATTTATAGATCAAATTTAAAAGCATGTTGAACAATTTGCAAATTAAATTTAAAATACAACTGACTAATCAAAATGTCTAGCCAAATGGAGTCTAGGGGTACACTGCATTAATAGTGATCAGATTTAACCAAAACTGACCTGCAGTGCTTTTACTTAAAGCTGCAGTGGATAGAAATGGAGCAAATATGATTAATTAAAGTTATGTTGATAAAATAAAATCACTATGTCCTGACAGCAGTGCATAAGGCAGGTAATCTGAAAAAAAAAAATCATGTTCCTCTGTGTCCTCCGGTGCTCCTAATGCAAGATTTCACAGACCGGAGGACAACAACCAATCAGAGCTGATCTGGAGCCTGTCGACTCTGAGCAGCTGTCAATCACTCACCAGCGCCGATCAAATGGTCAACTAGCAGCGTTGATCAAATATGAATCAATATTCTGCTCACTGTCAATGTCTATTTCTCTACTCAAATGTTTCCAGAAACATCTTGTAGTTACTGTTTAGCAGTAAAATGAGAAAGTTTGTGGCAGCCATGTTAAGATCCTTTCACATTTTCATATTTGCGATGTTCATGTAGTCAGAGAAGAACCAAAGAAAAAGGGAGAGGAGAAAAAAAGAGAAAAATCCCAATATATCAGATGTAAATATCAGCTAAAATGCCATTATTCAAAGAAAGATATTTTTCTTATTTGGCATAATGTATTTTTTACTGATATATTGTGCATCCTTCTGTGATTACCTGCAGGTTACTACTGAGTTGTTATTTACAGCCTAAGTTTAAATGATTTTTTTGTGGTATAAAGACCAATGAAAACCTGAATTAAAATAATCATTAATAATAATTAATTGATAAAATACATGTAAAATGATACATATCTGCTGGTTTTCCTGCACAGACTCCCACACAGCCTCTTTCCAGTCATTATATTGAATCCCAGAGGCTATCGAGAAGTGCAAGGAAGATGGATTTTTGTAAGATAAGATAAGATAATACTGTATTGATCCCTGGGTTGGGGGGGGGGGTTACAGCAGCAATGATAGCAACAGCAGTAGTACAGTATAGAATAAGAATAAGTAGAAAAATAAAATAACACATCAACGTAAGCATAAACAACGAGGCTATAAAGGTGGACGAGGCTTCAAAATTCATGAGTGGAATATTAACGGACATATTTTATACTGTTGAACAAAATTAATTAAAATCTCTTAGGACATCTAACTACAAGCCCATTCAAAAAACCCTCTGACTTCCAGACGAGGGAAACAGAAGGGACTTATTTCTGCAGCACTGTATTTCTTAGTCTTGATGTGAGTAAATGATGTCAAGACACACTGAAGGACATGCTGTCAGTGTCCCACTTTCACCTGAACGATGTGTGTTGTGAAGCGTAGTCGCCCATAATGGATGAAGCATTAATTCACCACAATGACCCAGTTTAATACGGGACACAAGGTCAGCGCTGCAGCTGAACTCGTCGCTCTCTTAACAAATGAACATTATAAAATGGTGTGAGGGTTGGGTCGAAGCTTCACCAAACACTGCTGAGGCCAACAGTTCAGATAATAATACAAATAATAAAGATGGTGTCAGACAGTATTAGTCCTGTGTCTGATATTGAGTAGTCCTGATTTAACCATCGGCGCAAACTATGAGACACTGAGCTGCAAATACTCTGCTTTATTGATAAAAAGTTCAAAGTACAAAACTGCGTTAATACCTTTAGTCCACTACAAATCCCAGATTGCACCGCTGTCAGCTGTCGGCAGGTGGAATTCATTTCAATCAATTCCCTTTTTGTAGTATTAAAAAATCACTACAAAAATCAAGCATGAGATGTCAAGTATACAATAAGTACAGTACACAAGTAAACCTACCCAGTTACTTCCACCACTGATCATATTTAACTTCACTTTATAATTAAGAGAGAGAATATCTGATACAGGACATTAATATCATTGACATTACAGTATTTGGATGGTTGAAGTCATTTTTTTCATGTAAAAACATTTCATGGTTCCAGATTTGCTGCTTTTCCTTAATAATATTAATGTAATAACAGCAGTAATGTTGAGGTCTGGACTGTTGGTTGACTAAACAAACATAGTGAAGGTGTCGTTTTGGGTTCTGGGTCACTGAGACGCCATTTCTCACTGTTTTTACAGACCAAACAATAGGTTGATTAACGGAGGAAATAATCAGATGATTAATCAATAATGAAAATAACCATTAGTTAATAGATCAAAAAGAGTTCCAGCTCAACCAACTACAACAATAAAAACTGCTTTTACATTAATGCAGAGTAATAATAATACAATGATAGACATTAAAATTGTAGAACAGTAACAAGGGACATTTTATTTTAATGCATTTTCCTGATTATTTGTACATACGTTTACTGAACTAACATTTTCAATGTAGGACTTTTACTTTTTACTACACTTATTGTTTATACAGTAGATTTTTACAGTGTAGTATTAGTATTTTTACTTACATCTACGGTTGGTGGTGCTCTTCAAAAACAGTTTTGTTATATTTGTTGAAATTCTTATTACATAATGCTCTATGGAATATTTATATAACGCTGTCTGTGGCTGTCCCAGAACTGTAATAAACCTGTTCAGTCATTTCATCAGCCCAAATGATTCCATTACATTTATCTGACAACTTTAGTTATTTCCCAGATTAGATTTTTACACATACAATCTATAAGTCCATACATTCAATTATATATTGATGAGAGTTAAACTACCATATAATAATTTATAATAATATAGATATTATATTCACACACACACACACACACACACACACACACACACACACAGGACTTCAGCCTGATTGACACCTGATACAGAAGCAGCAGCCATGATGATGATGATGCCAGTGCTTCATCACTTCTCAGCAGGGACGTCTCAGACTCATGATGGTCTCGTGCAGAAGTGATAAAGTGATGATAAGTATGTTATATAAGTATAAGTATATATAAGTAAGGGCCCCGGGGTCTCCAGGACCCCAAACACAACAACTTAGTTTATCTGAATGAAGATATATATACATGACCAATAAGAGAAACCAATTCATTTAATATTCATGAGGATTATTTTGGTCATTTAATCAGATGAAATTAGTTTTTTTTTTTCACGCTCACGTCACACACACACACACACACACACACACACACACAAACAACCCTCCACCCTGCTGTTTGTTTATTGCGTCAGCTGCCAGTCAAGCAGAAGTCCTGACAGACAGACAGACAGACAGACACCACATCGGAGGAATTATTCATTATTGAGAAGAAGAAGAAGAAGAAGATCTACCTTTATTAGTCCCACAGAGGGGAAATTCAATTTTACACTCAGTTTAAATCAAACATGGAAAATGAAGACATAAAAAAAAAAAAAAAAAAAAAAGGGGGGGGGGGAGGGGGGGGGGGGGGGCCCAGAAAAGGGCGAGGGAGGGGGGGGGGGGGGGGTCGCTAGGGGGGGCGGCAGAGGGGGAGAAGAAAAAAAAAACAGCTCCCTCTCAAACAACAAATACACAATAATTATCATGTCGGGGAGGGAAAAGAATGAGCTCCCGCTCCACAAATTATTACAGACTGAGTTATTGCCGCCCCCCAGACCCCGCTGTCGGGGGAAAAGAAAGATAGACTACATTCAACACATCAGGTTTGCTCCTCCACCTGTCAGTTTATATACTATCTATAGAAGATATTCTCAAATAAAACCAAGCTAAAACGGACGTGAATAGCCCTCCAGGTGGAAGAAGTATTTATTACTGATAATCTCCTATAATTTCCCTAAAAGTTTCCTGAAAAGGACTTTGTTATTTGCTGCTTTTCAGTGTGTTCAGTTAATGCCTTTTTTATTAAATCATTAAAATTATTTGTTGTAGTCAGATCATCAGCATGTCAGCTGAACATGTCAGAATGTGAAAACTGCCTAAAGACAAAATGCAGTTCAACATACATGAAGAATAAAACTGTAAATAGGAAGAAATACTCGTTTACTTAAAGCTTCAAAGCTCGAATTGGCATCATTGGTCAAAAATGCCATAATAACCTTTCAGCATGTTGTAATTCAGGTGTTCTGAGAGAAATCTAGACTTCTGCACCTCCTCATGTCCCTGTTTTCAGGCTTTAAAAATCTAACTCGTGATGGGAGACTTTGGATGATCATAGGTCATTTCAGAGAGAGAGCGTTCCTATTGGCTGTGTTCTGACTGGTGGGCGGTGCTTGGTAGTTCCTCAACTGGCTGTCGGGTCACAGACTTACTTATTTTACAGCTAAACAGAAACGACAAGATGTTTGAGAAAACATTTGAGGAGAGAAATAGGCATTACAGCAACAGATTAGTGATTCATATTTGATCAGCGATGCCTAGTTTGACCATTTGATTGGCGTTTGTGAGTGACTGACAGCTGCTCAGAGGCGGCAGACTCCAGATCAGCTCTGACTGGTTGTTTTCCTCCGGTCTCTGAAATCTTGCAGATGCCATTAGGAGCACTGGAGGACACAGAGGTGCATGATTATTTTCAGATTACCTGTCTCATGCATTACTGTCAGGACTGTTTCATAAAAAATACAAGTTTTTAATCATATTTGCTCCAGTCTGCCTACTGCTGCTTTAATTGAAATTATTTGCTTTAATCAGAATATCAGCAGGTCAGCTGAACATGTCATAATGTGAAATTTGTCTCAGGAAAAATATAGTTTGACATTTATGAAGAATAAAATTATGAATATTTTCTTACTTAAGTAAAAGCATAAAAGTATTGTAATCAAAACATACTTAACGTAGGCTACCAAAAGTCATTATGCAGCATGACTCACGTTTAGCACCGTGGGAGATGCCAGTTCAGCCGTCGCCATGTTGAGAGCCGTGCAGAGGCAAGAGAAATGCTCTGAATTCTACTTTTAGCACCTTTAAGTACAGTACTCGAGTAAATGTACTGAGTTACTTTGTAGTGCTGGTTCATACTTTCCAAATGAAACCTGAGAGTGTGATAAAACAGACATCAGCTGTTTAGATTGTATATTTAGGTCAACAGCTGATAAAAGAGGCTGAGCAAAGATTATCTGCACTCTGGATTATAACTACTTTCTATTACTTCACTAAATGCAACCTGACCAACATTCGACTTGACCAGACTGCTAGTCATGTTAAAGCCTGGGCTGGCTTAAGGCAAAGGCCTTATAGGTAAAGGGCATAAAAAGTCCAGTGGGCACCCTTTCTCTTTTTCTGCCTTAGGGTAACAATTCATCCATCCATCTGCAACCGCTTATCCCGTTAGGGGTTTGCGGTGGGTGCTTGAGCTGAGCTAAGGCAGGCTACACCCTGGACAGGTCGCCAGTCCATCACAGGGCACATATAGACAGACAACCATTCACGCTCATATTCACACCTACGGGCAATTTTGAGTCATCAATTAAACTGCATTTCTTCGGACTGTGCGAGGAAGCTGGAGAACCCGGAGAAAACTCACGCTAACACAGGGAGAACATGCAAAACACAGAAGAGCCTCAGAACTGTGTGCGAACCTCTTGCTGTGAGGCCACAGGGCTAACCACTGCACCACCATGCAGCCCCTGAAGCAGAAATAAATAAATAAAGGAAGAAATACATTAACCCGTCACTATGAGTCCGAATTTCACCTAGTGAACCAACAGGGCTGGAGGCAGCCCTTGGTTTAAGCAGAAACCAAAGGACAAACTTAATATTTTTAGATTCACTACTGTCAAATCATCAATATGTTGTGATGATGAATCTGAATAATTTTTACAACAATTCAGGATGTAAAGACATAAATATCCTATCCATTGTGATATTTTTATATAAGTGACCCTCGATCATTACTGAAGCACAATGGAGCAACTGGAAATACTGAGTTAGTCCCTCTACTAGTTAAAAATCAGAAACAAACATGAATTAATAAATTAATTCAAATAAACTGTAAAGGTGTATAAGGGTTTAGAATATGATGATAGAAGTATATGATGGTCATTCCTATGCTCTGTATAAGCTGTTGCAGCAATTTTTGGGGTTGATGTCATTTGTTACACAGATTTGCTGCTAAATTCATTCATTTTTTACCTATTGAGAACTGTTAAAAATGATCAATAATCCCTCCAAAACACCACATTGAGACACCAAGACCTTGAGGAACAGTAAGTTTTTGGTACCAAATGATACTGTGATTTTGTATTTTTTGACAATTGGATGGTAAGCACTTCTGTTCTGGAAATTAACAATCTATGAAATCCCTCCATCCTCTGAGTGCTCCAGGTCTCTAGTTTGTGCCTGTTAAGTTTCATGAGGCTGTGATTATCCTAGAGGTCACCACAGGTCATTTTATACAGTGAGGTCAAGTATCAAAAAATGGTCTCACTAAAACGAAATGGCGACTATGGGGATTAACATCATTATATATGAATACAGTTGGGCTCACTGGATCCACAAGAGTCTCAGCTTAACAGTGATATCCAATTCATGCAATTCAAAGACTGTTTAGGGACCCCAGTTTGCAGAAATATGCAGATACACAATTTTTAGAATAAATGCATTCAAAAACTGCATGTGATTATCATAAAGTGGGCATGTCTGTAAAAGCAGCACTTGTACCCATAGAACCCATTTCCACTTCCATGTCTTGAGGTCTGAGGTCAAGGAGCCAGTTTTTCCTTGCCAAGCTTCTAGCTCTAAAACTGAACCTGCTGCAGCCTGTGAAAGACAATAAAGTTGTTCAGGATCAATCTTGCGGTCAGGGGGTTAATGGAGTTGTGAGCTTACAGTGAAATCTGGTACATCTCCATTGTGTGCCTGGTGTATAGCGTCTATAGCCTGGTGTCAGTATCATTCAGCCATATTGATGCGGCTTCAGCTGTTAATTACTTTCACATCAGAACAACAGCTTCCTATTCAAACTGAGAGACACAACATTACTTCAGGACTTTGTCCTCATTTCTGTGTGTGTCCTCCTACCTGTCAATCACTCATTGTCCTACATTCCTCTCAATCAGTTTAACTGGAGATTAAATGAATGCAGGGTACACAGCACACACACATTTGATTCCAATCATTCTTTAGTGGGTCAATATTGGAAGCTGAGTCAGGAAAGCTTCACCTTCGTTTCATTGTATTTTATAAAATTTTTCTTCATGAAAAAAGAAATTTCCTCCCCTGTATGCGTTACAGCTGCCAGATCTTAGGTCATGTTTTGTTTCTGTCTTTTCATTTTCATTATTGTCACTTCCTGTCTTATTTTGAAATCACTAACCTTCCCTCTCGTTTCGGATTCACTGCACTTCCTGCCCTTGTGTGTCTCCACGTCCCCTGACCTTTTTTCCATCGCTTCACCTGTGTCTGATAGTCTTCCTCGCCCGATTGTGTCCACCTGTGTCTCGTTATGGGGCGGCAGTAGCTCAGTCTGTAGGGAGTTGGCTTGGGAACCGGAGGGTCACTGGTTCAAGTCCCGACATGGACCAAAAAACTGAGTGTGAACTGGTAGCTGGAGAGGTGCCAGTTTACCTCTTGGGCACTGCCGAGGTGCCCCTGAGCAAGGCACCAAACCTCCAACTGCTCGGGGCGCTTGTCTGGAGCAGCCCCCTCACTCTGACATCTCTCCACTAATGCATGTGTGTGTGTGTTTGTGTGCATGTACCATGTATAAGTTAAACAGAGTGTAAATTGAATTTCCCCACTGTGGGACTAATAAAGGTAGATCTTCTTCTTCTTCTTCTTATTCACTCCCCCACCAGTATATAATGTGTGTCCTCCCTTCCTCATGTTGCCAGTTCGTTGTTGATCCTTCCCGGTGACCCTCGGTCCAGCGGGTTTTTTCCCTACTATCTGCTTTTTGTGACTGAATCTGTGCCTGTTGCTAAAAATTCCCAGATGTCATACTGATTCAGAGAAAATCAACTGCCACAATGACTATTTTTTTTGTAAATTTTTCATAGCTCACTAAATTTAATTCTGAAAATTTTTGAGCTGAGAAATTTAGATTTTCAATGTTTCCAGTTTTACAATTTTCTTCTCGTAGACGAGAGGCTTTTAATTCCTTGCTGATGGATAGTTCAAATATCACAACATAAATGTCCATTATAAATGAACCTGTGTTTATCTGTGAAGAGGGGAAAGAGGAGGGAGAGAGCTGCCTCTCACGGGGAAAAGAGATTCACCCTTTTTAACACCACTCTAATATCTGGAGGGAGATCAATCCACTGTTTAGTTTCTGTACCTGAAAAAGTAGTTTGAGTACATTATGTCAAGCAACGTTTTCCCGTCTCCCTTCATTGATGATCCTGTTTGTCTTACTTCACTATGAGCTGTTAGAATAAATAGTTTAAACCTGCAGCTTCTTATAAAGGAAACTAACATAACATAAACAACAAAACCTATCAATAGTGGTACGAGTTTGTGTTTTTGTCCAGTTCTTTAAGAGCTGGTTTAAAGGCTACAGCCTGGTCTAGCATACTGCAGAATACATTGCTTTAACCTTTGCATACTACATACTACTGAGGAACACAGTATACAGTATACAGTATACAGTACAGTCAGTAGTATGTCATAGGTGGTTTTGCCACTGACAGCTGTTGTTGCCTGTTGGACTTGCCATGTTAAGATTTGAGCATTTTTTAAGGCTAAATGCAGTACCTGTGAGGATTTCTGGACAATATTTGTTATTGTTTTGTGTTGTTAATTGATTTCCAATAATAGATATATTATTATATTTGCATAAAACAGAATATTTGCCCACTCCAATGTTGACAAGAGTATTAAATATTTGACAAATCTCCCTTTAAGGTACATTTTGAACAGATAAAAAAAAATCTAACATTAATTTGGAAGTAATCATGATGAACTATGATTAACTAACGATTGATGGCCCTAATAAAAGTACATTATAATTTAGTTATGGATTATATTTCGCATCATTAATCTAAATTTGCAAAGTAACTACAGCTGTAAAATAAATATAGTGGAATAAAAAGTACAATATTTCCCTCTGAGGTGTAGTGGTATATTCAGTAAGTATTGTATGTGTAAGTATAAAGTGGCATAAAATGAAATACTCAGCTCAAACTCAAGTACAAGTACCGCAAGTTTGCATGTTCGATCCACCACTGTTTTGGGGCTATGCAAAGGTAAACAACGGCAGCCATAATGAGCTCAGTAAACTCTTGTTACTTTGCCAGATTTGAGCATCCAAATCTGCTTGATTTGATATCAGTTTGATCGCTGTCATCCATTAAAGTGATAAGAGTTAAGATTCCCACAGTTTAACCAACACACACACACACACACACACACACTGTGTAATCATGTGTTGATCAGCGGGAGTGTTTGTCCTCGTTGCATTTAGTTGAAGCTGTAGGTCAGCAGATAATCAACGTAATGACTTTTAATCAGAGCGCTGACCTAAAGACCCACATACCCCACAAACATAGTGTGTGTGCATGTGTGTGTGTGCGTGTGTGTGTGTGTGTGTGTGTGTGTGTGTGTGTGTGCGTGTGTGGTTCTCTCACTTATAAATATGTCGACCTGTGCGTGAATCTGCTCTTTCATCCTCTCACCTGCTCCCTGCAGCAAAGACTCACATATTTCAGACTTTGTGAATCAATGAATCCATCAGGGCTCAGTTTGGAGGTGCAGCGGGAGTTGATGTCTGTTAGTGAACGTTGGTTTGCTTCGTTTTCCAGCCTGAACTTGGAGCTTTGAGGGCTTCCTACAGGTTTAATCAACCCAGAGTTAAAGCAACTTTACAGCCAGGTAAAGGTATCTGGATGGTGAACAGGAGAGCGTTTCCCTCAGCGCATCAAAACGTCTGAAGACAAAAGCCAACAGCAGAATCCCCATCAGCCCCCAGACGGTCACCAGAGTCTGGCAGCACGTTCTCATCCCGACTTCGCTGGACTTGACTGTGGTTGTGATCCAGGTCTTGGATTTTCACTTTCGTCTTCTCAAGACTCGTTCAGGTACAGAGCACCCCCTCTCTAGCTAATAATGGGTATAAAAGTTATTGAAACATTGGACAAACATTGAAATATTTAAGTTATTCGACATCCTTCAGGACAAAAATCAGTCAGTTATAAAAATTTACTTGTAGCACATTTTGTAAAGAAATCTCTCTTTTTCTAAATCATGTTTTATATTGTTTCCTTAAGAAAAAAAGACTACAATAATCTAAACCACAACAAATAAAATAATGTGTACATATTACAGAGAGTAACTGTAAATTGAAAAACAAACAATTTAAAAACAAAAGAAAGGAAAAAAGGTAGTAATAACATTAATAATAATAATAAAATCTAAATAAATACATTAAATATATAAATACATAAATAAATACTAATCACAATAAACAAATATCAGTGAACACAAATGGGTGGTTGCAATTCATAGTCAACACCACATTTCCTCCATATACAGTCTGTCAGCAGTGTGCAGGTCCAGTTCATACGGTAGAGCTCAGCTGCAGCTAACACATTACAATTATCAGTTCAATTAGTGTCCAAAATAATGACAAAAGTACTAAAACAAGTTGATGTTTGGAGGTTTTATAGAGAACTGATTTTAATCAAAAATTTCAATTAATTTTGATTGATTACTAAAAGTAAACAAAATATGTACACCATATATAACAGTTAAATAAACATGTGGTTCCTTCTTTCTTTTTGCACTAGTGGAATGTAACTAAGTATATTTACTCAAATACTATGCTTAAGTACAGTTTTGAGGTACTTGCACTTTACTTGAGTGTTTCTATTTTCTGCTACTTTCTACTTTCTACTACTCTATCTCAGAGGTAAATGTACTTTTTACTCCACTACATTTATCTGACAGCTCTAGCAACACAGTTTTGCATTTCAGCCCAGCAGTTCATAAAATTTAATCTACTGATTAAGGACTAAATCAATATTGTAATCCACGTAATTGTGAACCTAGAAGTATGAGAGATGCAAATGCCATTTAAGGAGGATGATGTGTTCATGTCCCATTTGAATCCACAAGTTAAAGTTTATATATTTATCACATAACTGCCGCACTTAAGTTACAGCACTTCCAATGTTATTTTAACCCAAACCAGAACCTTTGCTAAGCCTAACTAAATGCTTTTGTTGGCTAAGCCTAATCAGGTTATTCCTAAGCCTAACTATTAAGACTGGAGCAAAACTTGACACATGCGGCACATGTTGCGAGACATTTATAGGAAACACGCAAAAATATGTAGCTGAGTGTCACCAAAAAAAGAAAAATTTGTGTCTGTATATGTGAATCAAATAGATCAAATTTCATAACTATTTCACAAACTGCCCTGAGACTGTGGTGAGCATTTAGGGGGCTCTATTGGCAGAAATGGAATATAATATTAAAGGTATGATATGTAAAATTTGTTGGTTGCCTTTTGTAAACACAAGGCATTCAGTGTTGGCTCCTCCTTCTCAGCTCAATGAGCGATCGAGAGACAGAGCAGCGATCAGTGAGCAAGCTATGGAGTGAATGAAGAGAGGGAGCGGCGTTAGTGAGAACAAAGCAGTGAATCTAAGAAATGAAACGTTATTACTGAACCCGGAAACATCCTGATAGCAGACAATCAAAACAATGACTCTCGATAGGGCCATTTGTGTTTTCACATTTTCACATCGGCCACTGTAGTTCTTCTACATGCTTAGCACACGGGGGAAGTTTCAGTTCATTGCAAACTGCAACCTCAGACCTGCCGTCAGATCCGACACATTGCAATTTTAAAATGAGGTCCGTCTTTACCAGCTGCTAAATTAAATTATTTACTGCACCAATCATTATAATACATTAATATGATATATATTATTCTGAAACGAGCCATTCTGCATGAGTATGTACTTTTACTTTTGGTACTTTAAATATATTTTGATGCTAATGCTTTTGGACTTAAGTAAAACCATAACCAAGTATTACTACTTTTACTAAAGTAAAAGATCAGAGTGGACACTTTTGGATCTTCAGTAAAACTGCAAATAAGTCTAATGGTTCCAGCAAGCTTGATGCATAAAATTAGTTAAAACTACCCGATGTGTCCATTAATCTAATGGTATGAAAGGTGAAAATTTGGATTCCTAAACAACTGTTTGCCTTTTGGAAAAAAAAAATAGCAATCCATAAAAATCATAAGGCTATATTTGACAATACTTGAATTATTCTGTCCTTAAAACATGAGCTGGAAATGTCTTAAAATGGTTCCTAAATGTCACATTAAACTGATGTTATGAAATCTGAATTACTGAGCACTAATGTTGATATATAAATACAAAAGGCCATGGAGTGATTATAAATATTCATAGCTCAGTTTTTAATGACTATGTTATTGATCACAGCAGCTTTATAAACTGCTTTCATGTTTGTCACCTTCATTATTTTCCTCATTTTGAGGTGAGAAGCTCTCTGAAGCCCCTCAGGCTTTATTTTATCCACCTACACAGTCTGCTTCATTACACCACCTCTTCTTTTCAATGCTCATACACATATGACATAAAAACATTTCTCCCTCAGGTCGGTGGACTCTTCTTTTGTTGTCAGATCCTTTTCATTTTCTAAATTGGGTGTGAGATGCCTGACATAATGCCAGATCGTTTTATGTTGTTAGAAATGAAAGTGAATCCTGTCCTGTAGTCTTAGTGGTGGATGTTTGCATTGGGGGGATTTTAATTACCTATCCATGACGCCGACTCAGTGAAGCTGGTGTGAGATTGTGGTGTGTTCACATCGAATGGTTATGATTAGGTATTGACCTTGAATATTTAAGGTTAGGTACACTAACCTTGAATATTTAAGGTTAGGTACTAACCTTGAATGGTTAAGGTTAGGCACTGACAATGAATGTTAAGGTAAGGTACTGACCTTGAAAATTTAAGGTTAGGTACTGACCTTGAATATTTAAGGTTAGGCATTGACCTTGAATATTTAAAGTTGGGTACTGAGTGAATGGTTAAGGTTAGGTATTGACCGTGAATGGTTAAGGTTAGATTAGATTCAGGTTCAGGTTAAGGGTCAGGTTGAGGGACAGGGACATATAGGAGGCTGACAAGCAAAGGCACAATGTGTCATTGACAATCTGGCAAAAACTGTGGGGGTGTGAATTGGGGAATGAAGAGGAGGTGAGCAGGTGGGTGGGAGAGTCAGGTGACTGGGTCAGGAGGGGAGGTCTGAGGACATCTGATGGACAAATGGAGAATGTCAGGTCTAGATGGATAATGCATGGTGAGCCTGGGGAAAGTGAGGAGTGTCTGGAGACAGAAGAGCAGAGTGAGTGAAATAAAAACCTGCTCTGTCCTGTACTGATTTCTCTTCTGTGAAATGTATCTGTGATATTGGGAACTACAACTGCGAACAGTGTTTCCCATGTGTACTTGCATGACAAAGCACAGGTGTGTACATTTACCCTGCTGAAGGTCTAAACTGAAGATTTTATCTTGAAATACTTGGACTTTACTTGCAGAGTGACGGTTTGATGATGGTGACTGTGTTTATCATTTAGCAGTGGTGGAAGAAGTAATCAGATCTTTTGCTGAAGTAAAATTAGTAATACCACAGCATATAAATAGTAGTAATACCACAGCATATAAATACAAGTAAAAGTCCTGCATTCAAAAGATTACTTATAAGTACAAATGTAATAGCATTAAAACTAAAGTACTAAAAGTAAAAGTAGTCATTATGTAGACTGACCAATTTCAGAATAATTGGGTTGTAATTATCGATGCATCAATGTGTTCATCATTTTAATTTTGCAGCTGCATACATAAATAAATAAAAGAGAAAATTAAACAAAGTGTATATAAATAAAGGAATAAATAAATGGGAATTAATACAAAGATAAATAAAAGATGAATACAAAAATAAACAAACACATTTAAAATTAATAAAATAATACATAAATAAATAAATGGAAAATTAAAAAGATATAAATAGCGAAATTAATCCAAAGATAAATAAATAAATGCAAAATTAATAAAAGATTAATTCAAAATAAATAAATACATTTAAAAATAACTAAATAATACATGAATAAATAAGAGGGAAAATTAAACAGAAAAGTGTATAAATAAAGAAATTAATACAAAGATAAATAAATAAATGCAAAATAAAAGATAAATGCAAAAATAAATAAATATATTTTAAAATTATTGGAAGAAGAAGAAGAAGAAGAAGAAGAAGAAGATAGTCCTTTATTAGTCCCACGAGGGGAAATTCAGTTTTTTCACTCTGTTGTTAACTTATACACGGTACATGCAGACCCGAACACACACATGCACAAACATGCAACAATGGAGAGATGCCAGAGTGATGGGGCTGCTCCTGACAAGCACCCCGAGCAGTTGGGGGGTTGGTGCCTTGCTCAGGGGCACCTAATAATAATACGTAAATAATAAATAAAATGAAAAATACCAATTGCAATTTATTAATTGCTACATATATTTTTAATTTAATTTTGCCACATTTAATGGCATGCTGTATTTATTGAATATTTTGTTTATATTATGTTTTAATAATCTGTGAAGTAGCTAAAGCTGTTAAATAAATATAGTGCAGTAAAAAGTACAATATTTGTTTCGGAGATGTAGTGCGGTGTAGAAAATGGAAATACTTAAGTAAACTACAGGTGGACTCACCTTTCCACCGCTGTCACGTGACGTTCAGTAAAACTGAGTTTATTTAGTTTTACAGTGTGTTTGAATGTTGATCTAACGCACCTTTAATGCACCTGATGCATCCGGTCACCTGTCAGTCACCTTTCTCTCTCCTCCCTCAGACAGACCGCGTGAGGAAGAGCGAGGGAAAAGGAGGCGGAGGATGATGAACGGCGGGAAGAGCGAGCTGCTGCTGTCCGCGCGGCAGGGCATCATCTCTTGCAGCGACCACGAGCCGAACTGCACGGCGCGCAACACGGAGACCCTGGCGCAGTCAGCGACATCCGCGTGGAGCGGCAACGGCTCGACGGTGGATGCTCACCGGCTCGTGGAGCTCCAGCTTCCCGCCTCGGCCGCCCCAACGGTGAGTTACTTTTTTTTTTCCCTGCGCTGCGTTTGAAAGGTCAGGAAACGGCTCACATCTGTTTAGTTTGTAACAGAACTTCATATCAAATATTGATAATTTAATATTTACGCAGAACGCAGTGTACCACTTAAAAGGCACCAAGAGACGCCTTTATTTCATTCAACACACACATAATCCATCCTCCAGATATGATTTTTAAAGAAACGCTTCGGTGGTCATTTAAATAGTGTAATCAGTCATTGATTGGGAAATAATCTGATTTGATATTCTAGAGTACCTACTATTGTCAGTAAGTAATTAAATATGAAATATAGATTTTTCCCACGGAGTTCGGCGCCCCCCCCCCCCCCCCCCCCCAACACATCCATGTTATTTTCCCTGCTGTTCAAAATGCAGCTTCTTACATTGGATGACATACTTGTTACATATTATTATTGACAATATCATCAGATCATAAGCTGCTTATTGATAAGATGAAATGAAACTTCAATGACTTGAATTCACTTTGGCAACAAGAGAAAAACAATGGATCACATTACATTGAAAACACTACAAATACATAATAAATAGAGAGTTTACATTTGAGATTGATAGTTTGAATATGATTATATGTAGCCTGTTTTTTAAGCCTATGATGTTATTTGATCAAAAAATACTTAAAAATGTGAATTGCAGTTTTGCTGTGTGGGAGTTTACATCTGGTTAATAAATATTAACAGGACATGACCAGACTACAGTTGGTTAATATTATAAATACTGTGTGTGCTCAAATCCTCCACTGATTTCTGCAGATGTTACAGATTTCAGTTTATCTGCATTTGCAATTTGGTGTAGTTATCTACCTGAGGTAGAAAATGGGAGATGCTGACTGCACAGTGTGTCTCTTGAATGCATCAGCATGAAATGCATGAATGCAACTTTCCTCCTCTGAGGGCGTCGTTTGGTTCATCAGACTAACTGTGCTGTGGTTTGTGCTGCCTGGGCTTCATGTAAACACTTTACACTCAGCTGCACAAGATAAAATATGTGAGGCTGCGTCTGAAGCTACATCAGACAGGGGCTGCTGCTGCTGCTGCTGCTGCTGCTGCTGCTGCTGCTGCTGCTGCTGCTGCGTGGTGTCAGAATGCACACACATCCACTCACACAGAGATTAAGGGATGCAGTGGAGAAATGTTTCTCCTTATCGCTCTGCTTCACCAACACCTCGGAGTTTCACGCGTCACGTCACGCTTCACAGCTGAAAGGCCGCCTTTATTTCCTCCTCCAGCGGTGAGCTTATTGTACACACCTGCAGGATGTGCAGGTGATCAGGTAGAGGATTGATAACACACTTCCAGAGGATTGTGCTGTGTGTCTGTGCATTGATTGTGCTGCGTGTTGTTGAACAAACACGTACTGACATCAGAACGTTCATCCATGTGTATTGTATTCCAATGTTGTATTGATTCCATATTGATGTTCGTGTTGTTTTTATAAAGCTGCTCTAGCTGCCAGCTGTGGTTCTCTGCATGCCAACTTTCCACTGACTGTTTGGGACACAGAAACGACCATCAGGCTGATTTTATGAAGCGATTATCAGTCCAGGGCTTCCCAACACTTAAGGTCTCCCTCTCCTGCTCAATAACACTAACAATGAAATCAAATACAGTAAATTGTGATGCAAAATATTAGTGCTGTCAGTCGATTAAAATATTTAATCGACTAATTGACTTTAATCACGATTTGTTAAGTGTTTAGTACTCTTATCAACATGGGAGTGGGCAAATATGCTGCTTCATGCAAATGTATGTACTGTATACATTTATTATTGGAAAACCATTAATAACATAAAACAATGCGAAATATTGTCTCGAAACCCTCACAGGTGGTGTATTTAGTGGGAAAAATATGCTCAAATCATAACATGGCAAACTGCAGCCCAACAGGCAGCAACAGCTGTCAGTGTGTCAGTGTGCTGACTTGACTATGACTTGCCTCAAACTGCATGTGATTATCATAAAGTAGGCATGTCTATAAAGGGGAGACTCGTGGGTACCCATAGAACCCATTTTCATTCACTTATCTTGAGGTCAGATGTCAAGGGACCCCTTTGAAAATGGCTGAATTTTGTTAAAGTGTTAAAGAAATTAATGCATGGTCAACTTATTATCATGTTAACTTTGACAGCCCTACTAAATATCAGTGGTGGAAAATACTATTTACTCAAGTACTGTACTCAAGTACAAGTTTGAGGTACTTGTATTTTTCCATTTTCTGCTACTTTATACTTCTACTCCACTTCATTTCAAAGGCTTTTTACGCAGCTACATTTATTTTTAAGCTTTAGTTAATTTGCAGATTCCAGTTATAAAAATGAGATGTGACTTTTCCTGCAGGATTTGCTCATGTTTCATTTCAAAAAGCTGACACAACACTGTCATAATAAAACAGTGTGCATGTGCTTGGTGATCATGAAGCCATAATTTTTCCTCATCTTGGGTTGGATTTGCAAGACTGCGATATCACACAAGAGTCACGCAAGTATAGCAACCACGGTGGAAAAAATATTGTGAAGTCTCTACGGTTGGACACATTTCTACCATTTTACCAGAAACTCCCTCAGCTCAGACTCCAGCGGGGTCTCCGGCAGAGACCAGCCCACCGCAGACAACTTATTACATATTCCATGTATTCCAAATCTCATTTATCCAGTCGTATGCTCAGAACTTTCCAAACATGCATTTTTGCCAAAACCTGACTAAAACTTGCAAGGTTTTGCTGTAGACGGGAGGTGGAGAGCTCGGCAGCAGCGGTTCCTCCTCCAGCCAGGAACAGAGCTTCACCTTGCTGTTCCTCCGGTCCCCGCTGGGAGCTAACATCGACACCACGTTGCTGGAGGCCCAGACCGTACTGCTGGTCCTGCTGGAGGGAGGCACAGGAGAACCAGAACCAGGACTGAGGGGGGCAGACTGTCAGACCCTGCTGCAGTAAAATGAGAGCTTTTCTAAAAGGACTCTGGTGCTCGGAAACACCACTTTTATTCATATCCCCAAAATTGAGACAAATTTAAAGTTTGTCATAGCTTTAATTAAAGAAAGAAAGAAAGAAAGATAATCCTTTATTAGTCCCACAGTGGGGAAATTCTGTTTTACACTCTGTTGTTCACACAGTACATATACATGCGTCAATGGAGAGATGTCAGAGTGAGGGGGCTGCTCCTGACAAGCGCCCAGAGCAGTTGGGGGTTTGGTGCCTTGCTCAGGGGCACCTCGGCAGTGCCCAAGAGGTAAACTGGCATCTCTCCAGCAACCAGTTGGTCTTGGTCCATGGGGGTCTTGAACCCGTGACGTCCGCGTCCTAACCCAAGTCCTTACAGACTGAGCTACTGCCGCCCCTTTATTAAGCTTTTGCAAGACTTTTACTTGTAAACACTGTACAACACTGTGGTATTACCAAAAGTACCAGAAGTAAAACTGCTTATTGATGCAGAAAGGCCCATTTCAGAACAATATATCCATCCTGCCATCCATTATCTGTAACCGTTTATCCTATTAAGGGTCACATTCATGCTCATATTCGCACCTACAGGCAGTTTAGAGTCATCAATGAACCTAACCTGCATGTCTTTTGACTGTGGGAGCAAACTGGAGAACCTGGAGAAAACCCAGGCTAACAAAGGGAGAACATGCAACCTCCACATAGAAGGACCCCAAACTGGGTTTGAATCTGCAACCCATTTTCTGTGAGGCAACAGTGCTGACGACTGCACCACCATATAATTATTGGATTATAATAGTTAATTCTACAATAATACATCATCATTTATTAGATTATCTAAATCTGAAAAATAACTGAAGTTGTAGTGGAGTAAGAAGTAATTGCAGTACTAAATGTAAGTGTAGTTAGTTACATTGCACCACTAAATCCAGGCACCTTGATTGAAAATCTTGATCCAAAGGGACAATTAAAATGATGTTATTCATAAAAACTCACTTTCATTCACAAAAACAAACAATAGAAGAATAGCTTGTAGCTGGAGCTCGGGGAGCTGAATGGTAGTGAGCGTACGCCAGTGCTGCTGTGGAGATATTCAGCTGGCAGGTTGATATTTACTCAGCTGGGTCCAACCTGTTTTCTCTCAGAGAAGTCACGGCTCAGCTCCATTATTCTCCGAGATAAGAGGTCATATCAGAGATGGAGGGAGTCACTGTCCTCTCCACCACTGTCTCTCCTCCACCTCTCTGTTTCTGTTTCTCAGCTCAGGGTTGAAGGGTCAGCAACGTATTTCTTCTTTCCCTCTTATGTTGTCTATCCATACAGTCTTGGTTGTATTTGTTCAGCTTAATCCTAATGAGATATGAGTCTGAGGTTTCTGTCTCCTTTCGTTATTGTTGCTACGCCTGCTAGGCTTTTGGTTTTCCCAAGGCACTTTAATGTGATAACGCTGGCAGATTCATCAGTGAAAATGTTTGTAATTTCTTAAACAATTTGACCTTGGTTTAAAAAAAAATGAGCAGATTACATTATTAACTTCTCATTTCCTGGTTTTCCCATCTGAAATAGAAATCACTGCTTCGTTCTGCCTCTCATATGTTTGCATTAGGGGTGGGACGGTTCATAAAATTCACAGTTTGGGGTCACGGTTTTACACGGTTTTGTACATTTATGGTACAGCAACAAGGCCAATTTCCAGCTTCACTTTAAACATGCTTTTCATTTATTTGGCAAAATAAGTCAACAAGTGTTTGTCTTCACAGCAGTGGTCTAACATCAGGAACAAAACACGTCTTCACTGTCACATCTTGTGGCTGGACTTCTTACCTAAAAGAAAAGTGCCACTGTGTTATTTAAAAAGAATTAATAAATAAAAATAAATCATCAACCAAAAGTGCAGCATCAGGTCAGCCAGCACTAGAGCTTGTTTTAACAACAGTAGCATATAATGTACTAGGCCTGCACCAGATGATGGAAATCTGCCATGTGTGATAACATTGTCCAATATTGTGATGATGACATGACTTGTGATAAATAAACAAATATTGAAGTGTGCATATTAGCTATACTTATGTCAGCCTGGTTGTTTTTAAGTTCAGAACCAGATTAGAATTGAATATTTAAACACAACTAGGACACGTGTCGTTTCTAGAGCAGCAACAGTAATGTTTACAACAGAAAAGTCACCATATAAACTCATTAATATCTCACTGGAAACTATCTAACATGTTAATAAAATCAATCATATTCCTGAGTGAAGTTTATAAAGGCTGAAGAACACAAACATCAGACAGTATCAGTCCGTCCTCCTGTCCTCTGTCTTCCTCCCTCTGCTGATGTGAACCACTACTACCACTACTGTTGCTCCTAAACGTTATGAGGATAATATATTAATGACATGGAGGCTCTGTAGTTCAGATCCTTGTCAGTAACGGTACATCACCGCTTCACTGCTACCGTTCCACCCCCACAATAAACTCCCCGAACACGACCACTGAACACTGCTGACTAGAAGCAACTAGTGGCGATGGTCGAGAGACATGCGTAGTAAAATCTGGTCCGCTCTTGCCGAAATTGAGCCAATCAGAACGCACAACGTTGTTACGACTCGGGTCAGGTTAAACAGTCTTTACTCAGGTAAAAAGGGTTCGGTACACAGGATATCAGTCAGCAGTGGCAAACAGATCAAAAACGTTAGGCAAGGGCGAAGTCACTGAAACAGGCAGAGTTCAAAAACACGAGGAGTCTTACAGTAGGAATGATGGTGGGTACGCTTTCTCACAGAGGATCAAAGACGAACTGGCACAGAGGGAAGGGGAAGCACACATTAAATACTAGTGAGGGGAGTGACTGACGATGCACAGGTGGACACGATCAGGGCGGGGAGACGACAATCAGACACAGGGGGTGTAGGAAACTGGGTCAGGAGGAGGTGCTTTAATGTGCAGGCAGGAAAGCATGCGGGCAGGAAGTGAAGTGATCTGAAACGAGAGGGAATGTTAGAATACCAAAATACAACAGGAAGTGCAACATGCAGCACAGAAAAACAAACATAACCTAAGACCTGGATGTTGTGACAAATGTCAGCTTCAGTTACACTGTAACTATGTGTTTTACCTCATACCCCTGTTCACCGTGTCCCAGCCTCTTTCCATAGGCCTTGATTTCTAGTGTGACAATAAACGCGATGAAATCGGCCTCATAACCGATTTCAAACGAACCGAACGGTACATACACAAACCGAACTGTGACTAGCAAACCGAATGGTTCATTTTTTTTTACTCGAATCGTTCCCATCCCTAGTTTGCACTGAATGCAATTCACAGACTCTGGCATCAGTTTCTCTGGCAGATAAAGAAGAAAGATAAAAAAAGATAAACACCCAGCGATGTCTGAAAAACTCCAGATGCTTGATGTACAAATTCTGAAGATATTTATCATCCATTGCATGATAAAAAGATTTTAAACCCGTTTCCCAAGTTGCGACTGTGTTTCCTGATCGTCGGTGGCTAGAGTTGTCACAATAACGGCAATACTGCCATACCACGCCATTGACAAGCCAACCGTCGGGGATGACAAACAACCACCACAACTGCTATGTTGTGGAAAAATGCTTGAGGGTTTTTTTTTTTTAAATGAAAGCAGGAAGTGACATGAATGTGAATATGAATAATAATGATGAATGTAAATATACATTGCCGTTGCTGTTGCTGTAGCTGCCGTGAAACGCGTGGCTTGCGTAAAAAATAGATGAGACCTTGAGTCTCTAGAAGAGACGCAGCTGTGAGTCGCGTGTGAGACGGGCGTCTCATGTGGGCGGTGTGGAAGCTCTAACCCGTTAACATGGATGCAGAAATGAAAAACAAGTAAGGCAGCCGCCATGCGCTCGTCAGGCGTGCGGTCTGGCCCAGCTGTATGTCAGCAACACCTAGCTGGCGAGCTCATCATGTCTCAGTCTAAACTGCTCACAAAGATAAGAGGGGGGGGGGAAAAAAAATATGAAAAAAAAAAATGAGGAATAACTCTCAAAAAAAATATAAAAAAAATAAAAAAATTTTTTTTTTATAAAATTTGGAAAATTTTTTTTTTTTTTTTTTTTTTGTTTTCGATATTTAGTTTATACATTATTTTTATTTAAAATATAAAAGTGCATTGCAGTGCAGACACAAAATGTAGCGTGGAGAGACAGACCATAGGTGTTCAATAAATGTTTACTGAAGCTGAGAAATTTTGTGTGTCATTTGTTATTATTAAGCTGTTATATTTCATCAGATAGAAAAAAAAAGAAAATCAGCCAAACATATTGCCCCACTCTCTTTTCCTGGTCTGGTTTTTATTGGCTGGTGGGTGTGTTGTTCAGGGAAACGCTCTCCTATCACTGTGGGAAATCTCACTTAAGAGACGCAGTGTGTACATGTGTGGCCCATACTCTGGAGGATCTTCAGACTGTCCTTGGTGAAGCAGTGAGAGCATACGGTAGGATGGAGCTGACTGTTAACACCACCAAGACAGGAGTGGTTTCCCAGTGGAGTACCAGTGACCCACCCACTCTACCTGCCTTCACTGCTGGTGATGAACAGCTGTTAGTAGGGCATCTCTCAAATATCCGGGGAGTGTTTTCTCTGAGGATACAGCAACAACGACATCCAGAGTCACCTCCAAAGTTGCATGAAAGTTGACTTCGAAATCTTTCGAAACAGCCGTCATCCCTCCACAAAGGTTTCCGTGAGGCAAACCATCTGTGTCACCACCCCCCTCTGTCCACCTTATTCTCAGGGGTGTTACTGTGGAAATGATTGTGAGCATAACTTCCGGTGTGGTAGTGGCAGTAAGCTATTTGGTCCCATAGACTATCCGTAATGGCTAACTGCCAGCGGTGCTTCTTTTGAAAAGTAATTTGCCTTCAATTTAGCAAATCCTGCTTTATTTATTTTTTTAAAGATATTTAACATTAAATTTGCATTCTCTAAAATGTCCTTGTATTCTGGTACGTATTGCGCTGTTCTGTACTAACAACCAGACGAAGCTGAATTTGTGGCTTTAATAACATGTGTGTGTTGAACATGCGTCCAAAACAAAAGGGGATTGTTCTTGGGACCAATGGTACAGTTTCCATCGTCTATCTACAGACGAGGAATCCAGAACAGTGTGGCGGAGAAACCTAAACGTGAAGACACCACCCAAAACCCTGTGCGTTTGGTTCAAACATGTTTTACTATATCTTTTAATGTAATCTGCGTACTGTTACCATGGAAAACGGTTCCGGTTCAGTGACACGACGCACCGGAAGTTGCACCCATAATTCCCGCAAGGCATCATGGGGACTAGGAATGAAGTGGATGGCTGTGAAGCTTGAGTATCCTACAGCCTTCACATCAAATCTTTAGAGTGCGTACACATAAGCTGCCTCTAGTGCATCCTGGGAATTACCTGGGCATGCGTCACACTAAACTTGCAAAGACCAACTGCAGAAGTATCAAGGCCACAAAAATCCAGCACCTGCTGCAGTGGCTGGGGCACATGATAAGGATGCCCCCATGTCGGCTGCCCCACAGAGTGCTATAGGGCCACTGGACAGCTACATCATGGACGACGCTCAGCTGGAGGGCCGAAGAAGCGCTATAAGGATCAAATGAAGAATGCATTGAGGAAGGAGAAGATCAGACCCGAGGGCCTGGAGGATTTAGCTGCTGACCGTTTGGTGGCAGCTGTGTAGGGTTTCTTATGCTAGAGCTGGAGAGGAAAACCAGAAGACAGCAGAAGAGAGCCAAGAGAAAAACAGCCGTGGTTGCAACCACTACTACATATATATATATATATACTACTACATATGCCCCTGTGGGTCCAGGATAGGACTCTTCAGAGATCTCACCATTAAGTAGTGGACATTGTCATTGGATTCTGATGGACAACCGAAGAAAGAAGTGTGTGTGTCATGTGTGCAAAATGCAAAATTACAAGGTAAACAGTTCCCATACAGACAGTACCCATGACTAGAGGTAAACTAGTACTGCAGTACTGTCCTAGTGACGTCATTAGAAGCAGCAAAGTAGATGTAAGAGTAATATGATACATCTGTGTCCTCCAGTGCTCCTAAAGGCATCTGCAAGATTTCACAGACCGGAGGAAAACAGCCAATCAGAGCCGAGCTTGAGCCTTGCCGTCTCTGAGCAGCTGTCAATCACTCACAAACTCTGATCCAACAGTCAAACTAGGCAGCGCTGATCAAATATGAATCAATATTCTGTTACTGTAATGACTGTTTCTCTCCTCATATGTTTTCAGAAACATCTTGTAGTTACTGTTAAGCTGTAAAATGAGAAAGTTTGCTACCCGGCAGCCATGTTGAGATCAGCCAGAGAAACTTTCTCACAGTTAAACAGTTTAACTACAAGATATTTCTGAAATCATTTCACACAACAAACAGGCATTACAGTAACAGAATATAAATTCGAATTTGATCAGCGTTGTTTAATTTGATTGTTTTATTGGAGTTTGTGAGTGATTGACAACTGCCTCTATTCAGTGAAAAGCCAATAGGAATACTCTCTATGACCTGTGATTGGCCTGTTAGGGAAAAATTGAAAGGAAAGGGGTTTTCCCCTCTTTTTCAATAATGATCGCCGGTCACTGACGCTTTTCTGAACTGGACAACAAGTCATCCAAGTTCCAACAATGGAAAAAATCTCTATTATAGTCGTTATTGAAGGAGCGAACATCGCCATCACAGGTACAGTCGCAGTGACTCTCCAACTTACAGTCTGACTTGTGTTCAGTTGCTGGAGGTCATAAATTAGTCCCAGAGCCGTTTGTTAGAGAGTCTGGATAAACATGTGACACGCATGTCAACAGACAAACACTGGGGCTGTTTCCTGTCAGATAAATGTAGGTTAATGTGACACATTAATGTCACAGTTAAACTGTGCGGTGATGGCATTTTGATGACATTTCAGCGCTGTCTCTTTACTTCCTTCTGGGAGTCAACATGTGAACATTCGTAGAAAGAGGATGACATGCAGGTGTGAGCCGATACCGCAAATTATGAAAGTGACATTTTAATGTTCTCATCACTGCGTGATGTAGATTTTAGCTCGATATATATCAGTGTCAGGGTGTGCAAATGGAAATGAATGACTGGTTGTAATATGATTAACCCTCTGAGACCCACAATACACCAGTTTTTGTCTTTTCAGGGTGGTACAGCGGGTCTTTAGGGGGAGATAGCAGGTCAGCAGTAGATGTCACATAGACGCGGTGTGTATCATCTGAAAGCTAATGCAGCTCAGCACTGTGGCAAATTGATCTGGTCATAAATCAGGAATAAATATTAATTAATAAGTAATTAATTAAAATGAATCGTGAAAATGTATAAAGGTGTAAAATATTATGATAGAAGTACTGTATATGCTGGTCATCCCCATGCTCTATTATGTCTTATAATTTGCTTTTTATGTATTTTATATTTTCAATTTTTGGGTTGATATCAATGCTCAATTTAACAATTTTTACCACGCAATTGATTAAAAATAGTTATTAAATATTATATCAATCTACCTTGGAACATCAGCCATCCTCTGAATGCTCCAGGTCTCTAGTTTGTTGTTGTAAAGTTTCATGAGGCTGTGATTATCCTAGAGGTCACCACAGGTCATTTTATACAGTGAGGTCAAGTTTAAAACAAATAGTCTCATTACAATGAAATGGCTACTATGGGGACTAACATCATCACACATGAATACAGTTGGATCCACAAGAGTCTCAGCTTTACAGTGATACTCAATTAATGTAATTCAAAGACTGTTTAAGGACCCCAGTATGCAGAAATATTCAAACATAATTTTTAGAATAAGCGAAAAATAATATCTAATAAACTATAAACAATAAAATATAATGATAAGCACTGATAATGCAAAGAAAAATGGCATGTTTTTTGTCCCAAACTGCATGTGATTATCATAAAGTGGGCATGTCTGTAAAGGGGAGACTCGTGGGTACCCAGAGAACCCATTTTCATTCACATATCTTGAGGTCAGAGGTCAAGGGACCCCTTTGAAAATGGTAATGCCAGTGTTTCCACTACAGCATTTAGTTTGGAGCATCATTTAACTTTCACGAAAAGCTGGATTCCTCAGGCTTTCTAGTTTCCTTTTGATGCCAGTATATATTCACTTTGGCATTAAACCTGATCCAGCAACAACCTAAAAATCACAATTTGCATTAGTACGTTAAAGACATTAGTGGCTTTAAAAAGAAGTTGTAATAATGCATTAACTTTGACAGCCAGATAAAAACACTTCTTTTTGTCTTTTACTTTGCTGCAGTACAATGGAATAGGTTAAAGTAAAGTTTCAAGAGATTTCATGAAGGAGAAGGATCCTCCATTAAACCAGTACCAGTCTGAACAGCAGGTTTATGTTGAACTAAAGCTGAACCTGAACTATGGACAGATGCTGACAGAGTCCTGGGAACACTAAATAACTTGCTGTTGTCAAAACATGATTAAGATGTCAGGTGTGAGGTGTGTGTGTGTGTGTGTGTGTGTGTGTGTGTGTGTGTGTGTGTGTGTGTGTGTGTGTGTGTGTGTGTGTGTGTGTGTGCATACTTTACATACTTGTGTGGAAGTAGTATCCTCGCCTGTGTGACGCTAAAGTCTTTTCACTTTGCACTCATCGTGTCCAGAAGGCTGTGATGGTCAAAACCTCCTGAAACATAATGACCAATCACTGTCTCTAGGATGCTGAGCAAGGCACCGAGCTATAGTGAGTGAACTACCATTCCTCTTATGTCCTCTAGATAATTTACCTGCTGATGACAGTTTGTCATATAAATGTACCGAAGTAAAAAGTACGATATAATATATATAATGGGGTATGAAGGAGCGGGACATCCCATCCCTCTGAGGACAGTACTTGAATAAATGTACTCATTACATTCCACCACTGGTCATTTTGGAAAGAAATGACAAAAAACATATTTTGTCATTTAGTTTGGAGGCTGAAAAAGATGAACGGTGCTCAGGAAGACATCTCTGAACAAATAAAGCAAGGCATGAGGGGAATGAAAACAGAAAGCAGGGATCAAAAGATCCATTGATAGCAGGAAATATGTGCAGCTAATATACTGTATATCATATCACACTCACACACACACTGGAGGGATTTGAGGCCATGATGAGATATATGAACCTCAGTTTCATATATGTGATAGATAATTCCCTGGAGGTGCAGCTGAGGGCTGGATTTATAGAGTCGGAGGATCTGAAGTTTAACTCTTTTTGGTCCAAATCTTACGATTACTGACTTCTGTGATGCAGGTTTAAAGGATCAGACTGCAACTTCTACCAGCTTTATTTATTATGTAAAGTGGTGGAAAGTACTACAGTATGAGTAATTCCATTTTCTGCTACTTTATACTTCTCCTCTACATTCCAGATACTTTAACTACATGAAGCTGACAATACTTCTATACCTTTACTGCTGATACTTTAAGTGAGTGAAACTGATAATACTTTTGTACTTTTATTTAAGTACAATTTTGACTAGTAGTGGAGTGTTTTTTAGGGTTGTCAATCGATTAGTTAATCACAATTAATCACAAATTAATCTCACATTTGTTATCTGTTCAAAATGTACCTTAAAAGGAGATCAGTCCAGTATTTGATATTCATATCAAAATGGGAGTGGACAAATATGCTGCTTTTTGCAAATTTACGAATACACAGTATTTATTATTGGAAATTAATTAACAACACAAAACAATGACAAATATTGTCCAGAAAACGTGATGTAGCATAAAAACAAATATGTTCAAATCATAACATGGCAAACTGCAACAACAGCTGTCAGTGTGTCAGTGTGCTGACTTGACTATGACTGGCCCCAAACTGACCGTGATTATCATAAAGTGGACGTGTCTGTAAAGGGGAGACTCGTGGGTACCCACAGAACCCATTTTCATTCACATATCTAGAGGTCAGAGGTCAAGGGACCTCTTTGAAAATGGCCATGACATCAACTGTAACCCTCATCAAAATTTAGCCAAATTTGGAGCTTCTTCTCTCAAGCTTCAAAACTGAGCCAGCTACAACCTTAAAACTGCAAGTTGCATTAATACATCAATGCAAGTTAGCGGCGTTAAAACAAATTTGCGTGAACACGTTATTGTCACGTCAACTTTGACAGCCCTACTTGTTATGTCTGCTTGTTATGCTTGTTTGTCTGCTTATGATAACTTCCGGCGCTGTCTGAGGGCAGCTGCCAGCCAGAGTTGCTCCGCGTCTGTCGTGTGTTTTTCCTACTTTTTTTCTTGTGTATTTCCTTTCTGGCTATTCTTGTGAATTAAAGTAGCAAGAAATTAGCACAAGGATGTGGCTACGCACATTCTTTTTGTGTTTATATTGATTTCGGCACTTTTTTCGTGTCGGTCCTCCGTTCTCGCGGAGCAGACGCCGGACTCCATTGTTTACAGCAGGGATAGCTGTTGAGCCTCCGGAAAAGCGGGGCGGCCACTACGAGACCTGAGATCCCGAGGAGATAGGAAGAAATATGGGGCTGCAGAGGTGGTAGGAGACGATGGCTGAGGAAGAGGAGATACCGTCCGTATCTCCCTCCATCATCATGGGGAACGTAAGAGCACTGGGAAATAAAATGGAGGAGTTAACATCACTCACAAGGAGCGACAGCGTGTTTCGGGAGGTATCTGTGATGTGCTTCACTGAAACATGGCTGAAGGACATCATCCCGGACTCGGTGCTGAGTCTGGCCGGCTTCCAACTTGTGCGGGCGGACCGGAGTTACGACGAGAGCGGCAAAAAGAAAGGAGGGGGGCTCGCTCTCTACGTGAACAACAAGTGGTGTAACCCCGGACACATTACGGTGAAGGACCGTGTGTGCAGCCCGGACATCGAACTGCTGGCAGTGAGTCTCCGTCCATATTATTTGCCCAGAGAGTTTTCCCAGGCCATTATTATCATTGTTTACGTTCCTCCTTCCGCTAATGCCGCTCGTGTGGATGACGTCATCAGCTCCGTTACCGGGGGACTACAGACGCGGCATCCAAATGCATTCATATCCATCGCCGGTGATTTCAATCACGTCACTCTGACAAAAACACTCCCCACCTTCAAACAGTTTGTGGACTGCCCAACAAGGGAGAATAAAACACTGGACCTGCTGTATGCCAATGTTAAGGAAGCATACAGCTCCATAGCCCTCCCCCCCCTGGGCAGATCTGACCACAACCTGGTCCACCTGAAGCCCCTCTATACACCTGAAGTCCAGCGGCAACCAGTGGCCACCAGAACCGTCCGGATCTGGTCCCAGGAGGCTGAGCAGACTCTCCAGGATTGTTTTGAGGAGACCGACTGGGATGTGCTCTGTAATGCTCACGGGGAGGACATCAATGGACTCACTGACTGCATCACAGACTATGTCAGTTTCTGTATGGACACCATAATCCCCACCAAAACTGTGCACTGTTACCCAAACAACAAACCCTGGGTGACCAAGGACATCAAAGCTTCACTAAACAGGAAGAAGGCAGCCTTCAGGAGTGGAGACAAGGAGGAGATGAAGAAGGTGGAGATAGAACTGAGGGAGAAAATAAAGGAGGGCAAGGAGTGTTATAGGAGGAAGTTGGAGAGTAAAATCCAACAAAAGAACATGAGGGAGGTGTGGGGTGGCCTCAGAACCATCACTGGCCATGGGACAAAGACGGATCGGGGGATGGTGGGAGACCTGGATGAGGCCAATGAGCTGAACCTGTTTTTCAAAGGGTTTGGGGGGAGGGCCCCTGCCCACCCCCCCCCCCCTCCCCCCACAACACCCCCCCCCTGCTGCTCTCCCTCCTCCTCCTTCACTGCAGCATTCTGACCCACCCTCTACTTCGACACCTCCACCTCACCATCTCCCCACAACACCAGCAGCTGCTCCTGTTCTCTCTTCTCATCCCCGGTAGGACCTTCACCATCACTGCTGAAGAAGTGAGAAGAGAGTTCAGAGACTAAGACCTGGGAAAGGGGGAGGGCCGGAGGGATCAGCCCAGAGTGCTTAAGGGCTGTGCTACCCAGCTGTGCGCAGTTTTCAGGCACATCTTCAACCTGAGCCTGAGTCTGATGGTTGTCCCCTCTATGTGGAAAACATCCTGCCTTGTTCCTGTCCCCAAGAAGAAGCATCCAAACACCCACAGTGACTACAGACCAGTGGCTCTGACTTCTCATGTGATGAAGTCAATGGAACGTCTGGTTCTGAAGCACCTACGCTCCCTGACTGGACCATCATTGGACCCCCGGAGGTTGGCTTTTAGGCTTGGTTTGGGGGGGGGGGGGGGGGTCTTTTTTCTGCTGAAGGGGGGTTGTACTCATGTGGGGGGGGGGGGGGGGGGGGGGGGAGAGAGGTTTGTGGTTTCCCCGGGGGCGTCCGAGGGCGCCCGCCCCCCCCGCGGGGGGGGGAGCTTGGGGGGGAGGGGGGGGGGGCTCCACTGGGGGGGGGGGACAAAAAATATTTTAGAGGGGGGGAAGTATGTGAGGCTGCAGAATGTCACGTCGGACACCATAGTGAGCAGCACGGGGGTCCCTCAGGGAACAGTCTTGTCTCCTTTCCTCTTCCGCTCTTCACCTCAGACTTCAGACACAGCTCACCTTCCTGCCATTGAGAAGTTTTCAGACGACTCTGCCATAGTGGGCTGTATCAACAGAGATCAGGAGGCTGAGTACAGAGGAGTTGTGGAAGGTTTGTGGGATGGTGTGACCTAAACATCTCCAGCTCAACATTACAAAAACCAAAGAGCTGGTTTTTGACTTTAGGAAACACAGGACCACTCTTAACCCAGTCGCATAGGGGCACAGAGGTGGACATCGTGGAGGAAAACAAATACCTCGGTGTCCCCTGAAATAAAATGGACTGGACAAAAACTCAAAGATCTGTACAAGAAGGGTCTGAGTCGACTGTATCTACTCAGGAGACTCAGATCCTTTATGTCTGCAGAACCATGCTGCAGACGTTCTATCACTCGGTGGTGGCCAGCGTCATCTTCTACGCTGTAGTGTGCTGGGGCAGAGGGTGAAGGTAGCCGACGCCAACAGACTCAGCAAGCTCATCAGGAAGGCGGGTTCTGTCCTGGGAGTGGAACTAGAGTTTTGGCGGAGGTGTCGGAGAAGAGGATGCTGAGGAAGCTACTCAGTATCAAAGACAACACCTCTCATCCCCTGCATGCCACTCTGGAGTCCTACCAGAGCACCTTCAGCCGTAGACTGAGACCACCGAGATGCTCAACGGAGCGTCACAGGAGGTCTTTTCTCCCTGTGGCCATCAGACTCTATACTCCTCCCCTTTCTGCTGGACGGACAGTTGACAATACTGGACTTTATGAACACAGCATCAGTGGAATAATACGGCTTAATGTCTTCTTCTCTACTATCATATGAATAATCGGTTTAATTCCCATTTATTTTTTATTTCATGTGAATAACACCATTACTGTCATCAGTTTTATTGGATGTGAATACTGCACATATGGTATGCTGCATTCCGATTTTTCTGTGAATGTGGTTTTTTTCAGTTTTTGTTTCTCACTATTGATGAGAAAAGTCTTTTCCCCTCCTATTTGTCTTATCAATCCTCAGTTCTTTCTCTTTTTAAACTTGTTTCTCTACACACTGTGTGATGTTAATTGTGTTGTGTTTTGTCTTTTTGTAAATACTGAGCATCTATGGCACAACAATTTCCTTCGGGATGAATAAAGTTCAATCTTATCTTATCTTATCTTATCTTATCTCTTAAGTAAAGGATCAAAACACTTCTTCCACCGCTGATAAAATAACTGAAATCAGATTTAATAATAAGGTTTATTATCAGCTTATGAACATCATGAGCTGGGGTGATGGGGGAAGGGGGGGCCATTGGGCGAGGGGGGGGACACCATGGACATGTCGCCAGACTATCACAGGGCTGACACATAGAGACAGACAACCATTCACATTCACAGTCATCAATTAACCTAACCTAACTGTGGGAGAAAGCCAGAGAACCTGGAGAAAACTCACGCTTACATGGGAGAACATGCAAACTCCACACAGATGGGCCCCAAGCCAGATTTGAACCTACAACCCTTTTGCTGTGAGGCAACATTGCTAACCAATGCACCACCACGCAGCCCCAGCTGGAGTTTTTTTGTCCAACAAAATACATAAACTTTCCACTCCTGTTGATTTTTGTCCAAATAAACTTTTAGATTGATGTTTTGCTGTCGGTTTAGTTTTATGAAATCAACTTCCTACTAAAACAGTAGATTGTCCATGTATTATTGTATTTTATTTTGTGTCAGCAGTAATGCAGTTATGGAGTTCTGTCACAGGAAAATTAAAGTGAGACGACAAACAATAAGTAACATGGTGACATGGTGAATAGGTTTGGTTGCTGTTGGAGTTTCGGCATAACAGAGAAGCTGTGGGTTCAAAGATATATTTTGGAGACGAAAATCAGTCCTGTGAATGTTTTCCAAACATGTACATACTTTTAAATGTTAGACTGTATAATGAGGCAGATGTGGTTTGTCTGGACCTCAGAGCCACTGGTCCATAGAGGACGTGGGAACAAGTCAAAAGCAAATTTTAAACCTCTCTTCATACTGATAATCTGTAAATAATCCCCCCTGCTGGCCCCGAATGTGTCTTTCAAACACCAAAGGCTCCTGGTGTCATAGAAGCTGCTGTAATTAGAATAAAGTCTTGATCTGTTGACTCTTCGCTGAGGAATGAAGTTCACAGATGGGTCAGGTTCAAAAGGCCGGCTCATAATCCAGCTAACTATGAAATGGTGTTTTTACAGGTTTGATCTTCATGTTCAGCATGTTTCTGTCCCCATTCACCATCTTCTGTGGAGAACAGGTCCAGCTGGGTTGTCTTGGTCCAGATTTTTCCACAGTCAGTCATATAAAAAAAGTGAATGTCAAGTTTTTCATGGTAGTATGCTAATGTTAGCATTCATCTCAGACTGGGAAAGAATGAGCAAAGCTTCACTCTGCAGAGCTGGGCGTCCTAAACCGGCCACCGTACGGAGGATACATGTCTGGTCACACTCCAGAGTCTGGGAAGTGAAGAAATCAGAAATGCCTTAAATTTGCCTTCTTTCTTATGTCCATCAGGAGGCAACTCCTCTGGCTCAAAAATAAGTCTGACTGTATAGAAGTCTATGAGAAAATGAGCCTACTTCTCACATGATTTATTACCTCAGTAAACATTGTAAACATGAGTTTATGGTCTCAATCACTAGTTTCAAGTCTTCTTCAATACAGCATGATGTTCATTTAGTAAATTATGGTCCCATTTAGAGTCAAATAGACCATAAAGCAGGGTATGATTTAGGGCGTGGCTAACTTAAGGTTCCACGGTGTGGGAGTTGTCCATGTTTTCATCGTAGAACTGTAACCTGTGAACTGAGTTTTCAGTTCACGAAAGGTACACTGCTCAAAAAAATAAAGGGAACACTAAAATAACACATCCTAGATCTCAATAGATGAAATATTCCAGTTGAAAATCTTTATTCATTACATAGTGGAATACATTGAGACCAATATAACATAAAAATGATTGATTTAAATCAAGATTATTATCCCATGGAGGTCTGGATTTGGAATAATACTCAAAATAAAAGTGGAAAATCACATCACAAGCTGATCCAACTTGAGTGGAAATTCCTCAAGACAAGTCAAAATGAGGCAAAATGAAGTGTGTGTGGCCTCCACCTGCCTGTATGACCTTCGTTTTCTTACGAATGTCGAGCAACATGTGTCAATTTCAGCTCATTACATGAATAGTCTTTTCTAAATAAATGTGTCTTCATAGGAAATGTATTATATTGTTTTGGGGTTTTAGGAGAAACCAAACATCACATTTTCCCATAATATATTTAAAGATGTGCTCAATAGCAAATCTGCAAAGGTCTTTATGTCTTTTTCAATTTCTGCATGCAGTGATTCACTTCCTTTACCTTATTCACTATTATGTATTTATGAGGAAGTTTTCAGACCTTCTTCCACTAGATCTATATATCATTTACAACCTGATTCCAGTGTGCACATGTTGAATTTATTGAACAATGTTCAATTTTTCCAAAGAAGAGAAAAAATATGTTATAAATGGCACTGAGATTTGGTAATGGTTTATTAGAACCAATTTCTCTCCACTGACATACAATAATGGTTTGTAAGAAAAGAATGACTACTCATTTAGATCAGCCTTGAATTGAAATACAGATTGAATGGCAGTAAAACAATGAGATGAGCTCAACATTCATCCTCGGCAATGATGGTACGTACATAGCGTGGCAGAACAAAGAGGGAGAAAAGAGAAAGCGAGAATAGAATTGATTTTATTTACATTGTTGAATTGGCTCAGAGCTGAAAACATGCAGGCCTTCAGTCCTTTTGTTGTCATTAAAGTCAGATAAATGCCATTTAAGAGCCATAGTTGAAGGATGTGCTCTCAGTAATGCAGCAGTCAGGTGCACGTACCTATGGTGCCACCACAGTAGTTGGCAGCTGATTGGGGAAGCTGTTGATTGGTTCTGAAACCTCGCAGTCAGTTTTCAACAGATTAATGCTAACATTGCTCCCAAACTTTATGAAGATAATAAATTAATAACAGCTCCGTGGTCTGGACCTTTGTCAATAACAGCGCATCACTGCTACCGTTCCACCCTTCACAATAAACTCCCCCGACTAGACACTGATCACTGCTTAGTGAAGGGAACTAAAGTCATTCACAACTCAACTAAATATCTTACACATGTTTAACATTTGCTGTTAGCCGGTGAGCTAACACACGACGGCGAGCTAATAACTGTGGTAATGTAAACATAGTGGCGATGGTTGAGAGACAGCAGTAAAATCTGGTCCGCCCTCGTCGAAATTGAGCCAATCACAACGCACGACCGCAGCTTCAGTTACACTGTGAATGTGTTTTACCTCATACCCCTGTCCACCCGTGTCCCAGCCTCTTCCCATCGGCCTCATAACCTATTTCAAATCAACCGAACAATACATACATTTCAGTCAGCTGTGGCGTGGGAAGGTTTCAAGGCTGACTGATGAAAAGAGGATACACACTTGAAACACATCTAACACACGCATCTAAATGCATGAACACACACACACAAACACACACACACACACACACACACACACACTCTCTCTCTCTCTCTCTCTTTTCTTTCTTTTGTAAATTGAAAGCAGCCATGTTGTTCATCAACAGTAGTTTTAGCCTCATTATCTCAAAGTCACAGCTACAACTAATGATTATTATTTAATTCATTGCAGCAGTTTACTAATTATTTCTTGTTCAGTTCATTCAGTTTATGTCAATTAAATATAGAAAACAGAGTCCAGCCATCCTTGGATAAAGAGAAGGTGATTTTTCTTCTGTATAGAAGAATTTAATCTGCAGCTCTCTCCATGTCATTTTAAGTCAGGTTAACATTTTGTTTCTGTCTGTAGTATTTTGTCAAATTATTCATATCCTGAACATTTTATTAATCAGTTTGGCAAAAGGACAAATAAGCTTTTAGGGATTATTTTTATTAATTTATTTTACTGATATTCTTCAGTTCTTCTTCTGTAGAGTCTGGTGCTGTTTGATAGATTTACAGATGTTGGCAGTTTCAGCTTCAGCGGGAGTATAATGTAAAGTCATGATAGGCACTGTTACAAATTACTCACTGGTATCATTGTGTGGAGTTTGACAAAAGATGACAAAACATTGATTCATATTTTGACAGAGTTGTCAGCTTAAGCCAAACCATTATGAATAGGCTGAGATGTTAAAGCAAAGAAACAAAAACGAGAAAAAACAGGGAATTAAAAATTGTGGTTTAAAAAAAGGTAGTTGACTCTTATAGGAATGATACTATAATTCAACCTAAAGACTGTAATATTTGTGTATAAATACCATAATTTCCCTCCACAGCAATGGAATATTTTCATCCTTTGCAGATCTTTGGCCGGCCTTGTACACGTGTTTGTTTCTTTCAAATCTGACATTTTGTTCCAAAGCATCTAACATCAGATGGAATATGAGACAGTGGAAACCACTTCTAGTGATCACGGTTATGGTGATCAGTTTTATATGGATCAAAAAGCTTTTGAGTAGGGCTCTCAAATTAACGCAATATTAACGCGTTAACGGAAATTTGTTTTAACACCAGTAATTTCTTTAACACATTAATGCAACTTGTGAATTTTAGATTGCAGCAGGCTGAGTTTTAAAGCTAGAGTGAAGATACTGCCATCATATGAAGCTTGAGTCGGTTCCCTTGACCTCTGACCTCAAGATATGTGAATGTAAATGGGTTCTGTGGGTACCCACGAGTCTCCCCTTTATAGACATGCCTACTTTATGACAATCACATGCAGTTTGGGGCAAATCATAGTCAAGTCAGCACACTGACACACTGACAGCTGTTATTGCCTGTTGGGCTGCAGTTTGCCATGTTATGATCTGAGTATATTTTTAATGCTAAATGCAGTACCTGTGAAGGTTTCTAGACAATATTTGCCATTGTTGTGTTGTAAAATGATTTCCAATAATAAATATATACATACATTTGTATAAATCAGCATATTTGCAATTTCAGTATTAAATACTTTACAAATCTCCCTTTAAGGTACATTTTGAACAGATAAATAATGAGCGATTAATTTGTGATTATTTGGGATTAATCGTGACCAACTATGGACAATCATGCGATGTAAATGTGCAGAATGTGGACACTGTCAGTGTCAGTGTCTCACACACACAAACACACACAAACACATATATGCATGATTCAAGCCACATCAAGCCTATGATTTGAATATATTAATTTTCTCCACAGATTTTCTTCCCAGTTTGACATCTGATCCTCTTGTAATACATCAACTGTGTGTTTGTTCAGCTGAAACGTGTGTTTATGTGTGTTTCTTTCTGGATTATGCAGATGTGTAAGTGTTACATGGTGATTTGCCAGTGAATGTGTGTACATGTTCTATCTTTGTGAGGACCATTTCAGACATCGAGACCTCTTGTTTCATTGTGCTAAACGTGGATAAACTGGAGGTAAACTGGTGGTAAACTGGTATCTGGACATATACTGGCTGTAAATTTGCGGTAAACTGATGGTAAACTGACTGCAAACTGGAGATACTCTGGTGGTAAACTGGAGGTAAACTGACAGTAAACTTGCAGTAATCTGGCTGCAAACTGGAGGTAAACTGATAGTAAACTGGTGGTAAAGTGGAGGTAAACTGTTGTTAACCTGTAGGTAAACTACGGGTAAACTGGTGTTGAACTGGTGTTAACCTGGAGGTAAACTGGTGTTAAACTGGAGGTAAACTGGTGTTAAACTGGAGGTAAACTGGTGTTAAACTGGAGGTAAACTGATGGTAAGCTGGAGGTAAACTGGAGGTAAAAAGGTGTTAAACTGGAGGTAAACTGGAGGTAAAAAGGTGTTAAAATGGAGGTAAACTGGAGGTAAAAAGGTGTTAAAATGGAGGTAAACTGGAGGTAAAAAGATGGTAAACTGGAGGTAAACTGGTGTCAAACTGGAAGTAAACTGGAGGTAAATTGGTGTTAAACTGGGGGTAAACTGGTGCTATACTGAAGGTAATCTGGAGGTAAAATAGCAGTAAATTAGAGGTTAAAACACTCCAGAGAACAAAAACAGAAGAAGAATCACCTCATGTGTTGATCTGTTGGGTAAACTTATTTTCCATCGACAGGCTGATGACGTCTTCATCACAGCATGTCTGACAGCAGTGAGGTCTGTTTTTAAAGGATCCTGTGATCATCAATCAATAGAAAACAATGAAGCCCACAGCAAGATTGCACACACACACACACACACACACACACACACAAGAGATAGGCCTGCCTACTCCCCTCCTTGCGTCAGGCTGAGGGCTGATGGGAACTGGAATTGACACATCATGCTGCCTCGCTCTTAATCCTCCCATCATGCACCTGTCGCCTCAGTCTCTTTATCGCTGCTGATGGTTGTTGACCCAACGTCACAGCTGAGCTGCTCAGACCGGCAGACACTCTGAGACACAAACAGACAAACAAACACGCACTAAGAAACCCCACCTCTATCAGTCCCTGTCAAGAGGTGAACTTCTTTAAATCTAAGAGCCTCCAAATGTTGGCTCCTCTCAGGCCATTAGACCTGCAGAGATGGGGCCTGTTGTACTTGTTTTAACAGTGTTTTTTACAGTGCAGGTGTTTGGGAACATTAGAGTCAGTTACTGAGTGAAAGGTTCGTCATCCAGATAGAGACAAAGCACAAAGCGTCACACTCATACATCATAGTATGGTGACCAAATAAAAAAACAAATATCTCTATAACACTCAAATGTTCCTGTTTTCTACAGTCACTAACAAATTGTTCAGGTTGTCACTACAATTGGAATAATAATATTATACTTACATAGAAGTTTATCATGTTCTGTCCCACTCATTGAATAATCTGGGCACCTGAGATAGGTTTATATAAAGAGAGCCAGCACAAAGCTGCTGTCTCTAACTAGACTGACGTTATGGATGGACATGGCAGATCCACTGCTTACATTTAGTGCAACTTATGTGGACATCAAACATGTCATTTTGATTTATTTAGTTTAGTTCCTTCTGCACATCAACCGTCTTTCACCTGGTGTCTCCATTCTGGCCAAAATGTCGTCTGAGCTCCACATTTTTAATTCTAATAGCCTACAGGTAGATGTGTGGCTGTGGTGAGCAACATGATGTGATATGTGAGATTGTTTGGGTTCAAAACTTAAGTTGAAAAACACGCCTATGAACGTGCGGTACACTTAAGGGTCCCAGATGGGGGCTTTGGAAATATGGTCACCCTATACCACAAGGGAAAAACAATCAGCACCACATAATGCAACCAAACTCTAACACAATGTCTGTAGCTGGCTAAAAACATCTGACTTCAGCATGTCAAAGGCCTGTTTTAGCACCCTATGAGGGGTGAAGTTGATAACTAAAATGATGATGGATGATGATGAGGTTAGCTGTTAGCAATCTAATGTAGATAGCTATGCTTGTGTTTGCAAAGAGGGTCAATGGAGATGGCGATGAATGGTTTTCCCGTCCAGTGTGGGCGGGACTTAATTGCACTCTGTCTTTATACTCAACCCATTCGCATGCAAATGCGTATAAATGCCATAATATTGTGCAAGGCATTTGGTGTACAATAAGTATGCCGTTATTGATTTTGGTGTTTCGGTGTTCGGTGTTATTTGTACACCACGTTTCCTGTTCTGCCTGCAATGTAAACGCCTCAGTGTATAAATGCTCTGGTAAGAGTTAGTGACACAGGAAAAACAAAAAAAGGACAAAAGGCTAATTGTCATGGGCAGGTGGCGATGTGGATGGGTCCATCAACCACTGGACTTTTAACCAGAAGACCCATGTTGGAGACCGCTGTTGACCAGTGCTGTGATATTTTTCACGTTTTTTATTGACTTTAGTGATTTCCATAGTTGTTTCCTTACATATTTTACTTAGTTTACCAGTTTTAAGTCCTACCATTATGTTTTCCCTTACCATAACCAAGTGGTTTTCTTGCCTACCTGTGGATGTTTGTGGACAAAAAACACCCAAAAATGCCAAAACTCATACTCATGACGTGTAACGTTGTGCTATTAACACACCATCCCATTATACCAGGTTGCTATACTTGATGAACAAATCCTCCATTTGTTTCGAATGCTCTTTTCGTTTCAGTCAAACAGCAGAAAACAAAACTGTCCAAACCTTTGACAAACACAGCTTCGGTTTCACATGATTTTGTGACTTTTAAATGACTTTGTGAGCAGAGGGTCAGTTGGCAAACATCACAAGTTTGGCTGGAATGAGAAAAATGACTCGTAGAGGAGATAAGGAACGATAATGAATGTGAAACTTTAATTACATCCAGAGCGATTCAGACATGACTGTAATTGCAGTGTGAGAGTAATCTGGGTCAGCTGCATATAGGAAAGGTACACGGTGTCATTGTGTTACATAATTAAAGTAGTAATGGATTCATGGCTGCTGTTAGGCTGCCAACACTGATTCACTTTATATCCAGTTCAGGGGAGATTCTCTATTCGCTGTAAATAATGCTGCATTCATGACATGTTGAGTCTGTCCTGACTCATTATTCAAAGGTAGTTAACCCCATTGTTATTGATGCATTAACTCAAGATAAACTGAAAAGTAGCTTATTTATACTTCATTTTATCATGTTATATGTATTTGTGGCTGCTTATGTTAACTAGCTGAATCCAGTGCTATAGACGGGATTTTAGAGAGTCCAAATCCTCTGCAGAACCTTGACATTTCATTCATTCATTTAACCGTTCAACTCTCCCAGTGTTCTCTCTGCTTCTGAATCTTCAGGCTCATGAATCCTGGATTTCATTTGAAGTTGTATATGTTGTTTTAACCCCCTGGGAGAGAGAGGTACAGTATATATCATATGAAACTAGAAAACCTAGGGAATCCATTGGTACCCACCATGTGACGTTGGCTTGTCGGGGAGGAGGATAAATAATGCTCTAAAGTTGCGCTAAATTTTGGCGAGGGAAAACTGCCATAGCCATTTTCAAAGGGGTCTCTTGACCTCTGACCTCAAGGTATGTGAATGTAAATGAGTTCTGTGGGTACCCACGAGTCTCCCCTTTACAGACATGTCCACTTTATGATAATCACATGTAGTTTTTTGAATGCTGTATAAATGTGTTTTATTTTTCCTCTTCTAAAATTATGTATTTTTGCATACTGGGGTCCCTAAACAGTCTTTGAATTACATGGGGTATTAGAGGGTATTACTATAAAACTGAGACTCTTCTTCTCATCCAACGAGCCCAACTGTATTTATGTGTGATGGTTAGTCCCCATAGTAGTCATCTCATTGTTGTGAGACCATTTATTGAAATCTGAACTGTATAAAATGACCTGTGGTGACCTCTAGGATAATCACAGCCTCGTGAAACGTTACAGCCACAAACTAAAGACCTGGAGCATTCAGAGGATGGATGGATTTCCTAGGTAGACTGTCAATAAGGGGTTTTCAGGGCAGTTTCCAGAACAGAAGTGCTGACTATCCAATTGCCAAAACCTGCAAATGTCAATAGTTTTTTATCCCAAATCACAGCATGGATTTTCTATGGTGTTTCTCAAGGTCTTGGTGTCTTAATGATGGTCTTCTGGAGGAATATATTTTTCATCAGTTATCGAGTGGTAAAAAATGGATAGATTTATTACCAAGTTAGTCAAAACAGTGAGGCGACACACATCAGCTAAAACCACAACATCACTATATATTTTACCTGCTGGCTGTGTCTTCTGACCACTGTCAGGAGGCTGAAGCAGGAAGAGTTAACACTGTTTTGCAAGGCGGGCTTCACCAGATACAACTTTGCGGTTTTGGTGCTTTCATGTAGTTTGTGTTGGAGTCTGAGCCTGAAGAGTGAAACCACATGGGACACCGACTCGCAGTGACTTATAAGTGTAAGAAGTTACAAACAGTACGTTTAATTCATTCATTCATTCATGTTTATTTCTGATTTATGACTAGAAGAACCTGACACGATGCTGAGCTGCATCTCAATTAATCTCCAGGTTCCCGGCTTTCAGATGATATACACCACTTCTATGTACATCTACTGTTGACCTGCTACCCCCCCAAACCCCCCTGTACCCCCTAAAAAACACAGGTCTATTGTGGGTCTCAGAACATGTTTCTATTAAGCTTGGGACAAAGCTTAAAACTATAAAGAAGAATCAGTGTTTATCCTCCAGTTACATACTGTACATACAAGGAATTTGACGAATAAAGATAGTAATCCTAATAACACACTGATAACACACTGAACCACAGGTTTATGTGTGGTTCATTCATTGTCCCAACATTTCAGCTTACTATCATGTGTCAATGCAAAGTATCAAATCCTCACATTTGAGGATCGAATATTTGGGAGTTTTGCTTTAAAAATGATTATTCAATCATCAGATAGTTGCAAATAAATTTTCTATTTATCAACTGATTGATTAATTGACAACTTCCTTTGTCAGCATGAAGCATTAGATGAGTTTTGTAGCTGATTTAGGCCTCATCAGACACTTTTCAGTTTGTTTCATAGATATTAAGGAACTAATCAAAGATCATTAACATATATCAGTGTCTAACACTCTCCCGTTCTGTGTTTTATTTCCCAATATAGTAATTAATGTGAAAACCTCACTAACTTTCACTGTAACTCATCACCGTGCGACCTTATATTAATGACGAATACTGTACTTAATAACTGTACATGTAGACGCTCAATAGATCATCACGTGGGACTGTTGGATGTGATGAAAACGACCGTAATGAGAAAAATGACCTTTCAGTAAAGTCATGGAGATAATTTACATGTGAAGCTGAACAGCTTCCAGTTCTCATTAGTCTGTAATTATTCACGTTGACGTCCTGCTGAGTGTTCAGAGTCACAGGATAACAGTGAACTTACAGACGAGTTTCAGAAATGTCACACAGCTCAGTGGAGAAAGTCTTTTTGTGTATTTTAGATATATTTTACACTGTGTGTATAATATAAATGAGTGAATCAAACTGTAAAAGCGAGGAGACCTGACCTGAATGCTTCAGGGCTTCGAAGCTTCAACGGTTGCCATGGTAATCAACATCCAAATCAGTGGTTTTTTTTTTTAAATATGTGTGATAATGTGTAAAGCCCAAAAATAGCCCATGATATAAATAATAATCCATTCATTCATTTATTCTGTTGTCCATCAAATATTAAACAGCAACAAGTAGGTCTAGTATTATATGATATGATTTTATTGAGACTTAATATATTGTAAATTCATTATTTATTATCTGGTATGATCGTACATGGTTTTAGTATTTGAAACTACTGTTTTGTTTTGTTTTTTACCTTTTATTATATTAAAGACCTGCTGTGTCACATTCAACATGTGAATTTAATCTTGATCTTTATTCTTATTTTATATAATTTTATCTTAATCCCACAACATTATTCATTATTCATATTCACCATTAATTATTATTAGTTATTCTCATATAGATATTGCCATTTGTTGTGTGTAGAGGTGTCCCAGGTACTGAAACGAGGGAGATGAAGACAGAAAAACATGTCAGCCTGCCACGCTGCACTGCACCGTGGAGCATTGAATACCTTATATTACCGAATATTTCTCACCAATGCTTCGAAGCGCAAAAGTTGGTATTGGTAGGACATCCCTAGCGAGGGGGACATGTTCCCCAGTGTCAATAATATTTCATTTGACATCTGAAGCTCCGATGGTTGTTCACCTGTCAGAGAATCCAATAAAGGGGAAACTTTGCTGCTGCAAATGAATGACGTCTTCCCCCAGCAGAGTTTTGTGTCATCCAGAGGACCCTTGGTGGTGGGTGGGCAGGGAGCTCCAGGTGGTGGTAACATGAAGGGAACATTGTTCATTTGCACAAACCACCCTCATTGCAATGATACAAAACTGGTAGAAAATCGGAAAACTTTCTCTTTACGGATTCCCATGATGGCCTGAGGTGAACCAGCGTGTCCCAGTGACAGCTCATGTGCATCAGCATCATTCTGGCTTTAGTGTTTCCCTCAGTGCTGAAACGTCCTTGAGCGTGACTGCATCAGCGGCTCTTCATGAATCCACATTACCAGACAGAAAACATCAGGTTAACAGGGTCGGTTCCACTAACTAAGGCTGCGTCCAGAATCACATCCTATGCACTACATACTCAGTAGGTGTCACTATTTTGGAGGACAGACCTGCTAAAATCAAAGATAAATCAAAAAATAAATTACTTGATAAATAAATAAATGTTATTAAATGTAGCAAAATAATATTTTAAAAATTGAACCATTAAGTAATTGATAAAATGTGACATAAACTGATATTTCTGTTTTCATTTGCTTCTTTATTTATTTATTTTTGTATTAATTTCCTTGTTTATTTAGTTTTCCCTTTTTATGTATTTATTTATAATTTGTATTTTATTCATTTATTTTTGCATTTATATTTCATTTATTTTATATTTATTTACTTCATATCTATTTTTAAATGTATGTATTTATTTATGAATTTATGCATTTATATATTTATTTATGCACAATTATTCCTGTCACCCCTTATATATTTCCTCTTTCTTATTCATTTCTCTATTCTTCTGTTAATACATTTCTTTCTGCTGCTCCCCCCACTGCATCAACATAAAAATAAATTTATGTTACATTTTATCAGGTAATTAATGGCTACATTTATTATTAATATTATTTTTGTTACATACTATACAATACTACATACGCAGTGTGTATCGTTTTGAGTGCACTGAGCAGTAATTTACATTTGTCACTTCCTGAGAGCCTCCTTGCCGGTCGGAGATGTGTAACCATGGTAACCCATGCTAACCTCATGAAACCAAAATGCAGATTTGTGAGAATCAAAAACTGCAATTAATTTTAAATATATATTATGCCCAGCAAGTGACATCATATACTTACACTTATATTGATGCTTTGTTGATGTTACAGAGCTGCCCGTCAATGTCCGTTATGAACGTTGTCGTCACTACCGCGTTGCATTGTGGGATAATTATTCCACCATAGTATACTGTAATATTCAACCAGAAATAGTATGCAATTCATGTACTACTAGTTTCATGCTAAGGTTTCAGACATACTAAAACATCTCACATACTGTTTTAGTGAACTAAATAGCATGTTAGTGTGGAGAGTGGGACGCAACATTCAATTTCCAGGACTTGAAAATACATCACAGGCCAGAAAATTTAAGAAACCCTGAACTAAAACCTAGAAAATACTGCAGCAGTTTAAAAGACCCTATAGCTCTGATTTACATTCAATAACTGAGGAGCAGAGGGAAGAACGCATAACGCAAAAGCATCAGGGATGTAAGGGTGGAGGTTTGGAGATCAGACTGCTCCTCCCCGAGTCAAAAGCAGCAGTGGTGGGCGAAGCAGAGACGCTGGATTCTTTGTGACAGGCCACGCTGTTCTCGCCATGCCGGAGATAATGTGGTGACAGATTTGTGACCTTGCAGCAGAAAACGCTCGCTGCTGACGAGATGGAAAACATTTTGATAATGATTTGCTCAAAGACTGGAGCAACATTTTTGATTTATGTGTGTTTTTAATGAATGTGACTTGATGTTTTTTTTTTTTTTCCTGTCCAACATCTCACTGCACTCCCAACTCTGGGAGTGTCAGTGCCATGCTGCACATTTCAATAATCCTCCTTCAGTTTAATGTCCTACATTTGCGTCTGCTAAAACACTAGATTAAATTTTGGATTTAGTCACCAGATATAGAAGTAGAGGCTGAAGTAATCCCACTTCCCAGAGGAGGAGACATAACTTCACTGCTGGTTGGCTGCTAAATGCTCCACTGTGTTTACCAGCTATTCTCTAAGGGCCCCTCTCTAACCAGACCCTCCCCACTCCCACTCTGTGACGGATTGAACTCTGTTTTCTAGTAGAAGGTGTAGTGTATAAATACAGCAGCAAGCTCTGGGATGAACTTGGCATTTCTTCTTTTTTAACTGATGTTTACGTGCACGGTTTTTGCAGCAGTCCCAAATGAACGTCTACCATTTTAAAGACTAGATCCTAAATTCAATGTAACCTTAAGTTGTTAACGTCCGTATGACAAATGTCTATCTCAGTTTGAGCAGTTTACTTTTTTAGGGGTAGTACCAGAGAAACACAACACACAGAACACTGTTGCGTGTAAGCAGTATGTCTGCATCAATCACTGTTGGAGGGTTTAATAACCCACTTCCACTCCCCGCTAATTGGTTTGGGATGCTACTTATTATGGTGAAGGCACAAATGGAGTGGAAGTAGGTAGGGTGAGGAGGTGGGGGTGTCTTGAGTTGATCTCTGTTTGCTGTGGAGCAGGTAGTGTTCAGAGGCTTTTTCTCTAAACATGACACTATGAGAGCAGTTACAGTGAAGCAAAACAGTAAAATTGTTGGCCAGTCAGATAAACAACAAGCTGAAACTTTTGATAAAGCTCCATAAACAGGGAACTGCTGATTTCGCTGATCATTCACGATCAGAGACACCTTTAGCCTAGGGCTGTCAAAGTTAACGCGACAATAACGTGTTAACGCAAATTTGTTTTAACACCACTAATTTCAGTTGATATTTCAGAGGTTGCAGTTGGCTCACGTCTAAAGCCATACTGGTATCATGAAACTAGAAAAAACCAAGATCCATTGGTGCCAACCATGTCATACGAGCTTGTCATGAAGGAGGTTAAATAACGCTCCAAACTTACACTAAATCTTAGTGAGGAAAAACTGCCATTGCCATTTTCAAAGGGGTCCCTTGACCTCTGACCTCAAAACCTTTGAATGTAAATGGGTTCTCTGGGTACCCACCAGTCTCCCCTTTACAGACATGCCCACTTTATGGTAATCACATACAGTTTGGGGGAAATCATGGTCCAGTCAGCACACTGACACACTGACAGTTGTTGTTGCCTGTTGGGCTGCAGTTTGCCATGTTATGATTTGAGCATATTTTTTATGCTAAATGCAGTACCTGTGAGGGTTTCTGGACAATATTTGTCATTGTTTTGTTTTGTTAATTGATTTCCAATAATAAATATATATACATATATTTGCATAAAGCAGCATATTTGACCACTCCCATGTTGGTAAGAGTAATAAATACTTGACAAATCTAATTTTAAGGTACATCTTGAACGATATAAAATGTGCAATTAATTTGTGATTAATTGTGATAGCTATGGACAAACATATATACTTTAATTGCTTGACAGTCCTACTTTAGACCAAAAAATTTTGAATGTGCGAAAGGTACATGTTCAAGCTAAAACTGAAAAATAACTAACTGCATTATTATTTTCTGACGAAAGCAAATGTAGCTCCAACAGTTCACACAAAGTGTTGTGTGATTCTCGCTGTGAGGCTGCAGCCGGTCAGATGTTTGTGTCCTTGAGCCGACATGTTTGTTTGCTTGTTAGTTTCCTGCTGCATCAGCTATCTGCCGTCACAATATGTCTGACTCCATCACTGTCACCTCGTCCTTCACAGCTTTCTTAAATGCTGACTTGTGTGTGTGTGTGTGTGTGTGTGTGTGTGTGTGTGTGTGTGTGTGTGTTAAACACTTTTAGTGGTCTGGCTTCAGTTTAATCCCACATTTTTAACCAAGGTCTGTAATCATGGCAACATGCTGAAACCGTAGGAAGCCCAGAACCATTTTCTCTCACACGGCTTTGGGTTGGATGAAAGTATGCTTCATTTCATTTTGACTTCTTGTACTTTTTGTCATTTGCTACAATATCCACAAAGTAGTCATTGGCAGTGAAAATGTTTGGTCTCAGGTGCCGTCAATATTGCTCATAAAATATGTGTACAAAAGGGGAAATCACACAAGTAATTGTAAAAGCAAAATGCTAATCTAAGACGTAAAATAGTGCACTTAAAATATAGCGCTTAAATATAAACATAAGAAAATATAGAATAGTAATGTAAATTTGTAAATATGCAATTTTGTTGAAGACAGTATTTCAAATGGGAAAACTGAATATCAGGATGCATGCAAATGCATAATGAGAAGTAATAAGTGTACACAGAGGTGTAAACAGGAATGTATGCATGTAATAATGAGAAGTACTAAAAATATATATATAGGGTATGTAGAGAGAAGTAATATGTATAAGGTATATAAGTGTTCAGTATTCAGACCCCTTCACTTTTTTCACATTTTGTTATGTTGCAGCCTTATGCTAAAATCATTTAAATTATTTTTTACCCTCATCAATCTACACTCAATACATCATAACGACAAAGCGGAAACAGAATTTTAGAAATTTTTGCAAATTTATCAAAAAGGAAAAAACTCATTCAGACCATTTACTGGCAGCGATTACAGCATCGAGTCTTCTTGGGTATGAAGCGATGAAGCTTTGCACACCTGGATTTGGGGATTTTGTGCCATTTTTCTCGGCAGATCCTTTCAGGCTCTGTCAGGTTGGATGGGTGCTGTGGGTGGACAGCAGGTCTCATGATGTTCAATGCTGCCTCCACCATGCTTCACCGTTGGGATGGTATTGGGCAGGTGATGAGTGGTACCTGGTTTCCTCCAGACATAACACTTAGAATTGAGGCCAAGCAGTTCAGTCTTGGTTTCATCAGACCAGAGACTCTTGTTTCTCACAGAGTGTCCTTTCAGTGCTTTCATGTGTCTTTCACTGAGGAGAGGCTTATAGCTGGCCACTAAAGCCCAGATTGGTGGAGTGTTGTAGTGATGGTAGTCTGACTGGAAGTTTCTCCCATCTCCCCAGAGGATCTCTGGAGCTCAGCCAGAGTGACCATCAGGTTCTTGGTCTCCTCTCTTACCAAGGTCCTTCTCCCCCGATTGCTCAGTTTGGCCGGGCGGCCAGCTCAAGGGAGAGTCCTGGTTGTTCCAGACTTCTTCCATTTAAGATTTATGGAGGTCACTGTGCTCTTGAGGACCTTCAATGCAGCAGAATTTTTTTTGTAGCCTTCCCCAGATCTGTGCCTCGACACAATGCTGTCTCTGAGCTCTGCAGGCTGTTCCTTCAACCCCATGGCTTGGTTCTTGCTCTGATATACATTTTCAGCGGTGAGACCTTATATAGACAGGTGTGTGCCTTTCCAAATCATGTCCAATCAAGTGAATTTACCACAGGTGGACTCCAGTCAAGGTAGAGAAACATCTCGAAGATGATCAAGGAAAATGGGAGGCACCTGAGCAAAATTTCAAGTGTTCGACTAAACTGCAAGTGATTCATCATACTAGTGCAGGACTATGAGGGACAGGGAGGGTATGCCAGGGTTCATTGATTTTATAGATATTTTTATTTATAGCTCCAGTGACCTCTCAGTCAAATTAAAAAGGCTGCTGCTCTAACTGACCTCCATCTCCAGTTAGCTGTGCCAGATATTTCTGCTGGCGGCGGAGTAGTTGCTGTTAATGTGGCAATAGGGAGACAGGATGAAGAGGTCTGAGACATTACAGAGAGACACAGCTCAGAGTTAATTGGAAACAGTGATGTACCAAACTTATAGAGATAATAGTCTTCAATAGGAAAGGCTGGTAGCTGGTGATTAGGGAGATCTGTGGATGTGAAGGTGTTTCACTGTGTGGGATGATAATGTCATTGATATAAAGGGCTTTTTAATCTCTCTTCATGTTTTCATGTCACTTCTGCAGATGCCTTAAAACAATGATCAGTCTTCTAGGCCGCAGGATGTTTTTTTCTTCTGAAAGGCAAAAAATGAGAGAAAACTGATGACTGACGGAGTATTTATCCATCCATCCATCCATTATCTGTAACCGATTGTCCTATTCAGGGTTGCGAGGGGGCTGGAGCCGATCCCAGCTGACATTGGGTGAAGGCGTGTTACACCCTGGACAGGTCACCAGACTATGAATGGAGTATGTAACTGCTGATAAATCAGTATACAACAGCAGAATAAGCTTAAACATGGTGTGTGTAAGTGTGGCTTACCTTCTGTTAGGTCTGGTCAGAGATTTAGCCTATTATACAGAGGTCTTGCCCACACATATACAGATAATTTTGAAATTAAATATTTCCCTCCATGTTTTGGCCTCTCACAGATGTTTAGGTCACTAAAACAGAGCAAGCAACTCTAGACATTACTTGTAATGTAACATGTGCCAGAAAGGTGTTAAAGTAGGATCTGGCAATATCTCGCAGTGAGGTTGCAGATTACAGATTACAACTTCTCCCGTGTGCCAAGCGTGTAGGATTGCTATGGTGGCCGACAACGAAAATGTGAATGGCCCTCTCTAGAGCCAGCTGTTGTTGGAGTGGAGTGCTTAGAGTGTGTGTGGGAAGTGAGTGGTGAAGCAAGAGGGAGAGAGAGTGGTGTCGACACCAGCAAGTAACATTATTGACTCCGGGCCAAGCATGAAAAGTTAACAGAGACTTTATTGCCACGTACTGGTCCATATGCTTGTTTGAGCATTTGGAAGTGTTTTTGCGCTCTCGGGTGGATGACGATATTTTGTAAAACCAAGGACGTGTAGATAGAATTTTTTTTGCTTAAACACTGGAGGACTGGATACTATAACTCCAAAGTTATCTTCCGTTGCTTAAATTGTAGATACAGAAAATATTCCACCTGAATGAGATCTGTACGAATGTTCTCAACCTATGGCATCGTCACATTATCATTTCCTATTTGGTCTTCCAGGTGGCGATGGCGTCCGAGGCCCCGCACCCCTTCCCCACAGTGGACGTGCCCGACCACGCCCACTACACCATCGGCTCCGTCATCCTCGCCATCGGCATCACCGGCATGGTCGGCAACTTCCTGGTCATATATGCCTTCAGCAGGTAGGACGACCTCCTGCGCCCAAATATAGTCGCAGTCTTCATTCTTGCGCTGCCTTCAAGAGATGACAGAGAATCGGAAACTGCAGTTTCCTAAACGTACTGAACACATGCATGAATTTTTATTTTGTATTAAAATTTTAGGTTCCTGCAAGAAGAGGCTGTATGTGTAAGAGGAAGTATGTATTAGCGTTGCAGGTCAGAGATGTAGCTCAGGGCTAACACAATGTTTTGTCAATTATTTATTGAATTTAAACTAGTCACAAATTCAGTTAAAAGCCAAGCAGCTGCATGTTGGACCAGCAGCAGTTGCAGTAATTCAAACGGGATGAAATGGAGGCATGAAAACATTCTCCAAGTCAAAGGTTTGATTGAGGAGATGCCTCCCAACTGAGAGGCGTTAGATTAGATTAAATTCAACTTTACTGTCATTGTACACGTGTACCACGAGTACCACGTACTGAGACAACAAAATCCAGTTTAGCATCTAACCAGGACTGCAGAAAGTGGTTAAGTGCAGAAGAGTAAAGTACAGAATAAAATATGGACTCAGTAGAATGTGGAGGGCATGGTCGATGAATACACTAGATATATAGATGGGTTTCTTCTTTTCAAGACTGTAGTCAACCGTTTAATCAAGTAGATTTCGTATCATTCGTAAATTCTTGTTGACTATACAAGACCCCGGCAGAGTCCGACCACCAGATACCATAGGTAGGCTATTCGTATGAGATTTGTTTATTATTATAACCTGCTCTGAAATGGGTAACATTGGATCAGACATAAGTGTGATTTGTCCTGGAGGACCAGGGTCTGTTTGGTTGACACTCCGATCGGAGGTCAAGTCAAGCCCTACGTGAGTCCCTCCTGACGGCTGCCGCTGGACTCTTTCTCCTTAATAACTCTTCAACACCGGAGTGAGCTTCTCTGTACTCGTACGTAACATTAGAGCAATTACCAAGTCTTGTATCACTTTTAAGTTTTAAGGCACAGACTTATATATATATTATATATATATATATATATATATATACATATATATACACACACAGTAAAAGTATTTCCTTAGATTCCAGGTTGATTACCCTGTTGTTGATCAGTTCATTATAATTGATCTGTGGAGCATTGCAGCTCGCCATGACCACTCATGGCTTTGCTAACGTTGTGTGACTAGAATGCTTTTCCCCATCAGGCCCGGATCCATAATTTCCCTCTGTTTGTAGCAACGGCATGTGATCCCCTGGCAATATTAAGCATTTTCAGTCCATCTTTTCTGCAGTTGGTGCAGTTTACTGCACAACAACTCCTTGTCATCTCTGCTTTGAAGCTTGGCTCTGCTAGATATGACGTGCTTTTTGGCCTTGAGCTGAGCGTACATACTGTATCTGTGATGACTTTGCACAGAAACCTGTATAGCGGCATGAGTATACCAGATATTTACAGTATGAGCAGTATGAACATAGTACGTACTGTAAGCATAAGTATAAAATATAAAGTGCAGGTATAAGTACAAGTAATATAAATAGCGTATATAGTATGGACAGTAGTATAATGTATGGGTATGTGAGAGTGTACAGTATATATTGCATGTGTAGTTGTTTGGCCGTGTTGGGTGAGTGAGCCATCAGGGTTTTATTCTTTTATATTGTAAACATTTGTAAGCATACTGATAATACACCCTCATGATGTAAAGTGATGATTCTTCTGGAGTTTTTCTCTGCAATGCCAGGATATATTTTAAAATGTTGTTTTGCTCTTTGAGAGGCTGACAGTCAGTCTGCACAAAGTGAGGTGATTTTGTTTTATTCCTTCTTGGTATGGAAAGAAAAGCAGTAATAAGCCACAGCGTCTTTGAAGGACTAACAGATTGTGTGTGTTTGAGGTGGAAATAATTGGGCAGAGTTTCTTTGTGCCCTGAAAGCTTCACAGAGGAAACACTAGTCTTTTAAAGCTGCAGAGGTTTTCAGACTGAGGACGGCTGAAACTCCAGCACGTCTGCATCTGTCTGTAATGAGTCATGGCTGCCTGGCTTTTATCGACCTCACATCTTTTATCTTCCAGCACTGCACAGAAAATGTTTTTCTGTGAAACACAGAGTCCTCTGGAGCCTTTTGAGGAAGACTCACCACTTAAGATGACTTCGACCCACTTATTGATTGATTGATGGGACAGGTATTGAGCGGTCATTTAAATCAGACCTTGGTGTCCATGATGTGTGCCTCATTGATTAACTGTTAATTTAGGATTTAGAACCAAAGCAGCACTAAGTGATTTTTCCATGCAGGCTCTTCTTTGTCCTCTAAAACACACCTCATGAACCTCAGAGTCCCGACACCTGCTGCTGTGGAGACCATGTGATTCATTCAGCCAGTTAATGGCACCTTCCTGCTTATCATAGGAAGGCGAAACTCATCACCAAAGAATCTATACTGAAGAGGAAGAAGTGAAAGTCAGTGGTTCATTCCACTGCAACATCAGCACTCAGCAGTAGAACTACACCTCCGCCATTTTGTTTTGAAAGTGACTACCAGACGCCAGTAAAACATCTGCCTACAAAGAGCCATACAAAAGTAAATCTAAATCATTTCTCTTCTTTTGTCATATTTAATGTCTCTACAGATATAGCCTGAACAATACAAATATTATAAATATGCATGTTATTCTAACTATTTACTCATTCATTTATTAAACTTTTTTTGCCCGGCTGCTTCTTAGAGGAGCATAAACGGAGTGATGGACATAAATGGAAGTTAGAGAAATCCAGCACACAGATTTTGAGAGCAATCTCAATCTTTTTCATGTGAAGGATCCAAAATGGAGTCCAACAGACGACAGACCATGGATATATAAGAGGCTGTGTTCTGTGCTTTTGTATATATATATATATATATATATATATATTATATATATAGCTCATTTTGAACTGTTAACTAATGATTATTTTCCTTTTGGATTAATCTGCTGATTATTTTCTACATTAATTGATTGTTGTTTTGTAAAAACAGTGAGAAATGGCGCCACAATGACCCAGAGCCCAAAGCGACACTTTGACACACACTCAGTGTTTGTTTAGGCCAACCAACTGTCCAAACGTCAACATTACTAATAATACATAAATGTAACGCCGGGCTGGGCAGGCAGAACAGGACTCACATGCACAACTCTTGAAACAGGTAGTTTGCAAAAATGCTGGGTCTTTATTATCGGAATCAGGTTGGTACACAGGAAGGCAGATCTTACTGGCAGACAAATACAGACTGGCAGGCAAAACTCAGGGTCGAAAAAACAAGCAGAGGTCTCGGTACACGGAAGTCATAAGCACTAGAAAGAACGCTGGTAAGTATGTCACTAGGGATCAAAACGAACTGGCACAGAAGGGGAACACAAATACCCGTGAGGGGAGTGATTAACTATGAACAGGTGGACACAATCAGGGGCGGGGGAAGACGATCGGACGCAGGTGAGTGGATCAGTGTAGTCATTCATTCAGAGGGGCGGGAGCATGCAGGCAGGAAGTGAAGTGCGCTGAAACGAGAGGGAGGATTAGGATTTCACAATCAAACAGGAAGTGCTCACATGAAACAAGAAAAACAAAGGAAACCCATCACCTATGTTTGACAGACGTCACACATAAACACATTTTCACTTTCAATTAGTCACGTACCAGCCGTTGGTCAGGACCAGGGAGGGATTGTCAATATACACTTGTTCCATACATAACGTCCTTTCAAAATAAACTCAACACAACCACTTAGTTAGGGCAAAGCGTATAAAAGCAAAGAGACAAAACTTCTGATACCGGCCACTGCCACCATTTTGGAGTGAAAACGCTTGTTATATTTATAATATGTTATTGTTCAGCACAGGACATTTTGGTATGATATGACAATAGAGTAGGTCGAATTTAGTTTTACTTTTGTACAGCACCTTGTAGGCAGACATTTTATTGGCTTCACTTCTTGGCAATATATGTTCTTTATTTAGGGTTAGGAAACGGTCTTGGTTGACGTTAGAGGTAAGATCGGGCCTAAAAAATCCAGCCCGACCCGACCCAGGCCTGCGGGTATTAAAGCCCGACCCGGCCCGAGCCCGATCAATTAACTCGATTTGCAGGCCCGAGCCCGAAACAAACCCGAAACTTTATATTTTATTTGTGAGGACTCAGGAGGAGGAGGAAAGGGAGGAGATGCGTCAGTCAGACCCGGACAGAGCACTGCTCCGGGAAAAGGGACTGGTTGCGATTTGTGTGATCACATTTGTGACGATGCCTGAGCATAATGATAACAAATTAAAGCCTGTCTTTTGTAACGAATTCTCCCAGTTAAACAAGACTGTAAGATGCATATTCAATAAACATTTATATCTTACCATACAGCGCCTTCTCTGTTTTATCCAAATGATTTATTTTATAACAAGTATTCCTTAGTTTAATATCCATACATCATTTTAGTCTCTTCATCTTCATCCTCAACCGCTTATCCGGCGTCGGATCGCGGGGGCAACAGCTCCAGCAGGGGACCCCAAACTTCCCTTTCCCGGGCCACATTAACCAGCTCTGACTGGTGGATCCCGAGGCGTTCCCAGGCCAGTGTGGAGATATAATCTCTCCATCTAGTCCTGGGTCTTTCCCGGGGTCTCCTCCCAGCTGGTCGTGCCTGGAACACCTCCCTAGGGAGGCGCCCAGGATCGTTTTAGTGTACATAATATATAAATATATATTTATTAAAAAAAGTTAGTGAGAGAGAAGCCCGGCCCGACCCAAACGTAGTAATTGACATTTTGGGCCCGACCCAAAATTCGGGCCGGGTCGGGCTCGGGCTCGGGCTAAAGATCTTACCTCTAGTTGACGTTAACTTCACTGACTCACAGGAATCATGGGGCTGATGATACTAAATGACTCTTTAGTTTCACACGGGACACGAACACCTGTCTCCTGGCTGAGAGTCTTTTGTTTGTTTGACTCATCCACGTCCTCTCCAGCCTGCTCTGAATGGACTCTTGTGCTGTCAGCACCACATCACTTGCTCTGACCGTTGAATAACGCCATGGGAGGGTTTACATTGGAGTTATCTGAACGTCTGGTTCACCACATACTGTTGCTCGAGGGTGCATCCATGCATCGGTTTCTGACCAAATGGTGGGTTTTGATGAGTTGGGAGTGAAAACAGGTTGAATACATCAACATCATTAAATGGACAACCAGCAAATTTGGAACCATGAGATAATTTTGAGTTAATACACTAAATGTGTGTGTGTGTGTGTGTGTGTGTGTGTGTGTGTGTGTGTGTGTTGCAGGAGTCGCAGCCTTCGGACACCAGCCAACATGTTCATCATTAACTTGGCGATCACAGACTTGCTGATGTGTGTCACCCAGGCACCCATTTTCTTCACCACCAGCATGCACAAGAGATGGATCTTTGGAGAGAAAGGTACCCGACTACACACACACACACACACACACACACACACACACACACACACACACACACACACTCTGAAGATGTTTCAGTAAACCTTGAAAATAAATGAATATCCAAACCGATTCATTCAGAATAAGGTTCATTAGTAATAATAGTAATAATAATGTATTAGGTATCGCAGAGAAGTTTCTAAAGATCCCACAGCAATAGTTGCCAAATTTGAGACAAAGTGCAAAGCTGGGATGGTTTGCTTTTTCAAGCATCATTATGCAGAATAAACATCCACAAATTCTTCTTCGAAATCAAATCAAAACGAGGACGTTGCAGAACTTGCCTGAGAATCGTCATGTTTTTAGGTTTTGTTGAGTATCAAAGTAATCCAGTGATAGTTGGCTGTATATGCATGGAGACGGTGCAAACAGGAACCACTAACAGCTGGTTCAGTTTGGCCACAGCCAATTCATTGAATCCAAGGCGGCATTGTATAAAAGTATAATGGCAAATGTGCAGTAGATCTAAAATTTAGAGCAGTTGAAATGATCCAAGGATTTCTAGGATTTATTGCCTAAGTAAGGTTTGATTTTTAAACAAAGAACTGATTATAAGTATAATCATAAAATTATGTTTATTTCTGACGATACTGATCAGATTATGCGATAATAGTAAAACAAGCACATCCTCTTATCGTCACCTGTTTAAGTACGTCTAAGTGGTTAAACACCATCCAGTATGTATGATAGATAGATAGATGGACAGATAGATAGATAGATAGATAGATAGATAGATAGATAGATAGATAGATAGATAGATAGATGGACAGATAGATAGATGGACAGATAGATAGATAGATAGATAGATAGATGGACAGATAGATAGATAGATAGATAGATAGATAGATAGATAGATAGATAGATAGATAGATAGATAGATAGATAGATGGACAGATAGATAGATAGATAGATGGACAGATAGATAGATAGATAGATAGATAGATAGATAGATAGATAGATAGATAGATAGATAGATAGATAGATAGATAGATGGACAGATAGATAGATGGACAGATAGATAGATAGATAGATAGATGGACAGATAGATAGATAGATAGATAGATAGATAGATAGATAGATAGATGGACAGATAGATAGATAGATAGATAGATAGATAGATAGATAGATAGATAGATGGACAGATAGATAGATAGATAGATAGATAGATAGATAGATAGATAGATAGATGGACAGATAGATAGATAGATAGATAGATAGATAGATAGATGGACAGATAGATAGATAGATAGATAGATAGATAGATAGATAGATGGACAGATAGATAGATAGATAGATAGATAGATAGATAGATAGATGGACAGATAGATAGATAGATAGATAGATAGATAGATAGATAGATCGATATTAAATTGAAATAATAATATTCATCTGTCTGTCTTCAGGCTGTGAGCTGTACGCGTTCTGCGGTGCTCTCTTCGGGATCTGCTCCATGATCACGCTGACGGTGATCGCTGTCGACCGCTACTTCGTCATCACACGACCTCTGACCTCCATTGGCGTGTTGTCGCGGAAACGGGCCCTCCTCATCCTTGTGGCAGCCTGGGCCTACTCCCTGGGCTGGAGCCTGCCGCCGTTCTTCGGCTGGAGTGAGGACACACACACACACACACACAAACGATCTCGTCTGAGGTGTAACTCTACTTTTCTCTACTGTCGTGAGGGTTTAATCTCCTGCTCATGTATCGTCTTCTCATAAATCTGCTTTGTTCTGCCTCAACACTTTTTCTGTCATATCAAACGAATTGTTCATTTACCCTCCAAATCCCTTTTATTATCAGTTCAAGTTTGCACACACACACACACACACACATTTTTATGTAAATTAGAATGTATGGAAACAGAAAAGCTCATAAATCTTCCACCGTCTCATGGAAAGACTTTCCAGGTGGAAAATGTTTCAGTGTGTCAGAAATGTACAGGGCGTTTTTTGCAGTATGTGATGTATGTGTCTGTGGTTTTTTGTTGTACTTTTGAAGACACCATGTTCTCATGAGGAGAGATGAAATGAAAGAAAATATTTTTTCTCTGCTTCTGACCTCTTTGTTAATATTCAGTATCATTTCACATTTTTCCCCTGGATACGTTTTTATCTTGTCCAAACAGAAAGCCCCTGAAAGCAGTTTCGGTTCACCGGGGCCAGACTGGAGCCAGAATGGGGCCAGCTGTTGTTTTAGCGGGGCCCGTGAAATTAACTCTGAAACTCGGAGCTCATTTTAGCAGCAGTAGAATGAGACAGGTCATCTACAGAAATAAAGTATAAAGCAGGACAATGTGGCTCTATTGTTGTGTTATACAACAAACCACATATTATTAACCCTCTGAGACTCAAAATAGACTTGTTTTTGTCTATTTTACGGGGGTGCAGGGGGTCTTTAGGGGGATATAGCAGGTCACCAGTAGATCACATAGAAGTGGTGTACATCATCTGAAAGCTGGGAACCCGAAGATTAATTTGAGATGCTGCTCAGCACTGTGTGTCAAGCTGTTCTGATCATTAAAAAGAAAATTAAATGGGGCGCTATTTAGCTCAGTTGGTAGAGCCGGTGCCCCATTTGTCAAAGGCAAAAGGCCTTTGCTGCATCCTCTCTGTCTCCCCATTTCACTACTGTTGCTATCAATAAAAATAAGAAAAAACCCTCTAATTTAATAACTAAATGAAGTAAAATAAAAACTGAAAAATAAGTTGTGACGGAAGTATACAATATGATGCCTATCCCATGCTCAGATTTTTTACCACTTGCGAGTTAATAAAAAGGATCAATAATTCCTCCAAAATATCACATTAAGACACCAAGACCTTGAGGAGCACCACTGGAAAAGCCTTGCTGTGATTTGGCATTTGGTAGATTTCTGCAGGAATGCTCAGAAACCCCCTTATTGTCAGTCTACCTAGGAAAGCCATCCATCCTCTGAATGCTCCAGGTCTCTAGTTTGATGTTTGATTTGCAGGCTCCCTTCTGGCTGCTGCCTGAAACACCATGATGGGACATTAAAAGTCCATGTCTGTGTCCATGTCTCTCACCCATCAGGTGCTTATGTCCCGGAGGGCCTGCTGACTTCCTGCACCTGGGACTACATGACCTTCACCCCGTCGGTGCGAGCGTACACCATGCTGCTCTTCATCTTCGTCTTCTTCCTGCCACTCTTCATCATCATCTACTGCTACGTCTTCATCTTCCGCGCCATCCGCACCACAAACCAGTCAGTTTCTGTGTGTTCGGTGTTAGTTTAGTGTTAGCGTATTTCATTTTTTATTTTATTTTTTATGGTTTTGTTTGTTGCTGTGTGTGTTTATTTTAATTTTAAGGTTAAAAATAACTTTTTAAAGGAGTAGTTTACTTAACCAGATTTTTTCTCTTGGAGATTTGCATGTATATTTGTGCTACAAAACACATAAAAGAAAAAATATTGAGTTTCATGAAATCTGTGTTTCAACATCACTGTTGAAAAGCAGATTAATGTAAGCTGTTACAGGAATATTTCACCCCAAACTGCAGAACAAACAGAAAAATGTCTGAACATCTTTAAGCAATATCCAATATATATATATATATATATATATATATATATATATATATATATATATATATATATATATATATATATATATATATTTTTTTTTTTTTTTTTTTTTTTTATAAAATTGTCCTTAAAATTATTGTCCTTAAAATTATTTAAATACAGCCAAAGGACAAAATGACAGAACAGAAAAGACATCTGTCTATCTGTTAAAACTGGACTACGTTTAGCTGAAAAGTTTATTTTAATATTATCAACATTTAAATGTTTCTAACAGATCTCCTGGTCACAATAGCACTTGTGAAATCCTTTACATACATCACACTGTTGATGACATCTTCCTACAACCTGGATTTATACTCAAATTTCAAGTTTGTTAATACATTAAAAAGGTAAGATTGAGAAGAAGATGAAGGAAGTCAATTCTTCTTGTAGTGCAGCGAGGAAATTTCAATGTGTGGAACAAAAAATGTATGAAAAAGTGTTTCATTCATTCACCGTGCTCGTTCTGAAGAAGAGAGTTCAGGATAAATGTGGCTGGTCCCAACAGCCTATCGCAAGGCACTACCTTAAAACAGCTGTTAAATTTAAATATGAAGTGGATTCTTCTAGAAAGCCGACAAAGCCAGCTAGGGATTAACTCAGGGCTGAGGACACTTCAGATCAGATTTATTATAAATTAAATGACAGGATGGTATCACCCAAGATCAATACTTATAACTGGATGTGACATCGCTACACCTGCTGCTCACCCTGTGATTGGTTGCTGTGTTTGGAGATGTGGCTCTTAAAGGGTCATTGCAGTTCAATTTATACATCTCCAATAAAAAGACATTTCAATACATGCATTAGAAGCAAATCACAACCTACAACACAGCAACCCAGGCAATTAACATGCAAGGGTATAACATCCAATATGCACAAAGGCATTTCTGATGCTGTCACATAAACCAATAACACATTGCTCTCACGGGCATAATACTACAGTTTTGTGTGTGCGTGTGTGTTTCAGGGCTGTGGGGAAGATTAATGGCAGCATTCACAGTCACGGCAGCACTCGAGACTCGGTGAAGAATTTCCATCGGCTGCAGAACGAGTGGAAGATGGCGAAGATCGCTCTGATCGTCATCCTGCTCTACGTCGTCTCCTGGTCGCCATACTCCACTGTTGCCCTCACCGCTTTCGCTGGGTAAAACACACCAGCAGCAGACACCTACTCGCTCCGCTTCCTTGCTTCATATGACACCAGTATCTCCACTTTAGCTTTAAAACTTAAGCCCACTACAACCTAGAACTCATAAGTTGCATTACTGCGTTTAGAAGAGTGTCTGGGACAAAGTTGATCCACATATTCTCAAGAGCCACCCAGAATGGATGTGTGGTCCAAGTCTGTGTCCCGCAACTTGTGAATGATTAATTAATGGGATTAATGGGAACTTGACTCCCCTCCCCCTATATGCTGCTGAAGTGTCCATGAGCAAAGTTTCTTGTGGCTCCTCACTGTGTTACTGCTGTGTTTGCTGCAGGTACGCAGACATGTTGACTCCCTACATGAACTCTGTGCCCGCCGTCATCGCCAAGGCCTCGGCCATCCACAACCCCATCATCTACGCCATCACACACCCAAAATACAGGTAACACACACACACATGGTTGAACAATACCACTGTCGAGAAGCTTGGAATCAGCTGTTATATTGACATTTTCACCTGTCCTTCAGTAATAACTATTTGAACAGAGATAGAAACAGTATAATTCAGGCACCAAATGTATTATTAACATTTTAAAGAGTTTTGTCCCCAAAAGAAGAAGGAAATGATGGAAACTCCTCACAGTGTTGCATTACAGTGGAGAACACTGTTGGAACCTGGAGTTCCTCGATCATTATTGAAGCACAACGGAGCAACTGGGCTCTAAAACCTGAGTTAGTCCCCCTGTAGTCTACTCAGTGGTTAGACTGAAGAGGTTTAAACTGTAATGTCTCACTTTTAGTATGTTCAGCTGATATTCCAGCAGCGTTAACCCTCGACTAACCTTCTGTTTCTATTGTGAAGTCTGAAGAAGAGCTTTCTTAAAGCAACACATTGCAGCTGTTAATTCCAGCTTGTTGTAAGCTGCATCATTGTGACTCTGAAACAGGAAACTGTTCCTGTTTAAATCTGCACATATTTTGATGCAAAGCTTTCAGTTTCTTTTACCAATGACTGCAGCCAACGTGACTACAGCTCAGTGAATTGATCCAATCAGAAAAAGCCCCAGCAGCTCTGTAAGCGCTGCGACACCTCATCTGAACTAACCGCTGCTCAATTAACCTGAATGTTAACTGGACTGGAGAGACACACTTTATGTAACGGATTGTGTCTATCAACATCACGTAACATCACAAAGTGGCAAAGTGGAGTGCTAACCAGAGAGATAATAGAAGAAATTGACTTTTAGTAGATCTAACTTTGAACTCTCAACTAAAATGAAAATCATCAAGTTAAATAAGTTAAAGTTTGTCCTGCCTGGATGTTTTCTGCCTTTAATTTAAATGTCAAACGTCATAATGGGACATCAAATAGTACATTAATTTAAGTTCTTTAATAAAATACAATTTTGTACAATGTGTTTCTTGTAAATACACAATATGTGCACTCTCTTTTTTTCAGTGTGGAAAGTATTTTACTTACTTATTTCAAATGAACTGAACTGAATTGAAGGAGATCATCCGGAGGTTTTCATGTGTCATCTTTTCTGCAAAGAAACTTAAACTGACAAAACAAATCTGCCACAAATAATCTCTCAGGTAGAACACAGCAAGAATAACATGAACTGATATAGCTGTCAGCATTTAGCAAACCCATAATTTGCCAAACTATAGCTTCCAAAGTAAAGGTTTCTGTAAACTGGCCATTTAACAGGTTAGGAGAGAAAATAATACAAGAAGAAGAAGAAGAAGATCAACCTTTATTAGTCCCACAAGGGGAAATTCAATTTTTACACTCTGTTTGTTAACTTATACATGGTACATGCAGACCCGAAACACACACATGCTCATGCATCAATGGAGAGATGTCAGAGTGATGGGGCTAATCCTGACAAGCGCCCCGAGCAGTTGGGGGTTTGGTGCCTTGCTCAGGGGCACCTCGGCAGTGCCCAAGAGGTACACTGGCACCTCCCCAGTTACCAGTTCACACTCAGTTCTTGGTCCATGTCGGGACTTGAACCGGTGACCCTCCGGTTCCCAAGCCAACTCCCTACAGACTGTTGCTTCTTTGTGCATTTCATTGTGATTCATCAAATTATAGTTTTATATATATAGATATATATAATCTGTACATTAGTTTTTTTAATCATAGTTACCTCATGTGTAGAGATGTTGAGTCATTTTCATAATAATATAATAATATAGTTTTTTTTAGGAAAAGCCATTCTTTTATACAACGCCTTTCTAAAAGCTCTGTGGATGTATTATTTATTTTTTTTTATTCTTTGTCTCCATTAAAATGTTGTTAATAACACCTTTACGTGAGCCTGAGCCAATGTTTGTGCTACCTTCGGGGCTAACTCCTTTCATAAGCAGAGACAGGAAGTTGGCTTGGGTCTTGAGGAGTTGTAGCATTTATTCACAGACAAATAAACTGTACACACACTGCACTGCTACGCTCTCTCTCTATCACCCACACACTTGCTAATGTTATGAACACAACCTACACACAGTTATTCCTAAAGGAGTTTGCTACTTAAGATCATAAAATTACATTTAAAAACAAAAAGTCCAATGCTTAAGCTCGGTGGGGTGTCAATTTAAGCCTGGCGGGCTGTCCGGAAACCTCTGGTTTCACTTTGGGCTGTCCATCAGGGGCCCTGTTAGCTGAGGGACCTGGACACTTGCCCACTTTGTCTAATGCTATTATGATCTCTCTGTCTCTGTGCAGGATAGCGTTAGCTAAATACATCCCATGTCTCGGCATGCTGCTCTGCGTTCATCCTCGCGACCTCCGCTCGACCAGCAGCAGCTTCATGTCGACGCGCCGCTCCACCGTGACCAGCCAGACCTCCGACATCAGCAGCCAGCTGAGGCGGCAGAGCATCCGCAAGTCCCGCCTCTCCTCCGCCTCCGACAGCGAATCGGTGAGCTCAGATCCATGTGAGCTCTGTGTAAAAGTGACATAAAACAGAATGTGTGTGTCAGAGTGTGTGTTTTCCTCTGCAGGGTCTGACAGACACAGAGGCTGACCTGTCCAGTATGGGGTCCAGACCAGCCAGCCGCCAGGTGTCCTGTGACATCAGCAGGGACACTGCAGAGCTCCCCGACTTCAAACCCTCCTCCAGCTTCAAGTCCAAGATGAAGAGCCACGACTCTGGCATCTTTGAAAAGGTAAAAGATTTTCAGCTCAAATATGACTTAAAATGTATCCAGACCTGTTGTCAAAGCAACAAGTCCTTCAGGCCAGTCCTACAGCAACAGTACAGATTATTGACACTGTTAGCTGGATCATGACTAAAACTTTATTTATACCGCCACCAATGTGCAAACACATATATAGGGAATGGGAATCATGAAGCATTCTGGGGTGCACCACCCTTTTTGGACGGTAGCGTACAAAGCTACAACAGTTGTATATATTTATTAACTACATGAACTACATTAACTTTAACGGAATGTGAATCTCTGCAATTGGTTGATTGTTAGTGAAATGCACCCTGGGAGTCATAGTTTACTTCTCTCCTTTAGTTTATGTGTCCACAGTGTTTATTAAAAACAACAAGACAACAAGAACCAGAGGTGTTTGTCTTTTGTGCTGATGATTGACGGGCAGATCTAAAAATTGAACTTGTCTCAAAGACAAAAGTTGCACATTGAGGCTTTAAATTTCAGAGTTTGTCCTGGTTGACCGTCAGGCAGCATGACAACAGCTGGAGACAGATTAAACAACTGGATGTATATAGACTGGGTTTTTTTTTCCCAGAATACCCCTCGTGTAGATTAATAAGGTTACACTCAGCTTGGGAGGGGGATGTTAGGGGGTCACCTGAGAGGGAGTCAAAGGGATTCTGGGTCATTTCGAGGGCCAGGTCTGAGTCTGGTGATAGCAGAACATCTTTCGTAACGCCAGTGTTCATGTTAATCCGCTGCACTGTGTTTTTTGTGCTTTTTAATCTGCTTGATGTGCTTTTTTCATCTCAGACTAGAAAATCCCTCTTTTACTTTTAAAATTCTGGGTCATTGATTAGAGATGAGTTTGATGAATGGTGCTCTGGTTTCCTGTCTGCCTCACTGATGCTGATAAATCTGATTGAAATCTAATTTAGGAATATTAAACTCTTTCATGGCACTTAGTGTGACAGGACGTATTGAAGAGGAGGACTTCCATTGTGGCTGCCACTGCGGGATGCTGGTTAATCAGTATGATAATCATCTCTAACATTTGTTTTTCTTCCAGACGTCCTACGACACTGATACCTCCATGGCAGCAGTCAGTGAACGCGGCAGCATCCCCAATGTGAGTACTGTCTGATTTATTCAACAGCACTGACACAATGAATTGTCAGTTTATACAATTGTTTCCCCTTCAAAGAAACAAGATAAAGTAATACATTAATAAACTATTAAGGACATTTCTGGTTTTAGTGATGTCTTGGTATTTTTTAGAGCACTAAACATCTATGTAATACTGCTCAGGCATTAATATAATACAGTTCTAGTAATTGTGTTAATAATATTTGTTCAGAGAAATGTATTTACCTCAAAAGAATCAGGCTTAATGCACCACTTACCGGATGAAACAATCATCATCAGGTCATTTTAATTTGTCCAATACTTTGATTTATAACTAAATACCTACAAAACTAATGGCATTCCCATCAGCCTCAGCTTCAGGACAGGTAAAAGGTTCCAGTTTTGATTTCTTTGGTCCAATCAAGATGAAAAACACAATGAATGATAGATTTTCTGAAAAAAAGTAAAAATTTGTTAAAAGTAAAATAATTATTCAAATAAAATGAGACGATAACTGTATTTTTCTGTCTGACAGATGGATTTTGTAGAGGGACACGTGAGGAGAGGAACCATCGGCCGAATCCCGAGCATCGTCATCACCTCGGAGTCCAGCCCCTTCCTTCCCATTGGACGAAAGGGTTCCTGCACTGCTCGGCCAAAGACAGCCAATAACAACACGGGGGCGGGATCTGGGTAGAGCACCTGCAGTCATGTGACAAGTTCAAGTCCAGTCAGATGTTTAGAAATATAGAGGGGGTTCACCTGTAGAAAGTATTAAAGGAAGTCATTATTACATTTCTGACAGTTTTTACACCTCGTAGGTTTAGAGGATATATCAAAATTTTTCTTGATTTTAGTTTTAAGAGAACACAGGTTTTAGACAGAGAACCAAAACCTAGAGCTTTTCTTTTTTTTTATTATTTCTCTCTTTTTTTAAAAAAAAAATGAAATGATAATAGACACAAGTATTATCATTTAAAGAGCAACTTAACACCTCGTATAAGCTTCACACACACACACACACACACACACACACACACACACACACACACTTTGTATATTGTAAAAGGACCCTCACAGCTTTGACCGATCATGGCACCAGAGTCCCTCGATTTTAGTTTAGTTTTAGTTCAAATATAACCTGGACTTAGACAAATATGTAAAGGGCGTGTTTGATTTGCATACTGTTTACCATAATTTAAAAGTCTCTGGTATTGATCAGACAAACACAAGTCTTTTGATCAAGAAGCCGGTGTTTATGTCTTGTGTGAAACCAAAAGTAATGTTAACTAATTTTGTCAAGTCAGTCTTTAATCACATGACTCATCAGTATCGTCAGTCTAATGAATCCCATGAGTCCTGTGAGTTGCTAGTCAGTGAAGTTAACTTCAACCCCAACCAAAGTCGTTGTGTTGCCTAAACTTAACTTCCTGTGAAAACAGAAGTTTATTTTGAAAGGACACTATGCATGTAACAAGCATAAACTGACACGCTATCGCTGGTTCGCCCAAAAGTAACACAAGAGGGGGAACCCGTGGTGCCGTGGTGGTGTTTGACCAGTCGGGAGTGAGAATGTGTTGATTACACACTCAGAAGGGCAAATTCACGAAAGGACTGCGCAGCTTTACAGCCGCTAAACCAACACAAATAAGACAAAAAGAAATCAAGTAATTCTCAAAGCACCCACAGAGGATGAAATGCACACCTAACTTTGCTGCCAAGCAAATAGTGACTTGGTGCTCCTGCACTATTTGCACATATTTGAATAAAGTAATATGGAGACATTTGGCTCAAAATGATGACTAGATGAAATCATGGAGACACGTTAAATAAACATTTATGCCACAAATCAACATGTTGGTCCTCCACTTCTGAGGTCCATCTTACTACTACTTTATGCTTCACATTCTGCATTAGCTCATGTATTTTCCGCGGCCACAATGATGGCGGTGGTTGTCCCTACACTTCAGTCACCTTGGTTCTCAATTTCCCACGTGACTGTGACTTGGTTCTCCTCGAGGTTCCCCATACACAACAGGATACACAATTGTAAATATTGACCACGTTCAATATTTATTATTTGAAATCGGTGCGGCCAAGATGGACTTCCGAGCCGATCGGGGGATGTAGAAAACACTGAACATACCTCACACCACAGGAATAGATAAGCTTTAGAACCACCAAAAAATTGGGGCTTTGCTGATGATTGTTGGGAGGAGTGGATCAGGCCCAAACTCAGCTTGATTCTCGTGTAGTGTGTACCTGGCATTATGTGAACCAGTTAAAAGGCAAAACAGGAAATGCAGACTACTAAGAGACAGAATAATTCTGTAAATGTTAAATACTATAGATACTATAGACTGGGACCAGGTCATATACTAACTCAAACAGTTTATTTAGTGTCACGTTGCTCTTTAAAAATGCTGTGAATTAATGGTTAGAGAAATAAATCACATTGAAATACTTAAATTGGTTTAACCTTTCAACGTTTATACCCACACAGGTGTTTTAGTTCTTTTGTACAGTTAGACCCCTGTGTATATAAAGAGGTCTAATCAAATGAAGTGAAAATAGCTGCGTGACTGTACAGGACTTTTAACACTGACTCAGAAGATGATGTTATGTGATATCTTTCCTTACAGTTCCGAAGCCAAACTTTTTTACTTTAAGTTTAACCCAAAGAAAATCATGTTCCTGCAGCAGAGACCTGTACTATGAAGCAGTTAGCGGGTTTTCAGTCCTACGACGGTGGTTCACCTCTTACCAGGGTAAATCACCATGTAAAAATAATGTAGGCTACTGGAATCTCTTAGTTCTTTCTATTTTGGAAGCTGTTTATATATCACTGCCCCATCTAAACGTATATGTCTTTGAGTCCGTTCATTTACGCATTCGCTCATCAGCAGTTTTTCCTTTTGCCAGCTAACCATCCAGCATTTGGCAGTTTCAACTGTATAACTTTTAGTCTGGGATTATGTGTTTAACTTCTTCGTATTAGTCTAATATTATAGTTTGCTCTTGGTTTGTAAAATGAGTTTTTGATTGATCAGATGCTGCAAAAACCGCCCCTTTCATGTGAACACACCCAGCCAGATTGACAAACCCTTGGTTGATTTACCGAGCTGAACCACTGTTGGAGGACCATTTAGCAGGACCTTGTTTGTTACTGTTAGTTAAACCAGATAATGAGAAGATAGCCTGGGTACAGCATGTTGAACTCCCTTCGTGGTACAGGCCTTTGATTTCTTGTCTCTGATTCTGATGGATGCAAAATGGTTGTATTATTTAGTTCATCTAAGACAGGTGAAGGCCCCTGAGTGCTTTAGCTCTAAAAATGTTCTTGTGTTTCAGGAAAAGTTATTGATATGTAATCTGTGTTGAGATGGACTTTTTTGCCGCGCACTATGCGATTTTTCTACAAAAAAAATATTGTGGTTTCCTGTTTGTTCTTGTTATGTGTTGCTTTTGATTTATTTCTGTGTGTTTCCAGTTCAGTCCTCTGCAGTCATGTGATTTTTGTTTTGTTTTGTTTTTTGAGTGCAGTTAAAGGGCCAGTGTGTAGGATTTTGGGTGATGGATTGGCAGCGGTCCTCTTCACAGAGTCCGCCATGTTGCTCCACCATGTTTCTACAGTAGCCCAGAATGGACAAACCAAACACTGGCTCTAGAGAGACTTTCACGTTCTTATGTTACCTGAAGGCCACCGTAGTTCTCCGCCTCACTTGTGAAGGGAGGGGTGAGCTGAGGGATTGGTTGCAATCTGCAACATCACCATTAGATGCCACTAAATACTACACACTGACCCTTTAAGAACTCAGACCCTATATGAAATCTAAATTCAAAACTCAACTTTTTGAAAGCCAAAGGCCTTCTAATTTGTTCGCTAATCCCCTCACCTGAACAGATTGTCCAATCACAGCTTGAGGCTAAGCAAACAGTTGATTCTTCTGTTGTACGAGGGAAAAAGGCTGTAACTTGAGGTTAGTAAAAAATTATAATCTGTTATGTTAAATGGAGAGCAAAGGGTAAAACAAACAAACAAACAAGCAAACAAAACAAACAAAAAAACGGATCAAAACCAGAAAAATAGTATCAAACAGTAAACTTGTTGAAGGAGAAACAGCTGATAAAGCTACACTTTAATTTGGGAAATCCTCTTTCAAATATTGACTATTTTATCACTTTTCATGAAGCTAGGCTAGCTGCAGTTCTCCCCTGCTTCCAGGCCAATCACTCCTGGACACAGAGATGATACTGATATTATTTTTATTTTATTTTCATTTTGGATAATATCTGAATATGATATCAGTCATCAGTGTTGCCAACTCAGTGACTTTCTCGCTAGATTTAGCTTAGCTTTACAGACCCTGTTAGCAACTTTATTTTTATAGAGCAACTAGTGACAAATTTAGCAACTCATTCAGACCATGAAGGAAAAAGGAAGATATATTATATTGTAATTAATTTCCAAAGCCAAACAGAGTAATCACAGTCCAAGGCTTCTCTGCCACCGAAACAACCACCAAGCTTATGCAAATGTCACCGATATGCAAATGAACGTATGACGCCATCTGGCGACTTTTGAATTTAATGCTAGCTATTTTCATCGGAAAACAATAACACTGCAATCAACAGGATTTTCCAAGATGTCAGACTGAATTAATTCAAATTTTTCTCCTTATCTCAGTGAATCCTGAAAGCCCTGAGGCCTGCAAATGCACTTTTGTTAAGAAACAAGATATTTCAAATGTTTCTCTGTTGTTCAGTTTGTGTTTTTCTTTCTATTTGTATTTCTGTCTTTCTTCTTGATTGCATATTTAAAGTGTGTATTTTGCTGAAGGAAAGTTTGGTGGAAATGTCATTGTGATGTTGTTGGTGTTAGTACAGGGCTGAAAAGGGATATAATTGTTGATTGTATCACAGCTCTTTATAAGCCCTTCTGACCTGTGGTCTGAGTGAAGTTATTTGTGCAGTCCTCCAGCAGGGGTGCCCAAACTAGGACTCAGTAGCGGGCCATGGGCCAAAAGTAAACATCAGTTGTTAAGATGCAAAATGGTACTAGGTCTCAAGTTCCCCAAATTAAATATTATTTTAACTAACATAGTTAACGACTTAAAACCCACTTGTTAAATACAGTTGGGCTCATTTCCAGTCAGACCCAATTGCATTTCCAAGACTGTTTAGGGACCCCAGTATGCAGAAATGTTCAAATAGCCTTCGCCATTTTTTTTTAGAACAAATGAAAATAACAAAAATCTGCATGTTTTTTCCCAAGTAGGCACATCTGTAAAGGGGAGACTCGTGGGTACCCATAGAACCAATTCACATATCTTGAGGTCAGAGGTCAAGGAACCCCTTTGAAAATGGCCTTGCCAGTTTTTCCTCACCAAAATTAAGCCTAACTTTGGAGCAAAGTGAAACAAACTGTTTAAGCTGCTAAATTATACCATCAGACTAATTAAGAAAATTTAGCTACTAAACTGAACCATAACCTTAAAGGACCAGTGTGTAACAATTAGGGGGATCTACTGGCAGAAATGGAATATAATATTAATAACTATATTTTCATTAGTGTCTAATCACCTGAAAATAAGAATCATGTTTTTTAGCTTAGAATGAGCCATTTATATCTATATGGGAGGGAGCGGGTCCTCTCCACAGAGTCTGTTGCGCTGCCATGTCTCTACAGTAGAGGTAAGATCTTTAGCCCGAGTCCGAGTCCGACCCGACCCGGCCCGAAATTCGGGCCCAAAATGTCAATTATTACGTTCGGGTCGGGCCGGCCTTCTCTCTCACTAACTTTTTTTAATAAATATATATTTATATATTATGTATGCTAAAACGATGTATGGATATTAAACTAAGGAATACTTGTTATAAAATAAATAATTTGGATAAAACAGAGAAGGCGCTGTATGGTAAGATATAAATGTTTATTGAATATGCATCTTACAGTCTTGTTTAACTGGGAGAATTCGTTACAAAAGACAGGCTTTAATTTGTTATCATTATGCACAGGCATCGTCACAAATATGATCACACAAATCGCAACCAGTCCCTTTTCCCGGAGCAGTGCTCTGTCCGGGTCTGACTGACGCATCCCCTCCCTTTCCTCCTCCTCCTGAGTCCTCACAAATAAAATATAAAATTTCGGGTTTGTTTCGGGCTCGGGCCTGCAAATCGAGTTAATTGATCGGGCTCGGGCCGGGTCGGGCTTTAATACCCGCGGGCCTGGGTCGGGTCGGGCTGGATTTTTTAGGCCCGATCTTACCTCTACTCTACAGTAACTCTTGTACCGGAGTTGATAACGTTACTCACTCCCATTGCCGCTGCTCTCTCTCTCTTGCTTCACCACTCACTTTCCTCCTACACACACACTCTACGCTCTGCTTCTGCTCCAAATGACCTATGCGACTCTTACAACAACTGGCTCTAGAGAGGGCCATTGCCACCGTAGCTCTCCTACACGCTTGGCACACGGGAGAGGCTTCAGTTGGTTGCAGTCTCAACCTCACCACTAGATACCACCATCCTACACCCTGTTCTTTTAACTAAACCAAAACATTTAACTGCTAAACTAAAGCAGAAGCTAATCTAAATCTAAGTTTTACAGATTATCCCGTAACACAGCTGCTTTGACAGCTTCAGTAGTTGGAGTTTCATCCATCCATCTGCAGCCGCTTATCCCGTTAATGGTCTCGGGAGGGCTGGAGCCGATCCCAGGTGACACTGGGCGAAGGCGGGGTACATCCTGAACAGGTCGCCACACTATCACAGGACTGACACATACAGACAGACAACCATTCACACCTACGGGCAATTTAGAGTCATCAATTAACATGCATGTCTTTGGACTGTGGGAGGAAGCTTATGCAAACACCGGGAGAACATGCAAACTCCACAGAGAAGAGTCCCACGGTGGATTTGCCTCTTACTGTGAGGCGACAGTGGTAACCACTGCACCACTGTGCAACCCTAGTCGGAGTTTCAATGGTTATTAAATTCACTCCCAGGTCTTCAAACACTTCAGCTTTTGTTTCAGACAGCCTGTAGAAACACAAACCTCATGTCAGCACAACTAGTTTCCTTATCATTTCTCCTATTGTCCGAATGAAGAAAGTAGCCTACAGTATAATGCAGCAGCAGTTTGATACAGTAGGCCAAATCTCAGTGTTTTTGTTATACATATATACAGTACTATATATACTGTATTAGTTCTGGTGTATTAAAGTTCTGTTCTGAAAGACTTCTGTTGGGAAGTTGATTTATTGTACATTTATTTCTTGTTTATGTCAGTGTTGCTCTTATTTATTTTTCTAAATAAATATCTATTATTCACTGTATTCATTGTGGAATGCCTCTATTTGTCGTCATTACTACAGACAGAAAGTACTTTAAAATTACATACAGTAGCCCACATAAATTATATATACACATTTACATATACACACAAATATACACATATACAGTATATATAAATCAGAGTGTTTTACATTAATTAATAAGCATTACAATATTTGCATATGTTATAATTTTATGGCTTATAGTTCTGGTAGAAGTTGATTACTTTGTACTGGGGACAAGGTAAAATGGAGGATATGTACTGGAAAAAACTCAGGAAAGAAAAAAGTATTTTTAATTTGCATCTTTGTTTATGTTATAAAGAAGACCTTAATCTTAAATTTTACACCTTTAAATAAAAAATATAAGGAAGTAATTCATGTAGACAGAATGTCGCAGCATAACTGGAAAGACCCAAACAGAGTTTGATTTTAATATAATCTCAGTAATTATAAATTTAAACTTAACTGTATTTTTGTGTAAACATAAGCCACTTTTAAATGTATTTATCTACCCTGAAACAAATACTCAGGTATTTACAATGGTGGGCTACATCTGAATACTGATACTAAGCGGAGTTATTCATTATTATATCTAATGTAATAAAACACACTGAGCTGATAAACAGATCAGGATGAAATGGGAGTAAAATCCCTTTTCACATTGTTAACATCAGCAACTGATTTAATTTAATTTTACATTTTGTGACTGTGCTTCAGAACCGATTTATTTATCCTTATAAAGGTATCACAAGTAGATTTTATTGTATCAATTATTATAAACAATTCATAAACATCTATTGAGAACTGATCAGTGCTAAAGTGAAGAATAATGAGACATTTTTCCACAGTGGATTTCAGTGTTTCTCCTGCAGTGTGTGACAGTCCTGCCTCTTTAAATAAAAACCCCGCTAATGAAAATCCACCGTAAAGGTTAACACCCCTCCCCCCGCTCCCCCCTCCTCCCCCCCGGCCTCCTGCTCTCTGCTCCTCCCGGGCCGGCCACCGGAGCCGGATCCCCGGATCAGCGCCGGCTGTCCCAGTCGGTGTGTGACGGTCCACGGAGCTGCAGATAGCGGCGACAGGTAAGCTGTTCACCTTTCCCGCTGTTTCCCACCTGTTTGTGCCCCGGGTGCCGCTGCTCTCTAATCCCTCCATCCTCACATTATCAGCCGGCAACAAGTGGCCCCGCCCGCCCGCCGGCTCACAGCTACCACAACCCGGGTCACACCGGCGACTTTCACCCGCCGTAACTGCTGCTGTTTTTTTTAGTTTGAGGCCTGAAATGGTGGAAACGTTAAGAGAAGTGAAGATAAACAGAGCTCAGACGGTTTAAAGTCTCATATTAGGTTTGTTTTACTCCCAGGGTGAGCGCTGAGTTACGTGCACGGAGCGGCCCTGCGGGGCGGAAGCAGCAGGAGCAGGTGGGCGGTGTTTGTCTGCAGAGCACCAGAGACACAAGGTGAGCTGTCTTCATTCATCAGTCAGGTGGTAACATGTTAGTTTGTGTCCACGAGCACGAGCAATTCATTAAAACACAAACAGCATCATGTGTTTACTTTTCATCAGGGCCATCAATGGATTAACATACTTAATCTCAGTTTATCACATCTATAATTAATCTATAATCTATAGTTAATTGCAAATTAATCATTTTTTTTATCTGTTCAAATTGTACCTTAAAGGGAGATTTGTCAAGTATTTAGTACTCTTCTCAACAACACAAAATAATGACAACTATTGTCCAGAAACCCTCACAAAATATGCTCAAATCCTAACTGTCAGGCTGTCAGTCAATTAAAATATTTAATCGCAAATTAAACACACATTCAATCACATGTTTAATCTGTTCAAAATGTACCTTAAAGTGAGATTTATATAGATTTGTACTAAGTATTTAATCCTCTTATCAACATGAGAGCATGCAAATATGTGGCTTTATGCAAATTTATGTATTTATTTATTATTGGAAATGCATTAACACAATAACACACATTATTGTCCGGAAACCCTCACAGGTATTGAATTTAGCATAAAAAAATCTACTCAAATCATAACAGGAAACCGCAGCCCAGCAGGCAACAACAGCTGTCAGTGTGTCAGTGTGCTGACTTGACTATGACTTGTACCAAACATGTGATTATCATAAAGTGGGCATGTCTGTAAAAGGGAGACTCGTAGGTACCCACAGAACCTATTTACATTCACAAATCTTGAGGTCAGAGGTCAAAGGACCCCTTTGAAAATGACCATGGCAGTTTTTCCTTGCTAAAATTTAGTGGAAGTTTGGGCCGTTATTTAGCCTCCTTCACGACAAGCTATGACGTAGTTGGTACTAATGGATTCCTCAGGTTTTCTAATTTCATATGATGCCAGTATCTTCACTCTAGCTTTACAACTGAGCTCGCTACAAACTAAAAAATCACAAGTTGGGTTAATGCATTAAAGAAATTTGTGCAGTTAAAACACATTTTCATTAACACATTAATATCTCATTAACTTTTACAGCCCTAATTTTTAGTGCTTAATCTTGAATGCAAAGATCTGTGTCTTCAAAATATCTCGCATTCAGGCCTCCTCATGGGTGATTAAAGATCAGTATTGTTTATTAGCAATAGCATGGCAGTGCTAATCTCTTAAGTCAGTTTACTGTTGTTCGCTGGCAAACTATTAAGGAGAGACAAATAATAAAAAAATAATCTTCACACTATCTAGACTCAATAACAAGGTAAGTAGAGAACTGGCCAAATGTACAAAGATACATTATTAAGGCTCGACCATCAGGTTAAATAAGTATTTGATCTTTTGTAATTTAACAACAGTTGTCCAAGTAAATCCATTCAGTTTAAAATTCCTGCACTCCGATGCTGGCATAGCCGCAGTAGACCATAGTAAACTGCTGATTACATCATAACTATTTGGATCGGGAAGTGATTTTGAATGAACAAAATATCTGTTTAATAATTGCTTACTCTCATGTTGTGTGTATAAAAGTGTATAAGGGCCTAGAACATTACGATCAAAGTATATGATGACCAGTCCCATGCTCTGTTATGTCAAAACGGACAATTGAGAATTGATAAAAATGATCAATAACCCCTCCAAAACACCACATGAAGACACCAAGACCTTGAGGAACACCATAGAAAAAGCCATGCTGTGATTTGGTATCAAAATTTGTTGACATTTGGAGATTTCTGCAGGAATTGCATGTTTTGGTGATTGGATGGCGAGCACCTCTGTTGAGTAAACTGCTCAGAAACCCCCTTATTGTCAATCTAGCGAGTGAAGCCGTCCATCCTCTGAATGCTCCAGGTCTCTAGTTTGTGGCGGTAAAGTTTCATAAGGCTGTGATTATCCTAGAGGTCACCACAGGTCATTTTATATAGTGAGGTCAAGTTTCAAATAAATGGTCTCATTACAGTGAAATGGCTACTATGGAGACTAACATCATCACACATGAACACAGTTGGGCTCATTGGATCCACAAGAGTCTCAGCTTTACAGTGATACCAAATTTATGTAATTTAAGACTGTTTAGGGACCCCAGTATACAAGAATATTCAAGTACATAATTTTTCAAGCCATTACAGTTTTTCCTCGCTAAACTTTAGCCCAAGTTTGGAGCGTTATTTAGTTTCCTTCCAGACATGTTAGCATAACATGGTTGGTACCAATGGATTCTTTAGCCCTAAAACTGAACCTGCTATAGCTTCTGAAAGACAGTAAAGGCAGTCGGGATAAATCCCGGCCCTGCGGGTGACTTAGGGTTAATGTATGAGTAATAATAATCTAATCATATAATATATAATAGTATAACAGTGATACTTTAACTACATTTTTCAGATTATACTTCCATACTTTTACATCTTCAATGCAGGACATTTACTTGTAACAGTATTTTTACAGTGTGGTATTAGTACTTAGTGTACAGGATCAGTACACTTCTTCCACCGCAAGGGGCACTAGTGCAAATTTAGACTGTAAGTATTGTTTTCAGTTCACGGCATTTTGGAGATTCAAGTTTAGAAAACAAACTGAGTCAACTGGACGGCACGATGTGAGTCACTGCTCATAGAGAGCGCTGAGCAGAGGCAAAACCATTCACAGCTATATGAGGAGGGTGTTGAGTGCTGTGTGTGTGTGTGTGTGTGTGTGTGTGTGTGTGTGTGTGTGTGTAGGGGAGAGTGGTCTGATAGTGGATCCCTCTCAGTATTAACAACACATAACTGACCTCAGAGCACTTGTGAATAGTTTGTCATTTTAAACAGCTTCTTAATTGAGCCGCCTTGTTAAGTTAAAGGTCAGTTCAGTTCAGTCTAATACACACAAACTGGAGTGTGTGTCTCTGTGTCCGCTTCTTGGTCTCCATCACATGGGTGACGATTCACATGGGTGATATTGTCACATATTTTTTTTCAACTTCGTGGAGCTCTCTCTTTTTTCATACATATGCTGTAACCCTGATTACGAATCCAGCGGTGGTTGATACTGTATAGGCCAGGGCTGACAGTGAAAACTCCACAGTAACCTTTCAGTATATTGTAATTCAAGTGTTCTGAGAGGAAACTAGACTTCTGCACCTCCTCATGACTCTGTTTTAAAAAATCTAGCCCATGACGGGAGACTTTAGCCAATCACAGGGAGCATACAGATAACAGATAGAGCATTTCTATTGGCCGTGCTCCAGCTGGAGGGTGGTGCTTGGTATTTCCTTAACAGATCTCAACATGGCTGCTGGGTCACAAACTTTCTTATTTTATAGCTTGACAATAACTACAGATGTTTCTGAAAACATTTGAGGAGAGAAAGGTATTGCAGTAACAGATTATTGATTCATATTTGATCAGTGCTGCCTAGTTTGACCGTTTGATTGGAGCTTGTGAGTGATTGACAGCTTCTCAGAGACGGCAGACTCCAGCTCGGCTCTGATTGGTTGCTTTCCTCTGGTCTGTGAAGTCTTGCAGATGCCATTAGGAGCACCGGAGGACACATACAGTCAAGATATTCATAGTGACCATTTTGTAATAATAACTTTTGATCATATTTGCTCCAACTCTACCCACTGCAGCTTTAATTGGATTTTTTGCAAATCCATCCTGATTTTGAAAAATGTGAGTTTAAATAAAAATAAAAAATGTAAATTGTCCCGCCCATCCTCCATTGTGATTGGACAGCTGGGTAAAACTCTCAGCGACCAGGAAAAAAAAAAACACCAAACGTGCAGCGCTCAGTGCAGAATCAACGCTCAGCACCTCGTCACAGTGCTGGCGTTTGTAGCATAGCGTAAATACACGACGCTCCCGATGCAAAGAGAGAGAGAAAAAAAGTGAACATAGCGGTTGTGGCGGTTGCTTGCCATCCCTTGCGGTTGGCTTGCGAATATTTTATTGTAATATTACAGTTATTGTGACAGCCACTACGAATGGGTTTTGTTACTATGGCAGCCATGACTTCACAACATGTTACCACTGTAACGGCTGTGGTATGATAGACCACAGTCGCCACTCTGCTTTTATTATCTATTTGGGCTACTATCCATTTGTTTGACATTGTTTTCTCACCATGAACACCAAGTGGAGGATTCATGCCCTCATACTTTGTATGGATGAATTTGTCACCACTCAATCTAACAGTTGTAGAGCGAGGAGGAGGATGTGGAGACTATCATTGCCTCATCCAAGAGCTACTCTTAAATGGAGCCATTCCTGCATTCACATTGCTGCCATTTTGTATGAAAAGCTCCCGTTTATATTGTTTTTTCTGGTGGTGCACCAGCAGAAGTAGTGCATTGTGGATTAATGAGAAAATGAAAAAAATGACCTCTTAATTTCAGGTGGTAACGCATTACTTGACATAGTAAATGTAATAATATTACCATAATCCTATTAGTAAGGCATTATATTACTTTGTAACTGCTAAAAGTAATATATGACCCAACACTGACAGGCTGCAGCGCTTATTACAGCCACAGTATCAAACTGTTGCGTCGAACAAACAACATACAGATGATTTATTTAGGCTGCATTCAGACCGCAGGCAACTCATACTTGTTTCTAAAATTGGATCTTTAGGACAGACTGTCTGCACGGTTATTTACAAGTGATCAGATCAGATCTGTGTCCAGTCCAGACTCTTTGAAATCCAATTTGAGTGGCCGTCTGTAGAAATCTGATTGGAATTGCATGTCAAACATCTCCAAATGTGGTTTGGATCTGATTTATCCAGACTTTCTAAATTCAATCTGGACACAATCCGGATATGACAAATAATAGATTTGGGCTGGTTTGTCCAGAGGGTGGCGCTAAAGCAAAGTTCATTAAAATCAAAACACTTCTTCCTCTGGAGAGCAGGAATATTTTTCGGAAACTATGAAAATCAGACCTATGTGTGCACCGTTTATTCCAGCCCTGCTTTTAGCTTAATGAACATGAAATGTTGTTCTGTGGAGTTTGAAATGGTTTCATATTTAGTATGCTGGAAGTTTTCATGCATTTGTGCTTCCTCTACTTGTCTAAATGTTCCTCAGTAACTAAACAGCCTCTGTTCCATTTAATGTAGACACAACAGCCACAACAACTACTGTAAATGTGCAAAAACATCTGAAATTATAAAATTGCTGCTTACACCTGGAGGAGAACTTATTGCGGCAAATCAGATTTAAGGTATAATATGAGTTTTGCAACTAACTAAATAATATTTATTTCCATAACAACAATTCCTCAGTCCCCATTATCAGTTTGTCCTGTTAAAGCAACGCCACAGAGTCTTTGAACACTATAATCCTGCTATGAACAGAGCTGGGAGAAGTATTCAAATCACCTAAGTAGCTAAACTGTAGCAATACTACAATATTAAAATATTTTACATTACAAGTAAAAGTCTTTTATTCTAAATGTTACTTAAGTAGAAGTATGAACTAATTAAAAATAACATGTACTTAAAGTAGCCCAGACGAATCCATAACATAATAACTCTACTTTAGGAGCAACGGAAGTCAGACAGCGGCTGGCGGTACCACGGTTTTGCACTCTGTTGCACATTACGACAGTTTTACAAGCATGTCGTCGCACTACGATGGATTTACGGTGGGTAAGGTAAAAACAAAAGGCCCTCTCTGGAGTCAGTGTTTGGTTTATCTGTTCTGGGCTACTGTAGAAACATGGCGGAGCAGCATGGCGAACTCCCTATGTAGATTTAAACGACTCATTCTAAGCTAGTGAAAACACAACTACTCGCGACTAGTTTCCGGTGATGATACACTAATGAAAACATGGTTTTGAATATTATATTCCAGTTCTGTTAATAGATCCCCAAAATGCTATAAAATGCTACACACTGGCCCTTTAAAGCTCAAGTAGGCGAGATTGGCGCAAATATGATTTGAAAAGTGGTATTTTTATAAAATGGTTACTATATCCTGACAGTAATACATGAAACAGGTTATCTGAAAAAGTCAGTCTCCGGTGCTCCTAATAGCATCTGCGAGATTTTACAGACTGGAGGAAAACAACCAATCAGAGCCGAGCTGGAGTCTGCCATCCAGCTTCTGTCTATGAGAGCTGACAATCGCTGACAAACTCCAATCGAACGGTCAAACTAGGCAGCGCCCGGCAGCCATATGGAGATTTCTTGAGAGAATATCAAGCACCACTCACATGAGCACAGCCAATAGGAACGCTCTCTCTCTAAAATGATCTGTGATTGGTCAAAGTCTTCCATTATGGGATATACTTGAATTACAATATGTTGAAAGGTTATTATGGGATTTTTGGCCGATGATGCCAAAAAATATGTTGCCTAGTAGAAAAATCTTTGCTTATTTCAGCCTAAATTATTTTTGAGAAGTGCACTGCTGTATTGGTTGCACCCTGGGTAGACTCTCTTCATAAGATTCCTCGCTGTGACAAAGGTGTCTAAACTTAGCCGGTGATATAACAGGCTGAGCAGATCAGGCTGCTGCGGGATCTGCATGTGTCTGCAGAGGAGCTGAGCCCCCCAGACACATGAACAGAAAAGACTTGTTTACCAGAGTCTGGCTGCAGACGTGGACTCGGCCTCTGTCACTGTGTAAGTCTTTTATTTTGAAAGGTGTCTCTGGTATTGATGAACCTCCAGAGAATGATCAGCTGAATCAGCAGCTCCCCTCTGCTTTATGGAGCTTAATAGAGAGTTTCAGCGGATTGTTTAACTGTCTCACTCACAACCTCACTGTTCTGGTTCACTCTCACTGCTCTCATAGTGTCGTGTTCAGAGAAAAAGCTGTAAAAAGCCACTGAACACTACCTGCTCAGCAGTAAACAGCAGACAGACACAGTTAGAGATAACATATTTCCCTCAGGAGTTGGTGGAGACTAAAAACAGAGCTAAAAGAGCCATAATGTCGGATTGACATTCGTACACAAACACCACTCCAAATGAATGACCATGGTGCTCTGTAACTGCTGGATGTGGAAATAAGCAAGTTCAACATATCAACTTAAACGGCAGGGCTGTCCTCGACTAAAGAAATTCTTAGTTGACGCTTATACGATTTTGTTGGCTAATCCATTGGAGGAGTTAATGGACAGATCTGTTTGAGTTTGTCCACAAAGAATCACACAAAAGTCCTCTGAGTCCTTTAACTTGTCGTTTTCCTGTGTCCATCTCAACAGATGACCACGCAGGTGGCCTGAATTTGGTTCACTTGGAAACGGTCCGAGACCACCTCTCACAAGCGGTCTTGACCTGCTTGTTTTGGTTCCGCATCAGAGTTCACAACCACCCAAACCAACCACACTAGAGTTGAATAAAAAACAGACTAAATGTTAGCTTTTGAAAGGGCCTTTGGTCCACTAAAATGATCGATTAGTCGACTAATCGACTACAAGAGGGCAGTCCTAGGAGTATACTCTACTGACAATGACTACCATCATTTATTAATCTTTGTTTATAGTATATTGCCTTACTTTCTCTATTGGGACTACAGAACCAGAAACAGGTTAAGATAACCAAAGGGCAAAAAAGTGTGAAAATTTGCCACAAGTCGGGAGAAATATGGGAGAATTGTGACCCCGGGAGGAAACTGGGAGAGGGCAATGAAAAACTGGAGTCTCCTGGGAAAACTGGGAGGGTTAGGATGTATGTGCTAAGCAACAGTTAGCTTTTCTTTCTTTGTGTTGTTTTTGGAGCTTGTTGCAACAGAAGCTAGCAGATACCTGATGCTAAGACAAATAAAAAGTCCAAACCCCAAAGATACTCAGTTTGTATTCGTACAAAACACAGAAAGGTAGCACATTTGAGAAGAAGAGAGCAAAAAATGTCTGTTATTTTTGTTTCATATGACTTAAACAATGAAGCAGTTACATCATTGTCTGTCAATGTACTGTTCAGGTAAGTGACTAATTGTTTCAGCTCTACACTGATACTGACTGTCGTTTGTGTGAAAACAAACTAAACAAACAGGCCAGAATCAGAGTTTGGAAGTTAAATGAACAGAGAAATGCTTTTTAGTAATATCATCATCCGTAGAAAACAAAATACATGTTGTCTTTGAAGAAACATTTTTAATCTCTTGAGTTTAGGCATATAAGACAACGTGAACAAAACAAGTTATAAAGGTTGAATCCAACCGCTGCACCAGCGGGGGTTATGGGAAGTGTAGTTGTATGTGAATTGGTAAGTGATATAACAGAAATGTTTCTGTAGTACATGAAACATCACACATGCTGACAGCTCAGCTTGTGTGTGTGTGTGTGTGTGTGTGTGTGTGTGTGTGTGTGTGTGTGTGTGTGTGTCCACCTGTTGTTAGCACCTGCCAGAATAAAAGCCCATTACCGTGACATACATCTGTTCCTCTACAGACAGAAGCTGTTTCTAGTTTGACTGCTGTCATCACTGCTGCAAGATGTCTAACTTGAATTCTTTTATAGGAGGTAATGTTCAAATTCATGTCAACCACTGATACTGTGATTTAAGGAATAGGGTTGGTGATATTTAATATGCTTCTTCATGTTCAGACTCGAACCATAAAGCCTGATATATCTTCTTCCTCTGTGAATAACACATCAGAGAGTCACATTGTTGCTCTGGGTGACATGTTCAGTCATCACCATGAGCACACAGTTTCTTTACACCGGTAACTTTTTTTTCAACTGTTTGAGCTATAGTAGCTCTTCTTTTGGATCGGACAACAAAGGCCAGCCTTCACTCCCCATGTGCATCAGTGAGCCTTGGCCACCTATGACCCTGTTGCCGGATCACTGGTTTTCTCTCCTTGGACCACTTTTGTCCAAGACCGCGAACATCGCACAAGAGCTGTAGTTTTGGAGATGCTCTGACCCGGTCGTCTAGCCATCAGAATTTGGTCCTTGTCAAAGTCGCTCAATCCTTCTGCTTGCCCATTTCTTTGCTTCGAACACATCAACTTCAAGGACAAAATGTTCGCTTGCTGCCTGATATATCCACCCACTGCTAGGTGCCATTATAATGACATTACCTGCCCGTGGTTATAATGTTGTCAATGTTACGGCAGATTGGTGCATGCTCAATGCCACATACACCGTCCTGATGCCACAAATCCTCACTAGAGCACCAAATGTGGATTTTTCTGCAGCTGAAAATATTCTCCAACAAATGCACTATTTCCTCATGTTTGTTTGATAAAAACTACAGTGAGCAGCTGTTTTATGAAATTACAGAGTCTTTTTAAACAATTAGACAGTCAATCAGACCGGCAGAAAGTATTGAGACTAACATGTTGTTGATTTAACAGAAAATCTGCAACTAGGGTTGCACGGTGGTGCAGTGGTTAGCGCTGTTGCCTCACAGCAAGAGGGTCGCAGGTTCGATTCCGGCTTGGGACTCTTCTGTGTGGAGTTTGCATGTTCTCCCTGTGTAAGCGTGGGTTTTCTCCGGGTACTCCAGCTTCCTCCCACAGTCCAAAGACATGTTGTTTAGGTTAATTGATCACTATAAATTGCCCGTAGGTGTGGATGTGAGCGTGAATGGTTGTCTGTCTATATGTGCCCTGCAATGGACTGGTGACCTTTTCCAGGGTGTACCCTGCCTTCGCCCAATGCCAGCTTGGATCGGCTCCAGCCCCCCCGCGACCCCTAACGGGATAAGCGGTTGACGATGGATGGATGGATAATCTGCAACTATTTTGATAACTGAATGATGGTTTCAGTCATTTTTCAAGCAAAATATTCTCTGATTTTTGCTGCCTTTCGGTTCGGGCTGTTAATAAAAAAAAAAAAAAAAACAACAACGGCAAATTACATCAAAGTAAGAGTTAGGAGTTTCATTCAGTACCAGGACAAGTGTACTCACTGTTCAAATCGTCCTTAAACTTGTTTTTAAAATCTTGCACGCTTATAAAGAAACCTAGTTTAAAGTGTCTGTGTAGCTCACACCAAGAAGAGGCAGCAAAAACTTTAAAAGCACTTTCACCCAAACGGTACATAACGTCTCTGCATGATCGAAGGTCAGCATACAACATACATATGGAGGCACTTCACGCAATACGGCCTTTTACAGTTACTATGTAAAGTTAAAATAAACCAGGACTGTCAAAGTCGATGCGATAATAATGCCTTAAAGTAAATTCTTTACTAATTTCTTTAACACATTAATGCAATGTGCGATTTTTAGGTTGTAGTGAGCTCAGTTTTAAAGCTAGAGTGAACAGTGAAGGCATCATATAAAACTAGAAAACCAAAGGAATCCACTGGTACCAACCATGTCATAGAAGAACTTGTTGCAAAGGAGGCGAAATAATGCTCCACACTTCCACTAAATTATGACGAGGAAAAACTGGACATTTACAAAGAGGTCCCTTGACCTCTGACCTCAAGATAAGTGAATGAAAATGGGTTTGATGGGTACCTACGAGTCTCCTCTTTACAGACATGCCCACTTTATGATAATCACATGCAGTTTGGATCAAGTCATAGTCAAGTCAGCACACTGACACACTGACAGCTGTTGTTGCCTGTTGGGCTGCAGTTTGCCATGTTATGATTTGAGCATATTTTTTATGCTAAATGTAGGACCTGTGAGGGTTTCTGGTCAAGATTTGTCATTGTTTTGTGTTGTTATTTGTATTCCAATAATAAATATTTACATGCATTTGCCAAAACAGCATATTTGCTCAATCCCATGTTGATAAGAGTATTAAATACTTTACAAATCAAAAAAACAAAAAGATAAAAAAATGTGTGCTTAATTTGCGATTAATCACAAATATTTAAATCAATTGGCAGCCCTAAAATAATGTTTTCTTTTTTATTATCTACAGTACATAGAATAAAGAGTTCAGTCACAGTGTTTGATCACCAGGCAGATCCAGTGCAGTAAGTTGTAGTTCGATGCCTTGCTGTAGGGAGCTCCAGCAGTTATATAAGGGAAAGATTCGTACCTGCGATCACGCCATAATAACCCATCTGCTGCTGACCTTTCAGCTATCGGAGTCACTTAACTCGTGGCCTTTTGGTTTCGGCTTTTATCACCACGAAGATAATGAGATGTTTCCTGGCATCACCCCTGATTGTGTCCGAGGGAGACCCTGAGCGTAACGGGATGAGGGGTTGGGGGGGGGGGAGGGTCTAGAAGAATCTGCTGGGTCTATATTGGCCCCGGTGAATCACGACGAGCCTGGCATACCGGGTGTCCCCTTTCGCACCATATAAGTCCACCCCCCCTTCCTTTTCCCTTCAACCCCCCTGCCCCTGCCTCACCCCACCTCACCCTGCCTCACCGCCACCCCCCACAATGCAACAGTGCTATCTCTGGCTATTCTTAGGCTGTCACTTCGGCTCCTCTGAGCAGGCAAGTCCTCTTCTGTCTCCTCTCTCAGCTTCGTCTTCCCTTCTCTCACAATTTTGGTTCGTTGATTACACACATTTCCTTCATTTCATTTTCAGTTTGTTTCTTCATCAGTCCACCTGAAATGTTTTTCTTCGTCTCCTTTCAGAGACTACTTGGTGCCGGCCCTCCCTCCCATCCCTCCAGCAGCTGTGGGGTTTTAAAATAAAATTGGTCTAATCGCCGTCGTCCATTTCGGAGGATCTTTTCGTCGTCTGGAAGAATGAGCACCTACACCGTGTCGCTGCCCGGCCCTGGCCCCTGGGGCTTCAGGCTGCAGGGGGGGAAGGACTTCAATATGCCGCTGACCATCTCCAGGGTAAGAAACTGTTTGGCCTCAGTTTGGTTGAAGGACATGTGTCTCATTTCTAAAAGTCAGCTCCCTCTAATGGTACTTTTGGCATGCTTAACCAACTTAGCATCAATTATGCGATTTTCCTAGGTATACCATCATGTTTCTAAATCCCTAAAATGTTTTTTTTATGTTTTCAACAGAGAAAAAAAAAAAGCAGTTTTATCAAGTATCTTTATTTTCTTAAGAACAATTGAAAGAAATCTGTCGGTGCAGTAAGAATATCTCAACCCGTTTCTAATCAAAATATGTCATTGGAGGAATTTTCTATCGATTTTCTAAATGGGTCGTAGAAGATCGAGGCGGGGCATCCTGGTGGACAAACGGTTTAACACACTGGTAACGTAATCCAAACATGCCTGCTTGAGTTTTGCAGGGGAGCTTTGTTGCATGTCCTCATTTTCTGTCATCTCTCTTCCATCTGCTATCAAAATAAAATAGCCTCAAAAATACTTTAAAGAATAAGGAAGCATTGTATGTATAGCACCTGTCAAACTATTTAAAGTGCTTTACATTAGATGAAGAAATGCATTAGGACACCATTCAAAAGGACAATAAAATCAATTAAAATCAGACTAAGGTAGGTTGCTGCAATGGAATTGAGGACAATGAAATATGATTTCAGAAAATTACTGAAATAAGTGCTGGAAATGTGTTTTAATTTTCTTACTACACTGGAAGATTTTTTCACTTCATCCATCCATCCATTGTCACCGCTTCCCGTTAGGGGTGGGGGGGCTGGAGCCGATCAGCTGGCATAGGGCGAAGGCAGGGTACACCCTGGATAGGTCGCCAGTCCATCGCAGGGCACATAGAGACAGACAACATATAGACAGACAACCATTCACGCTCACATCCACACCTACGGGCAATTTAGAGTAATAATTAACCTAAACAGCATGTCTTTGGATGGTGGGAGGAAGCGGAGTACCCGGAGAAAACCCACGCTTACACGGGGAGAACATGCAAACTCCACACAGAAGAGCCGCAAGCTGGAATCGAACCTGCGACCCTCTTGCTGTGAGGCGACAGCGCTAACCACTACACCACCGTGTAGCCCGATTTTTTCACTTGTTTCAGGAAAATAAAGATTTGAAGGACATTAATGATTTGATAAGAAGGACATCTTTGTTGATTTGTCTGAAGTCAATGAAATAAACAGAGGTAGTGTAACTTTAACTGTAAGATTAGACATGCAGTTCACAATTTTCAAGTTTACTGAACAGACAAGAAACAATATGAGAAATATGGTTCCTTGGGAAACAGTGGTAAACTCCTCTAAATCTGCTCTGGGTACCTGAAACTGCAGGTTTTCTGTCAGTTGCTTCCTGTTTCATGTGGAAAATTTTGCTTCTGGTTCTTTTCTGTGACGTGAAGATGGTTTTGATGATAAAGTGTGATTTGCAGATCTCATGTGAGACCTGCAGGGTGAGACCTGTGGGGCGTGACGGCTGCTAGGATTTGTCAGGGAGGTCAAAAGCAGAGCCAGAGGCCTAAAACTGGAGCTGGTGTTGGTTTCACAGCCTCGTCTCTCTGAATAGAGCAGAGACAGGGAGAGACAACACTCCTCCACCTCTCCTCTCTGAATCTGCTGCATGTGTTGTCAGGATGCTGTGATCCTTGACCTCTGACCTTCTTTCTGTTCGCTGCTTGTTGATGAGTCATTCTGCGAGCTGCTCTGGGTAACTGAGGCATTTATATTCTGTTTGCTTTTCCATCACATTAAAAATCCCCATGCTATTGTCAGGCATGCTGGCGACCAGCTGCCAACTGCAGATCTGTGCAGAACGTGTTCATGTTGATTGGGAAGATCTTCAAGGTTTTTGATAACTTTTACAAGATAATAGAAAAAGGAAATTGGTGGTTTATTGAGATGCAGGATGTGACAGGATGCACAGGTTTTCACAGAACACAGAACACAAATTTTTGCTATTGTGACATCCCTAGTGTTGGCCTATTGGGAATAACAAAATGCTTAAAATGTGGTTTTGTGGTGCCAAAGGGTGCGCTGAAAAATTTTGGGTGCACCTAAATTATGTGCTGGTTCACCTAAATCTAGTCTGGAGCCCTGATTATTGTCAAATAATGCCAAATATTACATGTTTGAATTAATGATTTAGCCAACATTAAACAAAGACATGTAACCCTTACACCAAGGCAGTAGTTTAGTCTGACTTTGTCTCTTATTTTGAAGGCCAAATGATAGCAGTTTGTTCATGTTGTGGTGCTGGTAGATGAAGCTGAACAGAGACACACAGGAAATGTAGGAAAACTAATACTTATTCTGTAATTTTAATCAAATTCAAAGTCAAAAATTGTAACAGTTTTTTATGCTTGAAATGTATGTTAAGTTCTGCTATAAGTGTCTGCTGTAACTGTAGATTCACGGGTGGAGTCCATCCATCCATCTGCTTATTCTATTCGAGGTCCTGGGGGGCTGGAGCTGATCCCAGCTGACCTTGAGCAAAGGCGGGGTAGACCCTGGACAGGTCTCCAGACTATTACAGGGCTGACAGAGAGACAGACAACCATTCACACTCACATTCACGGGTCATTTAGAGTCAAAAATGACCCTGACCTGCATGTCTTTGGACTGTGGGGGGAAGCCAGGGAAAACCCACGCTAACATGGGAAGAACATGCAAACTCCACACAGAAAGGCCCCAAGTCAGGTTTAAACCTGCGACCTTCTTGCTGTGAGCCCTCACAGGTGGAATCCTCCAAGTAAAATCTAGTTCATCAGCCCTGTCAGCGTGTCACATCTTGTAGTGTACTGTTTAGCTGTAAATGAGAAAGATTCAGACTCGGCAGCCATATTGAGATCTGCTGAGAAAGAGAAAGAAAGAAAGAAAGATATTCCTTTATTAGTCCCACAGTGGGGAAATTCAGTTTTACACTCTGTTGTTCACACACAGTACATATACATGCGTCAATGGAGAGATGTCAGAGTGAGGGGGCTGCTCCTGACAAGCGCCCAGAGCAGTTGGGGGTTTGGTGCCTTGCTCAGGGGCACCTCGGCAGTGCCCAAGAGGTAAACTGGCACCTCTCCAGCAACCAGTTGGTCTTGGTCCATGGGGGCCTTGAACCCGTGACGTCTGCGTCCTAACCCAAGTCCTTACAGACTGAGCTACTGCCGCCCCCATGAAACAAAAACAAGCACCGCCCAGCAGCCAGAGCTCAACCAATAGGAACGCTGTCTCTCTGAAATGACCTGTGGTTGGTCAAAGTCTTTTGTCACAGGCTTTTTTAAAGCATGAAAGTCATGAGGAGGTGCAGAAGTCTAGTTTTCTCTCAAAACACTTAAATTACAACATGCTGAAAGGTTATTATTGAATTTTTGCCCAATGAAAAATGCAAAAATATTGTGCCGACTGCCACTTTAAATAATAGTGCAGACCAGGGAGCTTCAGTGTGACTTACACATCATAAGATTATCATTGTGTCTGATGTTCATTGAGAATAAATGTCCATAAATTCACTGAGAAATCATAGAAGACGTATGCTCCTTATAACTGCAGAACCGGCCTGAAAATCATCACATTTTATGTTTTCTTCAGTATCAAAGTAATCCAGTGCTAGCTGTTTGTACATCCTGCTGATAGATCATTCTGCATACTTTTATTGGTGCCAGTTTGCCAAAAGAAATATTTAGTATTTTTTTCATGTTGTAGTATCAATATGTTTTAGTGGGATACAGTCGTCTCTGTTCTGTCTGAGCGCATCCAGGGCTAAGTAGCTTGTGGTTAGTAGAAACCTGTAAATAAGTTGATACCTTGTGTACCTGCTGCAAAACATCTTCATATGAAAACACACAGAAGCACACAGAGTACTATTAGTATGTTTTACTGAACTGATTATGTGAGGAGTACTTATACAGGACAAACACATATAAAGAGTCAGTCTGCCTCCAATTGGACATTTGTATTCAAATATATTCTGTTACTTGTAGTTTTCCAAAAGGGCAAGAAGGAACTTCATCAAACGAGTTCAACAAAAATCTTCATACTACCATTAGTGGAAGAAGTACTCAGAAAAGTAGTAATACCACAGTCTAGAAATACTCTGTTACTAACTAAAAGTCCTGCATTCAAGTAAAAACCTTGAAATGAAGTAAGTACTCATGCAGAATAATATGTATCATATTATTGGATTATAATTATTGATGCATTAATGTTTTCATCACTTTAATGTTGCAGCTGGTAAAGGTGGAGCTCATTTTAATTACTTTATATACTGCATGGTTTAATCTATGCTAACACATCAATATTTATTACTTTAACACAATGTATGTTGTATTAATGATCTGAAACTGTAGTAGAGTAAAAAGTACAAGATTTACCTCTGAAATGTAGCAGACTAGAAATACAGTAACATGAAATATAATTACTCTAGTAAAGTACCTCAGAATTGTACTTAGTACTCTGAGTAAATGTACGTAGTTATATTCCACTACTTTGTATAACTAATCTCCCCAGGAGCGTCACAGTGGTACAGGATGGTTAAATGCAAATGGATGTTTTGATTCCAGCATATTTTTTATGGTTTCTGAGTAATATTTGTCATTTTTTGTTGTTAATATATTGCCATTGAAATAACATACAGGCGTTTGCATAAATCAAGTATATTTGTCCACTCCCATGTTGATAAGAGTATTAAATACTTGACAAAATTTCCCTTTAAGATACATTTTGAACAGATAAAAATGTGTGCTTAATTGCAATTAACTATGAACAATCATACGATTAATTATGTCAATCGATCTACAGCCCAAATTAAAATTTTAAATTACTGCTATGTCTGTAATCTGTTATGACTACAGATACTGTGACTGCAGCTAGTACTACTACATAGTTAACTGGAGCAGTTAACATTCATAAAAGATTAGTAAAGTATTGATTAGATCCAATCAGTCTGTTTGTCTTCAGTCAGAGACTTTTGGCTTCATGTCACACTGAACTGACACAATGACATACAGTACAGCAGCTGTACACACACACACACACACACACACACACACACACACACACACACACACACAGTAGTCTCAGTAGTTCAGGAACAGGGCCATGGTGGATGACAAACCACAGCTGTTTATTGGTTAGCAAAGGTCACATGACAAGATAAATGCTGAATGGACGTTTGAAGTTTCCATTCAAGTTATAGATGCTAATTTTGAAACAATTTTTAACCGATAAACCGACCCTCTTTAACCGATTATTAACTATTAACCGACAAGATTAGCACCTCGGATGCAGCGGTGCGCCAGCTGCAGTATACGGTATGAGCACAACAGATAACTGAGTCAACAGTTCTTCGTCAGAACTACTGTAGCAGCCACGGTGCTGCGTTCACTGTCTCCAGTTCATCGTCCGGGTGTTAGCAACCATGGTGCTGCATGAGTGTTGCAAACATGCAGCCACTTTCCCAGCAAAACACACACAGTGTTTGTCACACAATCACTATTGTTAATCAGCTGACAACCCGCTAAACTAAAGTAAATGTGTGGTGGAGACTTTTACTGGGAAAGTGGCTGCATGTTCGCAACACTACACGCAGCACCATGGTTGCTAACACTCCCGGACGATGAACTGGAGACAGTGAACGCAGCACCGTGGCTGCTACAGTAGTTCTGACGGAGAACTGCTGACTCAGTTCGTTCTGCTCATATTCTTCTGCTGGCGCACCGCTGCATGTGAGGCGCACGTGTTGTCGGTTAACAGTTCATAATTGGTTAATGAGGGTCGGTTATCAGTTAAAAAATTTTTTTCAAAATTAGCATCTCTGTGGCTGAGAGAATATTTAATAATCACCACACCCGACAATTTGTATGCAGTGCACAAGACCTACTCATTCATTCATTGCACTTTTGGCATGAAAATAAGTCCTAGACACTACATTTTATTGATTCTGGGGGGATATAAATCTGTTTATCACATTGTGGGGCCTCGCCTTCCTATGAACACCTAATGCACATCCCCATAATATAAATCATATCATTACATTTTAGGGTGAAGACTTAGTTTGAGGTTAGGGTAAGGTTAGGTTCAGGTCAGGAATGGATTAAGATTAGGTAGATTGGTTGGGGTTATAAGTCTCCAGAAAGTGAGTGTAAGTCAATGTAATGTCCTCTAAAGTGATGAAAACACAGCGTGTGTTGGTGTGTGTATGTTACAGAAAAGCCTGTTGGTCACACATAAATCTGCTTTCACTACAGATATACCCAGTGACAGAAATAAACACAAGCACACACACACACACACACACAAATCCTGAGCTTTGTTGGATAAAATATCTCCATCTCAGTGTGCGGTGCCATGTGGTGTTAATCTGCCGTCAGTATGACAACAGACGCGCTTGCTGAATTGGATTTATGCTGCGTTTTCTGGCACTGATGGCTTTTATGACGGCTGCCAGAGAGTTTCTGGATGAGCGAGGGAGGACAGATGCTTTCCCATCATCCCTCCGGACTCGTCGGTTTATTGTCTCCTCAGGTTCAGGGGTTCGGAGCAGCAGGTTTAGGGAGCAGGACTGAAACACTGGGATTAACGGACAGATGAGGGGGAATCAGTGTCAATCTGCTGCTCCATCAGCGTTAGATTTACAGTATGAACAGGACAATCAGGGTTATTCAAGTGCTTAGATGGACGTAGACAATATTTAGGTGGATGTTTTGGTTTCTGTCAGTAAGTTTTCTTTAGGATAACTTTGATATTTTATGTTTTTCCTCATGTTCAGACTCAAACCAACAGTGAATGTATGTACTAACGAGTACTGTGTCTGTATCACAGCCTGTTACATCGTCTTCCTCTGTCCCATAAAGCTCCATTGTTGTCCAGCAACTACTGAAAACACATCAGTGAGTCACACTGCTGCTCTGCGAGACACGTTCCTTCATTACCATGAACACACACACTAGTTTATTTTGACTCACATTCACGGTCTGAAATTAACTTCTTTCACTTCCTGCCACTGTGGCAAGAAAAAAATACACTTCTGCCACTTAGAAATTTTATCTGCTACTTTTGATCCCTTTGCGCTAAATGAAGGGATAACATTTCAGAACTGATGTCATTGAATGTTCAATATATTTTACACAAAAAATGTTATATGGATAGTAAATTACAATGTTTAAATTACACTGTAGCTTCCAGGGGAGCCGTATTTTTCAGGGCAGGGAGGTTACTGCACACAGCACTGTACTTTATTGTCATCTATAGCGGTTGTCTGCATAAAAACATATAATTCAAATGTTTCTATTATTTAAATATTTGCTTTGATTAACAAATTTAAGCAAGCTGGTGAAAGCTAGTGTTAGAAAGTTCAAACAGGTCATAATTCTATATCTAATATCTATTTTATATTACTGTGAAAACATCTCCTTCAAACAACTGGATTTATTCAAGTTTCTCACCGAAACCTTTATTAGATCACATTTGAACACATCATTTGTTTAATTTACCTTCACCAAATAGTGTTTTTTTTTTCCTGAGCCGACTTTGAACGGCTCATAATAACTCAAAGGTACCTCTGTTAATGTCAGTAGCTCCATTATTTATCCAAGCAGGACTGTGCTGCCCACCGGTTGCTAACAGCTCATGTTACTGACTCTACTCCGGCTTATTTCAACACAGATTTGTTGTTCACAGCGTATGTTGGTAATAAACCAGATTCTAATTCAGATTTTTTTTTCTTTCCGCCCACATTGTTGCTTATGTATTGTAAGATCCACATTATAACCCAGTTGTCATATACCGACTAGCTCTCCATTTAAAGGGTCCGATTCTCAGTCGGTATTACTCAGATAGGATTGCTGAAAATTGTTTAAGCGGGTGATGAGGAGACTCGCCTTAGAAGAAGAAGATAGTCCTTTATTAGTCCCGCAAGGGGAAATTCAATTTTTTCACTCTGTTAACTTATACACACACATGCACAAACAGGTCCATATACATGCAACAATTGGAGAGGTGTCAGAGTGAGGGGGCTGCTCCTGACAAGCGCCCTGAGCAGTTGGGGGTTTGGTGCCTTGCTCAGGGGCACCTCGGCAGTGCCCAAGAGGTAAAGTGGCACCTCTCCAGCTACCAGTTCACGCTCAGTTCTTGGTCCATGTCGGGACTTGAACCGGCGATCCTCCGGATCGCGAGCCAACTCCCTACAGACTGAGCTACTGCTGCCCCCAGTCTCTTACTGCCTTCTTCCAGACGTCTACCCTGCCTGCTCCGATGCAGCACTAGATCGAGCCGCCTGGAACCCAATACTGTCATCCGCCATGCCAGTTCACGGCAGCTGTCCTCTAAGCGTTCTTGGGCTCTTGTTGTATGGGCTAGGTAAAGTTTTAATAACTAAGAAAATAAGCTCCAAGGGTCGGTTAGTTCGCTTGGCTACAGCAACCGATAGGAACCATAAAAGATGTTGACACACTATACCTTTGAGACTACAGTCCGTAAGACGTGAAAAAATCAATGTCCAAAAATTAACTTATTATCAGTGCGGTGTTTAACAGTTTCCAGATATGAAAATCATCGTCACAAAATGTTACGACAGTTCCTTTTTTTGCCAGAGAGAGGGAAGTTCGTCCCAGTATTTATTTTGACCCTGTTTTTACAATATAACATCCACCTTAAAGAAGGCTGCTTCATTTAGCTGTGTGTGACTACAGAGTTAACGGAGTGGGAGTGGGGAGGGTCCGGTTAGAGAGAGGCCCCACATTTGTGTAACATGTTGGTTTGGATCCAATCATTGGATTTGCTGACAATAAGAAAAATAAAGAATAACAGCACACTTACTCTATACTGTAAGATTAAACACTGCTCCTGTAGCACTACATAACAAAAACATGCCAATGTGGATTATTGATACTCCAATCCAATTAATGGTCATGAAAAAACAGAGACAGAGAGGCTTTTTTGGTGTGTTTTTCCTGAATAGATTTAAGTGAACTTGGCTGATATTTGGCCAATAAATCTCTTGGCTTAGTTAACATGAGCTAGTTCCAGTTTTGGGAGTTTAGATGCCATCATGGAGGCTGCAGCTTTGAATGTGGAAAGCTGCTACTTGTTTGTTATTTTTGAATGGACAGCAGAGGGCCAGCCCTGCAAACGCAGAAGTCTGGCTGTTGGTTGACTGAGTGTTGGCGTTTCCTCATTGGCCGTTGCCCTTCCAAAATGAAAGGGCGGCAACAGTTTTTTATGCAAACGAGCCCGTTTCTCACTTGCTCTGGATTGTTTGGCCCTGGTGGACATGTACAGCTGGATTTACCATTATAGACACGACCACAGACTACTGACCACAAATTCACAGACCGACCACACACGGTCCAGCAGAATACTTGGTCTTGACAGTCTTGTTTTAGAAAAGCTTCATACTGGTTTCATTTTGAAGTTTCCCACAGGTTCTTTGCATTTAAAATAACTTCTCTTACTCATGAGAGCTCAGTAAGACGTGGCGACCTCAGGTATGCCGGCAGGTTTTAGCAGTCTTTTGGTTTTTCTTTCTGACCCGATGGATGTTCAGAAACCTGTATTAATTTCTTTCCCATATGTCTCAACTCAAGAACAGAAGAGTCTGCAGATGCGAAAAAAACTGAGCATTCAAAACAAACAGAATGAAGAAAAAGAGGAGAGTTCATGAGTTAAAACTTTTTCATGTCATTTCTGTGGAGCAGTTTAGAGCTGCATCTCCGCAACTGTGCTGCTTTATTTCTAGCTGCCACAATTAAATATCAAGTAAATGGATAAATGGTTTCTAAGAGTCTGCAGCCTCTGAATGACAAACTCATTTTTATTCAACCATCACATTAATTTCTTTGTTCCTGCATTTTCAAATGAGTTCTTTTCACTTCGATAAACCTTTTAAAAAAATCCCACTCTGCAGACATTTGTGCGCAGTTTGTCATCCAGCTTGTATTCTCTGCTTCAGCGTAGAGTTGAGCTTCGCTCTGAGCTGCTTAAATAGAGTTTTCAGTCTGTGTGAAAGGCGAGCGCTCAGTAACTGGACTCCTCCTGTAACACATGGTGCTGCCTCAGCTTTCACTGAGCTCCTGATCCCACTGCATCCTGCTACAGATCAGGGGATCCCAAATGGTTTCATATCAGGGAACCCCTTAATACAGTAAGATCCAGGATCTGATCTGGATTTTTTTTTCAGAAAGAAAGATTATGCTTGTTTTCAGTTTGCAGGTATGGACAGTTACTGAGCTGGCCTACCGGGTATATGCCCAGGGTCACCAGGGTCACCAGGGGCTCAGGGGGCCTCCGGCTGGGCCAGAGCCTCAGTTTGAAATGACTGAACATTTCTTTTGGAAAAGTTAAAGGGGATATATCATGAAAAACTCTTTCAGTGCTTCTGGCGTGCCTACCAACCCACAACTGTGAAATAAGACAACCCAGTCAGTTTTTTTGTGGGCTGCTGAGATTAGAAATTGTATAATTCAACAAGCCATTCAGATTCACTCCCCTTCCTATGTCACATGTCGGCTCATATGAATATACTGCCGACAGTTTGAGAACTAGCTTTTCAAAGGTGCATCATATTTTTCTCTCAAGCCAATCGGAGCATACTGCTTTTTCAGGTGAAGGTCTTAAAGAGACAAGCGCTAAAATGGAGGGTGAAATACAGGTATGTTCCGACAGACATGATGAGAAAAATAATGTTTTTTGAACATTAAAGTATGGAAACATGTTCTAGCAAGTATGAACCTGAAAAATCAAACAGCCACAACAAGATGCAAAATCACCACAAAGAAACACAAAATGACTTCAAAAAGATGCAAAACAACTATCAAACGACTCAAAACAAGCACAAAAAGATGCAAAATGGCTATGAAATGACTCAAAATTACCACAAAGAAATGCTCAATGACTACAGAGTTGCAAAGCGACCACAAAATGAGCACCAATGTGAAACAATTTCAAAGTGATGCCAAATGATAACAGACACAAAACTACAGAGACACAAAACAACTAACAATGCAAAATGACCTCAAAGAGACACTTCACGGCCACAAAGATGTGCTTATATAGACTTAGAAAAATACCCTCAAATGCCTAAAAAAGGATGCAAAGTGACTACTAAAATGCTCAAAACAACTTAAGACATACAACAAAAAAACTGCACTTTTCCAGGTGATCTGTGCAGTAGAAATGTGAATCTGCTGAGAAAATTGAGTATTTGCATCCACATGTGCTTGTCACTGCTCCGACATCTGGACATTTCTACTGTAGCAGCAGCACACTGAGGCCTGCAGAGTGGCAGTGAGCGTCTGTGGCTGCTGACAAGCACAAGGCTGTTTTTAGCCTCTGAAGGTCACACACACACACATACACTTATGCACACACACAGGTCTTATCAGTTCTTCTTCTACTGTTACAGACCTGCAGGGTCACTGCTGTTGGGTCAGTGCGTTCGATAAAATCCAGACTCACTCTGTTAACAGTTTAAGATGAGTCCAGGCTATAAGCAGACGTAGAGAAGACTCCATCACATAATGTATATAAAGAATTTCATTTTCTCAACGCTTTTGCCAAGAAAAATGTCCTGTAGATCCTGTAGAGCTGATTATGCTGTATGTTGAAACCATAGTCAGTGTGGTGTTAGCTGGTAGCGTGCGTAGTGTTTGTGGCTCAGTGTGAATGGCTCTGAGGGAAGTAGGCCACTCTGCAGCCTCAACAGGCCTCGCATTGTTCAAGCTCAGTGGGACAAACTCTCCAAACATTTGTTCACTTTAATCCAACCGGTTGTGATGAAATAATCAGGATGCTGAGTGGCCCTGAAATCAGCTGCAGTCTGCAAATAGGAGGATTAAATGTGATGCAAGAGTTTAATGTAAAAAGTGATCTGATTGAGGCACTGCTGGGATTTGAACCCAGGATCTCCTGTTTACTAGACAGGCGCTTTAACCAACTAAGCCACAGCGCCTCAATGAACAGCTTTCTCTCTGATTTTAAAGCACCAATCATATCAAAGACATTTGTGGACTGAAATCATCATTGGGCAAAAATCCCAAAATAACCTTTCAGCACAATGAAAAAATCCAGCCTGTGATGGGAGACTTTTCATGTCACAAACGTTCTCATTTTACAGCTAAACAGTAACTACAAGATGTTTCTGAAATAGAAAAGTAGGCATTACAGTAACAGAATATTGATTCATATTTGATCAGCGCTGCCTTGTTTGACCATTCAGGAGTGACTGACAGCTGCTCAAAGACGGCAGGCTCCAGCTCGGCTCTGATTGGTTGTTTTCCTCGGGTCTGTGAAATCTTGCAGATGCCGTGCAGATTTAGAGTTTTTCTTTATTTTTCTCTGAATTTTCAGTGTGGAACTTTCTTATAATGGGTCAGATATTTTATTTGGCGCATCAGTTTACTTCAGTTCATAAATGATGTTTCATACAATTGAAAGTACTGTGAATTTACTGTCTCATTAAGAGGACCTCTTGGGTGCAAATCCCAGTAGTGCCTCAATAAGGAGAGCCTTCTGTAGACTTAAACTGTAGAAGGGAGTGTCAAATCAACAGACAACAGACAAGATGGAGAGATGAAAGAAAGAAAAATGTCATCTAAAGGATTTGTACTAAAAATACATCTGTACAGACTACTTTTAGGGTCAAGGCACTGCTGGGATTTGAACCCAGGATCTCCTGTTTACGAGACAGGCGCTTTGACCAGCTAAGCCACAGCGCCTCATCTTCAACGTTGTTTTCTTGCAGCCAAAGCTTTCTTGAGCAAGGCTTTCACCAAGACCTGCATGTAGATGGAAATGACGGTAGCAGCTTACCACAATAGCACCATACTACAGCAGATGAGTGGCCGTCATCATTAATCACATGATGGGCCATTGTTAATCATGATTAATCGCAAATGAATTGCACTTTTTTTATTTGTTGATAATGTACCGTAAAGGGAGATTTGTCAAATTTTGTCAAGCAGGCAAATGTGCTGCTTTATGCAAATGTATTTATATATTGACTATTTGAAATCAGTTAACAACACAAAACAAATTTGCATTAATGTCTTAACTTTCAGAGCCCTAGTTGTGAATGATGGATGATGAAGCATGGTTCTGTTTTCATCATATCACAACAATTTTAATCAAATCAGCATTAAGTTGATGAAATCACTCGATAATTTATGACGCCATGTGTCATTTCGTCAGTTAAGTTTTGCTACTTCCACCCCTCAAGTAGGAAAGAGGTAGAGTTTATTTAAGATAAACATTTTACCCCTAAAGGCACTGCTGGGATTTGAACCCAGGATCTCCTGTTTACGAGACAGGCGCTTTAACCAACTAAGCCACAGCGCCTCGTCTTCATCAGCTTCTTCTTGTAGCCAAAACGTTCCTAAGAAAGGCATTGTGTGTAGATGTAAATGACGGTGGCAGCTATGGTAGCATGCTAACATAAGCTCAGGTGACACTAAGGCACTGCTGGGATTTGAACCCAGGATCTCCTGTTTACTAGACAGGCACTTTAACCAACTAAGCCACAGCGCCTATTATTTCTGCTGCAGCCAAAAGTCCCTTGAGCAAGGCATTCACCAAGACCAGCATGTTGAGGAACATTGTAATGAGGGAAATATAAGAAATGGGAAGTGTGAGCTTATCCCAAAATGGTGCTGTGGCTTATTAAGTTAAAGGGTTTAAATCCCATCAGTGCCGAGAAAGATTGTCTGTTAAATAAAATGTGTCATGTTTAATCTCCTCTCTGCATCCATCATGAAAATACCTCTTTGGACTAAAGGCAGTTTATGCTCTGCTGCAACACAAAGTAAGCTAGTTTAGCAATTTGTAAGGTAAGCTGGTTATTTTCAAATTAGTTCAGACTAAGTAGTATTCCTTTTTAAACTACAGTAAACCCTTGCTGTTGAGGTGACAGGGTTAAACTGAACAGAGATGCTGTCTGTAACAACAAGGCACTGCTGGGATTTGAACCCAGGATCTCCTGTTTACGAGACAGGCGCTTTCACCAGCTAAGCCACAGTGCCTCTTCTTCATGATTGTCTTCTTGCAGCCAAAGCTTTCTTGAGCAAGGCTTTCACCAAGACCTGCATGTAGATTGAAATGACGGTATCAGCTTACCACAATAGCAACCATACTGCAGCGCGAGTAGACTGTCGTCTACAGTGCCCTTCCTCAATACTGGACCAGTTTCAGAGTCAGTCAGTATAATCAATCAATTAAAATGTTAAATTGTGATTAATCACATGATGGTCCATTGTTATTGTCTCAAATGAAATGCACTGTTTTTTTATTTGTTGATAATGTACCATCTGTAACAACAAGGCACTGCTGGGATTTGAGCCCCAGATCTCCTGTTTACAAGACAGGCGCTTTGACCAACTAAGCCACAGTGCCACGCACCTATCGGCTTGTCACGAGCAACTCATTCACCAGTATATTGTAATTTTAGTCTTATATTGTTTTTCTTCACGTTTTTATAATATGTCAGAGGAAACTTGCACTTGAATGCCAAGCATACAGTATTATATACACAACTTCCCATGTTGTAAACATGAGCTCAGGATATAACATCAGAATTGAGGCACTGCTGGGATTTGAACCCAGGATCTCCTGTTTACTAGACAGGCACTTGAACGAACTAAGCCACAGCGCCTCCTTTCTGTTGCTTTCTCCTGCTTCACTGTCTAAATGGTCCATGAGCAAGGCATTCCAAGTCATGTTTCAGACCACTGAAGGACTAATATTTTATTCAAAATCTAAATGGGCATAACTTTGTGGAAATTCTTTACTCTTAGAGGAACTGCTGGGATTCAATGCACAATATTTTAATAACAGCAGTCCATGTAATGGATTGAATGAATGTCCTCTTTATTTGCCACAAGCAGCCGAGGTATCATGTTGGTGTCTCTGCCTGAAGCTTCATGTGACCACTTCATGAAAAGTTCAGTCTCTACAGGTGATACATCAGCTGGTTGTGGCAAATATAGGTTGATAAGATCAGATGGTGCTGCGGTTTAGTTTGTGAGTGAAGTGGAATTACATCAAACTATAAAGCCATGAACCTCTGTCTGTCTGTGTTTGTACATATGTGTGTCCTTTGTATATCTCGAGAACCGTTCATCCGACCTACTTCATACTTGGTTGGTCTACTGCTGGGTCCCAAGGATGTGCTTTGTTGAAGTTGGTGCAATTTGGACACATGATATGTTCAATAACATTGGATACACAAGCAAACAGCACTCTGTGGAGCAGCACGGTGGGGCTTCAGGGCTGTAGCCACAGCTCATTGACTTTTCACTTTCACTGCTGGATGCTGGAAATGCTAAGGTTAAAACCAAACTCGCTGTCACTTCCCTCGAGTCAACGAGCAATGAGCGGCTCTCCGGAGCGCTGCAAGCAGCAATTCGCTCTTACTTCGTCTGGCAGGCGCTTTACCCAACTAAGCCACTGCGCCTCTATGCGCTTTTTCTCCTCTGATATTAAAGAACCAATCATATCAAAGATATGTCTGAGCTGACATGATGGAGATATTAAAGACTGAAATATATGTTGGCTTTGATATTTGTCCCTCAGGTTCAGATAGCTTGTCTCATGCACTACTGTCAGGATATTGTGACCATTTTGTAAAAATAACTGTTTTTAATGCTGCTTTAAAACACTTAAAAACTTGACTTTGGAAATATTTTTTTCAGTAAGGAAACAGATTCCAGACGTTTGTTAAACCTGAAGGACTGACTTTTAGTGATTAACACTGAATAAACATAACTTACTTACTTACCAACTACAACCAACCTCTGGCTGCGTTAAGGCTTCCTTCAGCTCTGAGCTGTGCTGAGTTTATGCTGTGATCAGTCCTCAGTGTGCAGGAACTCTTCCAACTGGTGGTGCACCAGGAAGCTGAGCAGTGTGAGCTGTGACTGGCTCCCTGCAGTCTGTCAACAGCTAACAACTCATCTCCAGGGGGCGATGTTTCATTCACGCCACATTAACCCGCATTCAGTGGAAATGTCAGCCAGATGACTCAGAGCGAGATAAGAGCTGCAGCTAGGTGTCACAGCACTATTTAACCTTTATAGTGTGTGTGTGTGTGTGTGTGTGTGTGTGTGTGTGTGTGTGTGTGTGTGTGTGTGTATCTATAGTACAGTCTCATCCAGGTCTCAACTGCATTTTTTTCTGTTAATCCTGCAAACGTCTCCTGTTTCTCAGCAGGGTTAATGCAGAAGTTCAGTTTTTCAAATCTGAAAGTTGTATTGTTTTCAGCAACTGCTCCTGCTGTTCAGACAGAGATTCCTTTCTAAAGCACTCATTATTAGATCTGTATCTACCAGAAAACAATGTGTACATACAACATATTATCTTACCTTTCCTACATGATCTCTTTCTCCATTAGTGGAAAACAATTTCAGATCATTTACTGCAGTAAAAGTAGTAATACCACACTGTGGAAATACACCACTACAAGTAAAAGTCCTGCATTTAAAACTTTGCTTAAGTAAAAGTATGTAAATATTATCAGTAAACTGCACATAAAGGACTGTGCGGGTGAAGGTTGTGCTGAAATAATCAGGCCGCTGAGTGACCCTGAAATCAGCTGGAGTCAGCAAACAGGAGGATTTAATGTGATGAGTTTAATGTAAAAAGTGATCTGATTGAGGCACTGCTGGGATTTGAACCCAGGATCTCCTGTTTACTAGACAGGCGCTTTAACCAACTAAGCCACAGCGCCTACGTGAAGGCCTTTTTTTCTCTAATATTAAAGCACCAATCATATCAAAGATATTTCTGAACTGAAATGATGAAGATGTTACAGACTTAAAGCTTTAGTAGGCAGAAAGTTTTGGGGATCATTGGGCTAAAATCCCATAATAACTTTTCAGCATATTGTAATTAAAGTGTTCTGAGAGAAAACTTGACTTCTGCACCTCCTCGTGGCTCTGTTTTAAAAAAATCGAGCCCATAATGGGAGACTGTGGCCAATCACAGGTCATTTCAGAGAGTGTTAGCATGATATCAACAGAATGTAATGTCGTTTTAGGCTATTTACTAACATGCAGGGCGAATGCACAGAACTTAACCTCTTATACATCCTCGATCTGCAGTTTGTTGGACTCCATTTTGGATCCTTGACATGAAAAAGTTTGAGATTGCTCTCAAATTTGGATTTTTCTAACTTTCATTTATGTCCATCGCTCACTTTATGCTCCTCTGGGAACTGGCCATGCAAAAAAAGGTTTAATAAATGAATAATAGTTTCAGTCCAAAATGGTGCTCTGTTGCTGGACGCTGACATTGCAATGAAACGAACAATTGACTTTCACTTCTTATTGATATACGTTCTTTGCCCTGTCTCCCAGTGGCAAAGTAGTAAAGCCAACCTCTTGCTTGATTTGACTGGCTCCCTGGACCAAGTGTTTTTCATTGTTTCATTGTTATGCACATCTAAAAACCGCTAGAAAAGCTTGGCACAATAGAGGAGCGCATGACAGGAAAATAATGCTTTTGCTGGTGACGCATTTCTAGCGGTATGTTTAGATGCAATCTGCCCCGATGTGTATGATGCACTTTACTGTTGAAGGTGTTTTCAACTCTTTTATATACTGTTGGTTAGTTTAATCTATAACAATGCATCATATTCTATAAGACCATCATATGTTTGTAGGATCACTGTCTTGTGAGAACCACGTATCACTAAAAAGTCACTAAAAACAGCCCTGTTTTCAACTTTGTGACAATGCATTTCCCAGCTGATCCAAGAGGCTTTTTAACAAGTTTATTTAGCTTAACAAGTAGGAGAATTTTCTCGACACATAAAGGAAATCTTCATCCTTCAGTTCATCACAAACATTCAACATCAACACATCTGGAGATCGGGATGGGACACAGGAAGGGGATGAAAAACTGTAATCTGTAAGGTAACTAAAGCTGTCAGACGAATGGAGTGGAGTGGAGTAAAATGAATAATATTTACCTCTGAGATGTTGTGAAGTATAAATATAAAGTTGCATAAAACAGAAATATTCTGATCTAATCTACTTCCATCCTTGACCTCCCCATCATCTCCACCATGTTGTCCTACACCCCTTTTCCTCCTTTCAAACCTCATTATGATCCTCCTTCACCACCTTATATTTCTTCTCCTGCCCCTCCTCCACACTCTCTCCTCAAAGTGGAGAGGTCAAAGGTCACAGGATTCAGATTAGAGATAGTATAACCCCTGTGGATGGACATTATGAAGACAAAGCAGATCGGAGCAGGAGGGATTTTTGGGAGTAATCAAAATGAGTGAATGTGACTCAGCGGGGGTTAGTGGTGTATGGACAGCTGTCCAGGGTTTAACACTCAGGCATGAACACTTGTGTCCTGTCATTGTGTTCGAGGCGCCACAGAGGCCTCGAGGCTATAGACCGACTCTGTGACTTAAAGGCCACGAGGTGAACATGTTCAAATGTTTCCATCCCGCTGAGGTCACGTCTGAAGGCACACTCTTCATCTGATGGATGAAACTTCTCACTTTCTTTTAAGAGGTTTGGGTGTCAGAGCTCATCCATGGAGATTATGGCTTTTATTCTCAGAACATAGTTAACTTTGACCCCCACTAATCACTATTTTTAGCAACGCTAGTGGCATGTCTAATCTGTCTGTCCAACACTTTGTTCCAGACTGAAATATCTCAACTATCGGATGGATTGTGATGAAATGTGGTTCAGACATTCATCTTCCCCTCAGGATGAATTTTAATAACTTTGGTGATCGCCACCATCAGGTCAACATTTGAATATGTTCAGTACTTTGGTTTATGACCAAGTACCTGCAGAGGTAATGCCCTTCCCATCAGCCTCAGATGCATTCTGTGTTTACTCATAATTAGCGAATGTTAGCATGCCAGCTACTTCATTTGCAACCCAAGAAACCAGTTCATGGACATTGGTTGGTGACAGTAGGTCAGACAGAGACAGATCCTCTCATGTCCTCTCATGCTTTTCAACAAATTTCAGGTGTTTTCTGTTAAAAATGTAAACAGGACTTACAGCATTTTAAAGTTATTTTAGTGTTTTTAATAAACTCTTTTATGTGAATGCAGACTTGTCGACCCTTTTTGTTTGTGTAAGTGCATTGTGAATGAGGGTCAAAACTCCACTCCTGGGGTGGATTTTCACATTAAGGAACATATTAGTCATTCATTTATTGATTCATTATGCTCCCATTTGATTGATTGTTTCGTGTGATTAAGTGATTGAAAGATGCAGATTGACATGTGCACTGACCTGTGGTGTGACCTGAACCTATATTCAGCATATCTCTAAAAGAAGATGGCATAAAAACAGGAAAAGTTTCCTCTTAACTTTTACTTTTTGTTCATGGCTTGTTAAGTCAACCCATCATGTGTCTGATTAAAGATTCTCTGAGCTAACATACTATCTAAATGTCTTTGTCTTTGTGATTGAACAGATTACTCCGGGCAGCAAGGCGGCGATGGGTAACCTGGTCCAGGGTGATGTTATTGTCGCCATCGATGGCGTTGGCACTGACGGGATGACTCACCTGGAGGCCCAGAACAAGATCAAGATGGCCAATTACAACCTGGCGCTCACCATGACCAAGTAAGGACAGAAACTAATGACTAAAAGTAACCAACAGCTTTTCTTTTGTTCTGTGTGCAAGAAATAGTTACTTCATCGACTATATAAGAAATAGTATCCAGTACTTCATCGACTCAACAAGAAGTAGTTCCAGTTACATTCCAGTTATATTATATCATTAGATTATTATTACTCTGCATTAATGTTTGTATTGTTGTAGTTGGTTGAGATGGAGCTCATTTTGAACAATTAACTAGTAATAATGTTCATTAATCTGCTGATTATTTTCTCCATTAATGGATTTATATTTTAGTTTGTATAAGTTTGTTTCGTCCAACCAACAGTCCAGACGTCAGCATTATTGCTAACTCAGTACAGCTATGAACATTAAAAGGAAAAATGGCAAATCTGAATCCATGAATTGTTTTTATGTGAAAAATTACTTCAACCATCAAAATAGTTTCCAATTAATTTTCAGTCAATTGACTAACTGACTAATGGTTTCAACTTAACTTGTTTAAATTATAGCAAAACATCTTTTATAATTTCTTCATATGTTTTGTGGGTATAAATCTTAATTGTAAAATAACTAAAGCTGTCAGATAAATGTAGTGAAGAAGTACAAAGTGAAAAGAAAATACTAAAGTACAAGTAGCCTTAAATTTGTACCTGAATGTACGACTTGAGTAAATGTACGTAGTTGCATTCCTCCACTGCTCTGATATTATAGTGTAGTTGAGGATTATAAATTGTTCTGAAGATGATGTGTGTCTTCAATGCTTCAGAGCAAACAAAGGGAAAAGATGGCTGCTACAGATGTTGAACATCAGGCTGTTCTGGTGTCACTCAGGACTTAAATACAGAGAAATCATCCTTCTGGTACCCTGAAGATGTCTTACAGAGGAGATCTGATAAGCTCAGTGAGGAAATGAATGTTGGTTCACAGCAGAGTTTCATAACTACAACCCCTCTGGGTGATGAAGATAAGACGTTGGGCTGAGGATGAGGAGCCTTTCTCATAATTTTTCTCATGTCACTTGTGTTGTTTTATGAGTGTAAAGTGGACGGTGAGGCCTGTGGTGGACTGCAGGAGACAGAGGTCAGGAAATAGACGTGAAGCTTTGACTCAGAGCAGCAAATATAATAGAGGCTATTTGACCTTTCGCTCTTCCTCCTCTGATGAAAACACACACAATTCAGAGAACACAATAACATACAATAGAAACCATTTTCATTTGAAGGTCACAGTGTGTTTTTTCCTTCCCCCGCAGCACAAAATGGCTGTAATAATCTGTGATTGTCAGTCGGTTGGATCTGTCAAATGCTCGATTTGAGATTTTTGGCCTCAGTTTTAGAGGTCACTCCAACAAGTGGTCCAGATTATAAAATAAAATATTCTACCTTAAAGCTGCAGTAGGCATATCAGAGCAAATATGATCCGCAAGATGTCACAGACTGGAGGAAAGCAACCAATCAGAGCCGAGCTGGAGCCTGGCGTCTATGAGCAGCTGTCAATCACTTGGAAACTTTGATCAAACGGTCAGATTAGGCGGCACTGATCAAATATGAATCAATATTCTGTTACTGTAATGACTGTATCTCTGTTTAGCTGTTAAATGAGAATGTTTTTCCCGGCCACCATGTTTAGATCAGATGAGGAAATACCAAGCACCGCCCACCAGCTGGGGCACACTTTGAAAATATCTGAGGTGAGAAATAGGCATTACAGCCAATAGGAATTCTCTCTCTGAAATGACCTCTGATTTGCCAGAGTCTCCTGTCACGGGCTAGATTTTCTGTCCCTGTTTACAAGCCTGAAAACGGGCATGAGGAGCTGCCAAAGTCTAGTTTTCTCTCAGAACACTTAAATTATAATACGCTGAAAAGTTATTATAGATTTTTTTGCTCAATGATGTCAAAAACATTCTGCCTACTGCTGCTTTAAAAACAGCCAATATGAGCTTTTCAGATTTGATGTTAGTGCCTTAAAAAACAAAAGATTTTTGTTAGCATTGTCTTACCTGCCGATGCTACAGCTTTACACATAAGGATCAGTTTGCTAGGGATGGTTTGTCTTACTACGTATGTGGAAATCCTGTGTGACAAACTGGAGGTGAGGAATTTGAAAGGTGTGGGCATTTACCAAGCAGGAAGTGGTTTATGAAAGACACTTTCGGGCTGCATTATGGTGGTATTAGTGCTTTTACTTTAGTAAAGAATCTGAATACTATCTCCATATTTATATATATATATACACACACACACATATGAACTGATCAGCCATAACATTATGACCACTGACAGTCCAAATGGATAATGAATTGATTATGTTGTTACAGTGGCACCTGGCAGTGGATGGGATATATTAGGCAGCAAGTGAACATTTCAGCGATGTGTGCGACTTTGACACCGGCCAAAATGTAATGGCTGTGATGATATTATCTATTCAACCAATGTGTTGCTGATTAAATTGAAGCATAACCATTCTTGATGTATTTAACTTTTTTATGTTTTTTCCAACGTTGTGCAGCCCTAATTTGTACGTTAGCAGGATTGTAGCACAGCAAGGAAGTGAAATCTGTGTTTCTGTTTATTTTAATGTCAGTGTGCAATAATAGAAATCTGTTGTTGCTAAAATCAGTGAATTATCGTGATAAATAATTGTGATCTCAATATTGATCAAATTAATTGTGATTATCATTTTGGCCATGATTGTGCAGCCCTACAGCAATGTCTCTGAGTCAGGATTTTATGAGCCTATAATGGACTACTTTAAAACAGCAACCATTTCATCCTGTAGTCTGATCCCAGCATTAAATACATCAATATCAGACTGATTAAGGACAGTCTGGACATGTTATCTGGCTAATGTCTTCAGGAAGCAGCTCTGTTCTATGTAATAGAGAGTAAATATGTTGTTTTTAGTTGGATTGTTTGATATCTGGTGTTCAGTACAGTGTCTTAGCTTTCCATCTGTGTTCACTTCTCAGTGCTGCTCTTACATGAATACAGTCCTTCAGTCCAGCTCTTATCTTTTTCAAGGCCACAGTATGATTGCTTACCTTTGTGGCAGAATATTATTATGGCTTTGTGGGAGGCTGTATGTGTTTTATGTCCTTTCAACCCTTTCTTTCATTGAGGTAAATTAACTTGAATCCCATGCAGGCGTCATTATGTAGCAGTAACTCTTTGACCCTCACAGTGGCATCTTCTCTGACCTCTGACCCTCGACCTCCTGCCGTTCTCTGGTAGCCGGAGGTTTTTGTATTGCTGCCCTCGTTCCACAGGTGAAGAAGAGATGTTGACACAGTTTCACTGTTTGTTCCCTCTCAGCATCATTCTGTTGATCAGTAAACAGAGTGTTTCCATCACAGTGACCCACATACTGAAGGATAAAATGAAATGCCTGCAAACTGATCTCTTAATGCATTTCAATCACTATGCACTTTGTACTGGGGAGATGGCAGTCTGAGGGGAAAGAACAAGCAAACAAAGGTGACCTTTTGTTTTTTTCCATCTTTAATGGCAGCGTGGATTGATTATTTTATAGCTGTAAAATTTGAAACTTTGGTTATGAAAGTTGACTATTTTTGGGAGATGTACTCATATTGATTTTGTTTATATTATTATTATTAATACAGTTCTTGCTATATGACAAAGACTTATTTTGTCCTTAACAATGTCATTTCTTGATAAACCTTAAAACTGGTTTGTATTTGTATTAGGGCTGTCAAAGTTAATGTGATAATAACATGTTCAGTTCATTTTAATGCCACTAACTTCTTTAATGCATTAATGCAACTTGTGATTTTAGGTTGTACCGGGTTCAGTTTTAAAGCTAGAGGGAAGACTAGAAACTAGAAAGGAATCCATTAGTAGCAACCATGTTAGCTCAATTTTGATGAAGAAAAACATTTTCTTTCACTTTATGATAATCTCATCAAGTCATCGTCAAGTCAGCACACTGACACACTGACAGCTGTTGTTGCCTGTTGGGCTGCAGTTTGCCATTTTATGATTTGAACATATTTTATGCTAAATGCAGTACCTGTGAGGGTTTCTGGACAATATTTGTCACTGATTTATTTCCAATAATAAATATATACATACATTTGCATAAAGCAAACACATTTGTCCACTCCCATGTTAATAAGAGTATTGAATAGTTGGCAAATTTCCCTTTAAGCTACATTTTGAACAGATAACAAATGTGTGATTAATCGTGATTAAATATTTTCATCGATTGATGGCCCTAATTTTTTATCTTTGAACTGCAGCAAAATGTCAACACCATCACAGATGGTTGTTTTGTTTGGCTGTCCTCTCGTTCATGCTTGTTGACGTCCATCATGTCGTACAAACTGTACAACACAACCTCTTAATACTGGGAGAAAGTCTAACATAAAAGTGTAAACAAAAAAATTCTCTGACGTTTTGTAAAACTTTAGAGGCTTTGCAAGTCAAAAGTCTGAAATCACGTCAGTGCGAGTTGAAAAAGGTTCACACACATTTATCGTTTACAGCTGGAATCTGTACGGCACTGGTGCACTCCCAGTCCACATGGCAAAGTCTGACTCTGACTTAGTGTTTCCCACAGGATTTTGTGAGACTGTAGTGGGTGGACCTCAGACTTTCAAGGTGGGCCCAGGGGCATGCTCCCCAGGAAGAATATTTTGTACATTTTAAAGTTAAATGCAACAATCTGGCGAACTTTGAGAGCAAAATTAAAAGGCTGGGTCAAAGAAGAACTTTGTCAACAATGTTGTGCGCTAACAATTTAATCATAAACACACTGGATATATAGATATGAATGTGAGTGGAGATGACACGGCAGAAAAGTCACAGCCACAAAGCATAGTAAAGGAAAGTTAACCAGAAGTCCTCTCACACGTGGATCATCACCTCTGTTTTTTTCTTCCTGTAGGGCGAAGCGTCCCACTCCGATGCCAACACAGAGAATCGACTCCGCTATTCCCTTGATCCCTCACCAACAGGTAACTTTTCCCATAATGCATTTCTTTTGCTGTACACAGCTGTACAGTGGATGCCTGCTGTCCTCAAACCCACCCTGGACACTGTAGTGAAACTGATCAACTGTTATCTGGTATTGATGATGATATTGCAAAAATTTTACTCAGAAACATCTGTATGTATGAAATAAACTCCTGTCAGTCAGGAGTTCATATGTCATATTTTTACATCACATTGCTTTCAGGTTTTTATTGTTTATATGCTCCTCATTGTCTCTTAACTGTTTAACTTTTGATGTCAATCTGTATTTTGCTTCTATGCCAGCTAATTATGGAGTTTTGTCAGCACATTTATAGATTTGTTTTTCCCTCTGTAAGCAAAATTTGGATGGTTCAGACTGGGCACATGTGCAAATATGGACACACTCTGCTCTGCCAAAAGAAATACAAAGAAACAAACACGATGCTGCATGTATAAGGACACACAATGTGGACTCCCTGCAACCTCCATCCTCTCAGTTTCAGTCACACTGGTTTAACATAATGGGTTGTCGCCTCATGGTGGCCACAGGAAGAAAAACAAGAACGTCATCCATGTTGTCTCAAATACAGAAAGACAGATTCAGCCATAAGCCAACACTCACACACACTGATGTTTGTACTGGAAACCTCCCAAAGGGACCCTGGATGAACCTGTTGTCATAATCAAATGATCAGTCTCTTTAATCCCTAAAAACATGAGTAAATTATATATATTGTATATATTGCATTGATGAACGATCACTGAAAACTGGAACAATCAGCCTATAATAATAAACTCAACAGTTGTAGTAGTGATAAAAAACTTTCAGGTTCCTATAATAAGACTCATTTATAAAACATTTACAGTATAATTTGTCTATAAAACATATTGAACAGATATTGATAGTTGTTGCCCAACATTTTCTGCCCCATCCCCTCCCCACCCCATCTCCTCCCACCTCCTGCTCCATGTGAAGCCTCAGTCAGTGCAGGTCAATGGCCGCCTGTCGGCCTGCAGCACCTCCTCCGGGCCTGTAGAGGCAGACTCTCCCGGGAGGAGGGCGGCGGCGGTCAGCCCCGCTCAGAAGAAGCAGTATAACTCACCGATCGGCCTGTACTCAGAGGAGACTCTGAGGGAGATGGCAGCCGTTCAGGCAGGTCGGCCTGCCGGGTACGTAGAGACGACGAGGAGGAAACATGGCAGGAGTTTGTTTCTCACAGGTGGAGCTGCTGATAGAAAGAGGGAATAAAACACAGACCTGGTCAGGAGGAGCAAAACAACCACAACATGGGCCACGGTAGCACGTAGGGAGAGCAGGAGACTTTGTAGTCTCAAATTATTTTCCAAAAGAATGAGATAGACCACCAACAAACTAATCACGATGACGGGACGTTGGTAATGACGAGGGGACGGAGGTGGTGACAATGAGATGTAGGTGATGACAATGGGACATATGCGATGATGATGGGACATAGTTTAGGTGATGACGATGGGACATAGGTGGTGATGAAGGGACGTAGGTGGTAACAACAGGACGTAGGTGGTGATGATGGGATGTAGGTGGTGATTACGGGACGTTGGTGGTGATGACAGGACATAGGTGGTGATGACGGGATGTAGGTGGTGATGAAGGGACGTAGGTGGTGATTACGGGACGTTGGTGGTGATGACAGGACATAGGTGGTGATGACGGGATGTAGGTGGTGATGAAGGGACGTAGGTGGTGATGACGGGACGTTGGTGGTGATGAAGGGATGTAGGTGGTGATGACAGGACGTAGGTGGTAACAACAGGACGTAGGTGGTGATGACAGGACGTAGGTGGTGATGACAGGACGTAGGTGGTAACAACAGGACGTAGGTGGTGATGACAGGACGTAGGTGGTGATGACAGGACGTAACAACAGGACGTAGGTGGTGATGACAGGACGTAGGTGGTGATGACAGGACGTAGGTGGTGATGACAGGACGTAGGTGGTGATGACAGGACGTAGGTGGTGATGAAGGGATGTAGGTGGTGATGACAGGACGTAGGTGGTGATGAAGGGATGTAGGTGGTGATGAAGGGATGTAGGTGGTGATGACGGGACGTAGGTAGTGATGACAGGACGTAGGTGGTGATGACAGGACGTAGGTGGTGATGACAGGACGTAGGTGGTGATGACAGGACGTAGGTGGTGATGAAGGGATGTAGGTGGTGATGACAGGACGTAGGTGGTGATGACGGGATGACGGGACGTAGGTGGTGATGACGGGACGTAGGTGGTGATGACAGGACGTAGGTGGTGATGACGGGATGTAGGTGGTGATGACGGGACGTAGGTGGTGATGACGGGACGTAGGTGGTGATGACGGGACGTAGGTGGTGATGACGGGACGTAGGTGGTGATGACGGGATGTAGGTGGTGATGAAGGGATGTAGGTGGTGATGACAGGACGTAGGTGGTGATGACGGGATGACGGGACGTAGGTGGTGATGACGGGACGTAGGTGGTGATGACAGGACGTAGGTGGTGATGACAGGACGTAGGTGGTGATGACGGGATGTAGGTGGTGATGACGGGACGTAGGTGGTGATGACGGGACGTAGGTGGTGATGACGGGACGTAGGTGGTGATGACGGGACGTAGGTGGTGATGACAGGACGTAGGTGGTGATGACGGGATGTAGGTGGTGATGAAGGGATGTAGGTGGTGATGACGGGACGTAGGTGGTGATGACGGGACCTAGGTGGTGATGACGGGATGACGGGACGTAGGTGGTGATGACGGGATGTAGGTGGTGATGACGGGACGTAGGTGGTGATGACAGGACGTAGGTGGTGATGAAGACGTAGGTGGTGATGACAGGACGTAGGTGGTGATGACGGGATGACGGGATGTAGGTGGTGATGACGGGACGTAGGTGGTGATGACGGGACGTAGGTGGTGATGACGGGACGTAGGTGGTGATGACGGGATGTAGGTGGTGATGAAGGAGAGGTGGTGATGAAGGACGTAGGTGGTGATGACAGGACGTAGGTGGTGATGACGGGATGACGGGATGTAGGTGGTGATGACGGGACGTAGGTGGTGATGACGGGACGTAGGTGGTGATGACAGGACGTAGGTAAGGATGAAGGGATGACGGGATGTAGGTGGTGATGACGGGACGTAGGTGGTGATGACGGGACGTAGGTGGTGATGACAGGACGTAGGTAAGGATGGAAGGGGGGTAGGTGGTGATGACGGGATGTAGGTGGTGATGACGGGACGAGGTGGTGATGACAGGACGTAGGTGGTGATGACAGGACGTAGGTGGTGATGACAGGACGTAGGTAAGGATGAAGGGATGTAGGCGATGGCTGACGGGACTTAGGTGGTGACAGCGTTGGTTGACTTTCATGTGTGAAAATGCTCTTTGAGGTGTTGATAGGTGCATTTTTTTAATGGGAAGTTAAAGAGTTAGGCTCTTCGTCTTTATGCTAAGCTAGGCTAAACCCAGTTATGGATGCAGATGTCTGAACACACTGAACTACTCCAAGTTGAGTCAACATGATGTCAATATCTTGCACTGAAGTATTCTCACTCAGTGAGAAAGGCAAATAGAGAACAGATGCTAACATTTGCTACGAAGCCTAGCACTCTGCTAAATAATGAAAGTTCATTAACACGCCCAGCTTTCCAAATTCAACAAATCATTCCAGCCTAAAGATTTTTTGGGTAGTCAGTCAGCTAACCTGACCTCAAAGATTGATGAATGACAATAGTAAAATGTTGGTGTTTGTATATGTTTTATATATTTTATTGTTGTTTAAGGTTCTTAGGCAAACTGGTTCTTTGTTTTTTTTCTGAACCCTTGCAGCAGCTCCACCCCTGAGATCCCTGCTATCTTTTAGCAGCATTAACCTGCCATGTTGACCAGCACGTCACACCTGAGAGATATCTCACTCTTATTAAAGATTAATAACTGTCTCCTCTCAACCTCCGTTCTGCTCTGCTGACCTTTAACCCCAAAAAGAAGGAGAAAGTGGGCTCATCAGGACATTCTGTGTCTTAATGTGTCAAAACAAAACATGGGCTGCATCTCAGTATAATTAATAAATGGGTAACAGATTATATATATAAATCCTCATTTCATGCTGTGAAACATGAAGAAGAAGTGGCTCATAGCAGCATTTAAAACAGTGGACTGCAATGGGGTCTAAAAAGTGAAGTCAATGCTGAAGTGCCTTAAACTTGCATTCTGTCTAACAGCCAGCAGGGGGCGACTCCTCTGGTTGCAAATAATAGTCTGATTGTATAGAAGTTATGAGACAGTGAGCCTACTTCTCACTTGATTTATTACCTCAGTAAACACTGTAAACATGAGTTTATGGTCTCATTCCCTAGTTTCAAGTCTTCGTCAATACAGCATGATGTTCATTTAGTAAATTATGTTTATAAATTTACAGTCAAAAAGGCCATAAAGCAGAGTATGGTTTTCACTTCTTATATACAGTCTAAGGTTTAAATAACACATGTAGTTCAGATGTTTCAGTAATCACTTAAGGTAGAGGTACTTGTACTTTACTTGAGTATTTCCGTTTTCTGCTACTTTGTACTTGTGCCTTAAATTCAGATTATCACTGCAAAATATAAGAAACTGATAAATTGTGATGTGTTATAGATTAAACTACCCGGCAGTTTATAAAATTATTAAGTTAAGTTATATTAAATGAGCGGCACCTTTACCAGCTGCAACACTAACATGACACATGTTGATGATGACACATTAATGCATCACTTATTTTAATTCAATAATATGATTTCTATTCTTCTGAAATGAGCTATTCTGCATAATGTGTACTTTTATTTTTGGTACTTAAAGTATATTTTGGATGCTAAAATTTTTGTTTTTTACTTGTCACTGTTTCTGCACTGTAGAGCTGTGATGGGAAGTGTGTGACTGTTACAATAATTATTCATAATCATAGCCACACAAACACACACACACACCCACACCATTGCCCAGCATACCTGTGGTGGTTCCTCAGTATGATTCGGTTACTGTGTCACTGAAGAGGCCAAACACCTGTTGGTTCCTCTGGCTGCTGTTAAAGGTCAGGGAACCTTCTGGACACTCATACACACAGTCTAGCTGCCCTTGTTTTACCTCTGAACATTAACACCGAACTACTACATAGTCACTACGCTACTACACTACTGTCCTTAACACAAAAACACACAGAGCTCCTGTGTCCACACTCCTCAAAATGCCAAACTATCCTTTTACAGTACAGTTAGCCGATTTATACGTTATAACTGCACCAAGTATCTTTTATACCACAAAAGAAATGCAAATACAAGCAGTGAGACTGCGCTGTCTTACCGTAAGAAATGAAAACAACTACGACAGGGTGCACAAATCATAATCAATATGGAAATGTGATGTTAACAAAAGCTCATATCCTGTAGTAAAAAGTCTTATTACTTTTATTTGAGCATGCACAGAACTTTTTTTAATTAATTGTACAGGACAAACAGCATATTGATGCAAGACATGGAGCTGAAAACCTAAGCTTCAACCCCTTAAGGAACCCAAATATCTTGCTCATCGCCATCATAAGTCACATTACTAGACAGGTCTTAAGACTGCACACTCTTGTCTGTTTTTGATGAATCAAGATTTCTTTTGGTATTAACAAGTTATGCAATTTAAACATCACTCTATCAGTGTACATCAAAATGAAAATGGATGCCTTCAGGGAGAGGACTCGTTCTTCTTTTACTATTATTACTGTTAGTGTTATCAAAGCCAGAAACCAGAGAAGTAAGTTTTAAACTTGTGATATCATAGGGCATGAAGTCTGGAGCTGCTCCATAGACGATGAATGGGAGACCCACGTTTTTATACCCAAAAGAGCTTTATTCTATTGTAGTGTTATAAGTAGTGAAACAGAAAATGTTCCCATATATTTAGATCATTCCCCTGGGTGCTCTCAGTGTCATCTAGAGCATCCTTCCCAATTCATTGTCTATGGAGCTCCATAGACAATGACACTTTATACCCTATGACATTTGAGTTTTAGCGCTCTAGTTGATGGATTTGGGCGAGAGTTGTTCAAGTTTACTTTTATTTTTTGGACAGTCTTAGATCATAGGAATAACATGTATGAATTTTGGAAATGGGTGTCATTCCCCTTTAAAGTCTGCACCCCAAGTGGACTGTCTGGATGTTTCCCCTCAGTGTGTCTTAATTAAGAATCTCTCCTCACTCACAGATCTGACAGCTCTGCAGCCTCGAGGGTTGTGTGAGGATACTGGGTTCATCTCAGACCTCTGACCTTTATTTCCTCTCCCTCTGACAGTTGCCCTGCTGTTATAACTCATAACGAACTGTGATTGTGTTTTCTAATGACTTTGTCTTCTCTTTCCTCCGTCTCTTTGCTGTCGGTCAACAAGATTTTCGCCCCCGCTGCTCCCAAGTTAGTATCCTCTCCTGCTGCAATGCATCTTGTGTTGTTTGGTCCTTTTAAGGCATGGCTTGGTTCTGTGGGTGTCCTAGTGTTCCCTGTTGGGATGAAGTGCTGCCTGTAGCCTTTTTTAATCATCAGTACATCATTGTCCAATAATAGACAACTGGGTAAAATTACAATAAGCAAATGAAGCCATGGTCGCTTCTGTTCTACGAATTAAGAATCAGCTCCTTCCCTCTTCTTGTTTCATGCTGTAAACTGATGCAGTGTATTTCCCAGTAGGTTACCTCCAGGTCTTAGAAGTGAAGCCAATTCAGAAGTGCCTTAAACTTGCATTCTTTCTAACAGCCAGCAGGGGGCGACTCCTCTGGTTGCAAATAGTAGTCTGATTGTATAGAAGAAAAATGAGAAAATGAGGCTTCTGCAATACAACAATGTGGTCATTTAGTAAATTATGGTCCCATTTAGAGTCAAATAAACCATAAAGCGGGGTATGATTTAGGATGTGGCTACCTTGTGATTGACAGGTTGCAACCACAATGTTGTCCGGTCTGGGAGTTGTCTGTGTTTTCGTCTTACAGCTTTAATCCTTTCACGGTGTGTTTTCAGTTCATGAAAGTTAATTAGAACCATTTTGGTCGCCTTAAATTCAGTTGCACCAAGATGGCGACAGCCAAAATGCCGAACTCAAGGCTTCATAACGGCAGTCCACAAACCCATGGATGACGTCACAGTGACTGCATCTACTTCTTATATACATTCTATGATATTTCCATCCAAATCAGGAAATGCAAGGTCAATTTGCAGGAGAAATTTCAGAATGAAAGCCTGCTAAACACACATCTGTCAGTGAGTCTTATGGTTTATTGATTGACAACACAAATCAGCTTTAAAAGTTGAGATTGTCTGTCCAGCTGTACTGTAAAACATCAAAGAATGATTGATGATTAAATAGTGGCTTTCCAGACTTATTATATAAGACTATTATAAACCTGTATGCAGCATTGTGACTACTCGACTGAATTACTGAGTTACTGAGTTACTCAAACTGGACTTCCTCCTCTAACACAGCTTTGATTTAATGGAGGCCTTTTTTTGTCTGATTGACCTAAAGGGTCAAAGGGAACTAGCTGTATGTACAGTATAACATGTTGTTCACTGTTGCGAAGTGAAAAGCCGGCCAGCATATGGTTTGTTTCCATCCGCCTCCATCCACATGTTTTTAATGCACATTTTCAATTTGTGCTTATATAAAAGTGATTGGAAATGCAGGAACTTGACTCTAGAGGAGGAGACGTTCGTAGTGCTGCACTCTGCAATAATTACGGAAATAATTGTGTAAAGATTTAGAAAATGAGAGCTGAGAGAGAGGTCCAAACCCGGCGAACTTTCACATCTCTACAGTCACTGCATTAAATGTCTATGAATGACGTATTGTCGGTTTCCAGAAGTTAGAAACGTCACCTGACATCGGAAAGATGTGGGGAGGAGGTTCCAGGCTGACATGTTGGTCAGGGTTCATGTCAGGTCATTATTGAGGAAACATCTACCACTAAAACCTGAAATATTTCTTTATTTAATCTCCCAAATCCCAGTTTGCGATACGTTACACCTTTTAGTGCTTTGAGAAATTTGGTTTAACCTGCAGGAGGGAGCCCCAGATGGGTGGAGTTTATGGACACTTTAGACACAATCAGTACATCACAGTAATGTGGATAACACTTTATAATAATCATCATGTACAAATGGGGAATTATATAAACTTAGTTAATAGTTATTTTACTGTTAACAAACAAGGAAATGATGATTACTAATGTTTACAAATTAGTAATGTTATCAGTACGTTAGCTGTTAAGAGATGATAATAACTTTCTGATTACATCAGTAAAGTATTTATTATCAGTTTATTGTTGTCCACATTATAACATTTTGTACCATATTGATTATTTGTTAGTGATCACCAAATGATTCGTAAACCTTTAAGAAATCGTTTGTAAAACATCTATAAACATTACACAGAGAGATTGACCAGAAACCAGTTATTAATCAGTGACAAAGTATTAACTATATAGCTAAATAAGGTTTCTACATGCTTTACAAAGTATTTATTAACCAATTAACAAATCTATTATAATCATCAGTTGCAACTTTATAATAGCATCCAAATAGTGTTTATACATAGTTTACAAACCAATTATGAACAAAGTGTTACAAATATCTGTCTATGTAATGTTTATAGATGTTTTACAGTCTCTTAGGTTTACAAATAGTATCTTAATCAGTAACAGATACTTATATATAGTATATAAAATGGTAAAATGTGTGCAACAATAAACTGTTAAAATAGCAAATTATAGCATTACTAATAACTGTTGAACAGTATAACTGATTTTATTGTTTGTTAACAGTAAAATAACTATTAACTATGTTTAATTAACCATCAATTTACCATTTATATATGATGGCTATTATAAAGGGTTACCTGTTTTTCTACCAAAATCAGGTCTGTTTGGACTTGTTGCCTGCATATTCTGTTTTGTCGGTGCTGGGTGAACATGCATCATTGTGGTTTGCTGTGTGTTTCAGACTGAAAAGTTGTTGTTTTGTTGTTGTTGTTGTTGTTGATCTCCAAGAGATTCATGGCTTCTTTAACCTTAAGAGTCTCCAGCTAATGAAGTAGCAGTGAGTTCATTCGCTGTCAGAACCGCCCTCTGGGTGTTTGTGAATGTTTTTCTGTCCCGCTTGCATCCTGACACACATTCATACAGCGTATTGTAAAAATAGGGGGGATGTAATTGATTATCCTGCTGTGATTCTGGTCTGTCTAAGATCAAGCTTCTCTCTAACTGAATGTTTGGGTCTTGGTGTCTTTGGCTGGTCTGATGTTTTTCCTGCTTGTTTCTGTAGCAGTAAACGGCGTTTGCCACAAAGCATGATCATTGACAGACGTTGAGGGAACATTCATGAGTCAGGTTAATGGACTTTCTTATGATGGAAACTGTAATGGGCTAAATACTTTCAAGCCACAGAATGCATTGCTGCTAAAAGTAATACAAGATGGAGATTAAAATAAAAGCACATCTGGATCCTGTTTGTAAAACTCTTAATATGGACGAGACCTGCTGCAGTTATCTGCATGCTGAGATTAGAGAGACAGTGATCCTGTATAAACACTCAACACAGTTTGTTGAAACAGTCACAAAATTTTGTCCTATTGATTCGTTTGGTATACATATTTTTGTGACGCTCAGCACAATTTTCAATGACGGATATTTGATGCAATTTCCTACGAATGTCCAGCAACACGTGATGCATGTGTCAATTACAGCTGCAGTCTTTCCAAATAAAACCACTGACTCAGGTTTAGGAATAGATCGACTTGATTAGGCTTAGACAACAAAACTACTTAGTTGGGTTTAGACAACAAAACTACCTAGTTAGGTATAGGCAAAGGTCAACATGGTTGGGGTTAGGAAAAGATTGACTTGGTTAGGGTTAAGCAACAAAACTGCTTTGTTAGGTCTAGAAAAAGATTCACTTAATTAGGCTTAAGCAACAAAACAACTTAGGTTTAGGAAAAGATTGACTTAGTTAGGCTTAGGCAACCAAACTACTAATTTAGGCTAAGTCAACAAAGCTACTTAGTTATGTTTAGGAAAAGATTGACTGGTTAGGCTTAGGAAAAAACAAAAAACAAAACTACTTAGGCTTAGGAAAAGATCAACTTGGTTAGGCTTAGGTAACAAAACTACTTTGGTTTAGCAGCAAAACTATTTGGTTAGGTTTAGGAAAAGATCAACTGGTTAGGTTAGGAACAAATTTACGAGAGGTAGGAAAAAACATAGGAGGAAAAACAACGGGGATATTTAGGTTTAGGAAACGATTGACTTGGTTAGGCTTAGGCAGCAAAACTACTTAGATAGGTTTAGGAAAATATCACGTATTGGGTTTAAATAACACCAGAAGTGCGTAACTTAAGTATGGAAGTTATTAGGGCTGACCCGAATGCTTCAAAGCTTCTACCACTGCCATGGTATTCAACCTCCAAATCACTATTCGAATGCTTAATTTTTTAAATTTTGGTATGTAATAATAAAGTATAAATCCAAAATAGCCCATGAAGTAAGGAATAAACCTACTACAGTATTCATTATTCATATTCATCATTAATAATTATTAGCTATTCTCAGGTGGATATCACTGATTGTAATGTGTAGAGGTGTGTGTCTGTACAGTAAAGCGGCAGCAGCACTGTCCCAGGCTCATACAGGGTAGATGTAAACCGCCACACTGAAGAACATGTCAGCTTGCTGGACTGTGCTGCTCCACGAAGCTCCCAGTACCTTTGAATATTCCTCATCGAACCACTGAAGTCCAAAAAATGGCATCCGGGACAGCCCTAGAAGTTACGTGACAAGTAAATCAACTTTTGGTGTCATACAAGATACAAACACTGGTTTTCTGGGCGAAAGTCTCTTGTTTTTTGCCACCCTGACCTCATAAAATAGCAGCGTTTGCCACTAATTCTACTTTCCATTTCACAATTACTGTATGTGGATTACATACACATTGATTTTGTGCTGACCATCACGAAAAAATGTGAAATTTGTGTCTATGTACACAAGTCAATACATTAAATTTTGGGACTATTTCATGAACTGCTGTGTGACTGGGCTGAGTGCTACAGTAGAGGATGTAAAGGGAAACCTTGATTTGTTCAGTTTATTTCAAGTTTTAGAACAACCATATATCTGATTTTTAGAAGCACGTATCAGTTTGTGGATAGTTCACACAGTGAAACTGAAATATAAAAAGTCCCGGCATTGTGACCTCCCTGTCTCTCATAAAATCAAGTGACAGGCGCCACATCGCCCACCTTCTTGTCTGCCTCCTCACAAACTTCCCTCTACCTTTTACTCCACCTGTGCGTCCTCCTTCGTCCTTCCCTTCCTGTCCGTCACCACCACGTCGCCCCTCCTGCCAACACCAGCGCCGGCTTCAACCCCGCCGCGCTCCCCACCCATAAGCCCATAGAGGTGAAGGGTCCCGGCGGCAAGGCCACCATCATTCACGCCCAGTACAACACCCCCATCAGCATGTACTCGCAGGACGCCATCATGGACGCCATCGCAGGGCAGACGCAGGGGAAGGGGCACGACGCTGGGTAAGCGCACCTCCACCACCTCCTCTTCCTCCTCATCATCCTCACTCCTGCTTTTTATCCTCTCCTGTTTTGTCCGGTTTTACTCCTGGTTTTAATCTTCCTCCTCACCCTCTCTTCACGCACTTCCTTCTCTTCCTCACCATCCTTCTTTTATTGGACCCTTTTTCCTACTTTCTCCTCCTCCTCTCATCTTCCTCCTACTCTCTGAACCCTCTTTGAAGTAACGTTTATATACATCAAGTTTACCTCCAGATAATTACCAAATACTGCAGCGTTTTGCAAAGGACATAATGTACAATAAATTTAAAGAAATATAGAATTAAGATGTTGTGTTTATTCCCACAAGATTATCGTCTTCCTCTCTGAACCCTAAAATCGCGTTTAAATCGAACTATAAAGCGAGGAATCCATCTGTCTGGGTGTCCTTCGTATACCTCAAGAACCGTTCATCCAAACGACTTCTCACTCGGCCGGTGTATTGCTGAGGACCAATAGGAGTGCTTTGTCAAATTTTGTGAAATTTGGTCACTCGACATCTTCAGTATTAATAAACATTGTATAAACAAGCAAACAACGCTCTGTTTGTCATTTTATAATTAGTTTGTGTAGTGTGAAATTATAACTTTATTCTATATTTATCATAGCTGATAAGAGACAATAACAATTACATTCTGATTACATTAGTAAACTACTTATTAAAAATGTATTGCAGCACAGATTGTAGCATTTGATACACCAAGTATTTGTTAGTGATCACCAAATGATTTGTAAACAAATCGTTTGTAAATCATTTATAAACATTATATAAACAGATGGCCCAGAAACCAATTATTATCCATTGACAAAGTATTGACTATATATCTAAATAATGTTTATAGATGCTTTACAAAGTATTCATTAGCCATTTATAATTTGCAACTTTATTATGTTTATAGACGGGTTACAAACCAGTTATTAACCATTAACAAAGTGTTACAAATATCTGTCTATGTAATGTTATAGACCATATACAATTTCTTAAATGTTCACATGTCATTTAGAAATCATTAGCAAATACTACATATATTATATGCAATGTTATAATGTGTGCCACAATAAAAATAACAAATTATTGCATTAATAAACATCATTATTCATTATCATTTCATTGCCAACACTAAAATATGTATTAAATTAAGTTTAATTAACTTACTTGCTGTATATATAAATGTAACTTCATGTTTGACTCCTATTACTCCCTTCGTCATCCTTATTTTTCCTCCTCTTACCTCAGTCCTTTTCTCACTCTGTATATTTCTCCTTCCATGTAAACTTATGAATATTACAGTTGTTAATCCCAAATACTCTCCCGTCCTTCCCAGTGTACTCTTCCTCTTCCCCTTTTATGTTCTTTTCCTGCAAGATCAGCCTGCATCATATTAGCCCACAGTAGCTCCGACCATTTTGTTTGGAAAACAGTGATTGTAGAAATGCTGCTGCAGTGTTCTTGTTCATGTGAACATTGGAGGTTTCAAAGCAGTTTGTTTGTAGTGCGTTTGTAGTTATTGGTGCTGCAGCAGTGAATGTGTGATTTGTGTGACTTAAATAATTCACTAACAGAGTCTCTGAGCAGCTTCACATTGACTTATTCATCTTAGATACAGGATTACTGTATTACTTAATATCCAATTTAATGCATAACCTCAGAAATCACCCTAGAAAATGTGGTATATTACATGGAGATTTTCTCAGCATGCTTCCAGATTAAAGGCGCAATCTGCAGCCTTTAAACATCTGCATGTTAATTACAGCATATTGTGTTCTGCATTACATTAACTGTCACATCGTGTACAGACGTCAGTTGTCAGACTGAATATTAACTGCTGAGACTCAAATCCGTAATGCACATAAACTGCTGAAACCACCAGAGATACAAAATGTTTCTGACACTCACTTTCATCCATGTTTCAGCTGTTTTACCGTCATTGTTTCTCTGCCCAAGCCTTTACATTATGATCCCATTATGATCCCCGTTTTAGTGGATTAAAAGAACATTTTAATTCAAGTTATTTTCAAGGTCATTTGTTAAGTGGTAACTTGTGCAAAGTGAGCGAACGCCTCTCACTTATTCCACCAATTCAGTTCTCACGTACAATGCAAAACACAGTAATTTGTGGGGAGTGGGGTCCCCTCTCTCCTCCTTTCACTCTGTCACTATCAATGAAGGTAAAAAAAAAAAAAATAAATAAAAACATGTAATTAATTTAGAGTTTTTAATTGAAATAAAAACAGATTTATATAAAAAATATATAATATATATATATGCATAACATTACTTCAGTTGAATGTTTCTCTAAATTAATAAAAAAAATCTTTAAATTATTTATAAATTATATACAGTATATACGGTATATATACTGTACATATACTGTATATACATATATATTTTAGATATCTATAATTTAAAGACAAATTACATTCACTTCGAGTTCATAAAATTAAACAAACAGCAATACATCCAAAGTTAATTAAGAGAAATAATAAATTCAAAGTAGATTGTAGGTTATTTGTTAAATGGTTAATTGTGGGGAGTCATTCCACAAATGACCTAATTCTTACATTTACCATGCAAACTTTTAAAAGAATAAAATTACGAAAGATTTTGAAAGAATAACTTTAAAGTCATTTGCTAATTGGTAACTTTGGTGGATTGAGTGGACGCCTCTTCCTCATTTCACAAATGACCAAACTCAGATTGTCACATGTACTTTAATCTAAAGGCAGACCTCTATCAGTACTGCAGTACTCTGCAATGCGACTTCATTTTCTATCATATTGGAAATTAATTTTGCAAAGAACAGAAAAGAGAAAGCAGTGAGCCTTGCAAGCAGTAGAAACAATAATAATCAATGGTTTCATCTATATTTTATAGCTGCTCATTAAGTCTATTTACAATAGACATAATGAGCAGCTTATACACATACAACGTTTATCTTATCAGAAAGCACCATCTCGAGAGAAAATCGACTAATTATTTTAAATAGTGTTATTCCACTGTGAGACGTTACAGAGATCCATCTGTTGTTGTATTGTTATGGTGTGTTGTGGCAGTCATGGAGAAAAATGCTGCAGTGTTCTTCTTCCTCTTCTTACGCTACCAATCAATTTTCCATCCTGTTGGAAAATTGCATCAGGAGATGTGTTGCAGTGTGTGCATGAAAGATCGCTCTTGTTTTCTCAGGAAAAATGAAATTGCACACATTCTTCATGCTCTACTTTTACACCCTGATAAGCATTTATTGAAATGTTAGTCTGGATGAAACCATCCAGCTCGACAGAAAACACATTTCACTTGTAAACCAATTTCACTTTTGTTTGTTACGCTCCTCATCAAAATCTCATTGACTGAGAAACAGTGTTGTAATACAAAACTAAACTGACAAAAAAACAGTGTCAGAACAACAAAACAAAACAAAAAACCTCACCAGTGTTATTGGTCCCAAACTGAATGTTGTGAGCCTGTTTCCTCCTTCTTTTGGTGGTTTACATCTGTTCATTCTGTGTCTAACAAACACATTTAACCCACATTACAAAATTTGGGATTGAGTGAACGTGAAACTCATTTCACTTCCTCTCCTTTGCATCGACTGTCCCCATCCTTTATTTACATTTTCATGCAAAATCAAATCAATACCAGCTCAATATTGCTTCCCTTTTCTTTTTCATTTGTCACCTCATACGAGAGCAATCCAGCGTGTCGTTTTTCCGAAATCCCAAAAATATTTTAGCGCTCCAGGTTTCAGTGAAAAGGCAGCAGGGCATCCGAAACTTTACCCTCTTCCACCAGAAAATAAACACTTACAGGTCCACTCAAGTGTTAGTGTCTTGGTATTAACCTGGTTTGGTGTCGGGGGGGCGGGGTTGCAGTCCTCTCCCAGTTAAAGATGGTCTTGTAGACTCCCCGGTCTATCAGGCTGTCCAGAGTGCAGAGAAGGACCAGGACCTGGGCAAATGGGGCCGACGCAGCGGTGCAGTCAACGTGCAGTCCAAGTCCTTCCGGGTCCTGGCCCACATGACCGGCACCGAGTCCTGTGAGTTTCCTGTTTCATTTTATCTGAGTGTAAACTGTCAAATAAATGTACACTGCTGTTGAAAAGTTTGTAATCGGCTGTTTGATGTTTCCTTTCTGTCCTTCAGTAACAACTATTTGAACAGATATAAAAACAGTATAATTCAGACGCCAAATTAATTATTAGCATTTTAAATAGTTTTGGTCCCAAAAGAAGAATAATGAAATGATTCAAACTTCCATTTAGTCAATGTCCTCACAGTGTAGGATGACAGTGGAGAACACTGTCGGTATTTGGATGCTGATTTTCTTTTCCACTTCAGAAAAGCGCCAGTGACCCTCGATCATTACTGAAGCACAATGGAGCAACTGGGCTCTAAAACCTGAGTTAGTCCCCCTGCAGTCTACTCAGTGGTTAGACTGAAGAGGTTTAAACTGCGATGTGTCACTCCATAGTATGTTCAGCTGATATTCCAGCAGCGTTAACCCTCGACTAATCTTCTGTTTCAATTGTGACATTTGAAGAAGAGCTTTCTTAAAGCAACACATTGCAGCTGTTATTGTGACCTTGACTCTGAAACAGGAACCTGATCCTGTTTAAATCTGCACACATTTTGATGCTAAGCCTCCAGTTTCTTTTACCGATGACTGCTGATTTCTTCTATTGTTATTAGGGCTGTCAATCAGTTAAAATCGTGATTAGTTGCACATATTTGATCTGTTCAAAATGTACCTCAAAGAGAGATTTGTCAAGTATTTAATACTCTTATCAACATGGGAGTGAACAAAAAAAATTGTTTATATTTATTTAACACTAAACAATGACAAATATTGCCCAGAAACCCTCACAGGTACTGCATTTAGCATTAAAAATATGCTCAAATCATAACATGGCAAACTGCAGCCCAACAGGTAACAACAGCTGTCAGTGTGTCAGTGTGATGGCTTCACTATGACTTGCCCCAAACTGCATGTGATTATCATAAAGTTGGCATGTTCATTCACATATCTTGAGGTCAGAGGTCAAAGGACCCCTTTGAAAATGGCCATGACAGTTTTTACTCACCAAGTTTAGAGCGTTATTTAGGCACCCTCACGACAAGCTAGGATAAGGTAGATGGTCCCAGTGGATTCTTTAGGTTTTCTAGTGTAATATAATGCCAGTATCTTCACTCGGTAGTGTAGCGGAGCCTGCTACAACCTAAAATACGCAAGTTGGAGAATTTAGAAGTCGGTGGCATTGAAATGAATTTGTATTAACGCGTTATTATCAGGTGAACTTTGACAGCCCTACTTATTAAACTATTACTCAGAAGGATCTTTGTCTCTTTCTGCCCTTTCAGTTGTCTGTCTAGCTGAACCATTGTACATGGATAAAACAAATCCTTCATATAAAATAACATCTATGAGTAAAGAGGACTTTCTACAACCTAAAAGCATGGAAGACCATTCAGACATATAGTGTAGTCCTCCAGCGATCTGACTGGACCCGATCAAGCTCTGGCAGGAGATTACAAGCTTTTCAACAGTTGTGTATATAAATGGAAAACATTTAAATCCTGTTTCTATTAAAGTTTACTTATCTGCCTCACAGCTTCAAAGTGAGGATGCCCACTGACGTCTGCTGTCTGTGTTTTCTGTCTTACAGTGCCAGGGGACGAGGAGGAGGCTCTGAGGCGGAGCAGGTAGGCAGCAGAGCTCCATCAGACAGCTGCTGACCCCTCCCTGGCTCCTCACCTGTACACTCTGCCCCGCCCACCAACACCTTGCCCCGCCCCTCACCTCTTCTCACTGCCCCTAAAGGTCACCTCTGTCTTAAAATGATCCTGAACTTTCAGGTAAACTCATTTTGGCCATCTTTTAATCTCTTATTTTGAAATACAGCAGCGGTGGAAAGTACAGTTACTTATTTACGTTACTTAAGTATTTCCATTTCATGCTACTTTATACTCCACTACATCTCAGATGGAAATAATGTACTTTTGATCTGACAGCTTTTGTTATTCAACATTTACACAGAAAGCCTATAATGACTTTATAAAACAATATATTGTTGAGGGTTAAACTACCAAATAGTAACGTACAGTATATGGTGATGATATTTAAAGTCAGCTCCACCTCGACCGGCTACAACATTAACAGTAATAGTATATAATGAAATAAAATAACAATATAATCTACTGTATGATACAGTTGCATTACAATGATATGTTACCCAATGAATACTTTTACCGCTGTAAAATTTTGAAAGCAGGATTTCAATTTGCAACAGCAGTTTTACAGTGTGGTTTTAGCAAAGAGTGTAGAAGCATAGAGACAAAACTCTCCCTTTTTGACAACAACCACTAAATGGCACTGCAGTGCTGCTGCCGCCATTTTGGACTGAAAACAGCAATGACTCAGTGGCCATGGATGCATGTATAGTCATCTTTAAATCAGAGGACAGCTGTTTTTGAGGTGAATCAACTTCCCAGTACGAACACTTAAATAGCCCTCATATTAAATCATTATATCCTAAAAGGTGAAAAATGATTAAATAGTTAAATACAGAGTTATTTTCCTCAATATAATGAACGGGCATCAGGCCCACAGGACTGCAATGCTCTGCACGCTCATATAACATATCTGCTTCTGTCTAGCTGTATGCAGCTGTAATAATAGATATATTGGCTGTAATTCACCACTTTAATACACCCGTGGGCTGTATGCTGGAAGTCTGTACCCTGGTGGATATATTAACGTCTCTGTTCCCAAACAACCAGCTATCGGCCAGTAGCTAGCAGTGCTAGTAGCATGACATAAACAGAATTTAATGTAGTTGAAGGATATTTACTAACACACAACGTCCTGTACTCAACACATCCATGGTCTGTGGTCTGTTGGACTCCATTTTGGATCCTTGACATGAAAAAGTTTCAATTGCTCTCAGAATCCGTGTGCTGGGTTTTTCTAACTTCCATAGAAAAGCAGCCGGGTAAAAAGTTTAATAAATGAATGAGTAAATCATTCTAATATTATGTATATTTATGATATCTGTATTGTTCATTATCTTTATTGTTATTATTTAGTAATACAAATTTTGTTTTACTTTGTATAGCACTTTGTAGGCTGACGTCTTACTGACATCGGGCTGTCGCTTTCAGTCCAAGATGGCGGAAGCGTGGCTCTGCTGCCGCGCTCTGATGTTGTCGTGGAACAGCCTATTGGCTTTCACTGCATAGCATTGTAGTTCTTTGGTATTACTATTAGTTCCTCTTCCACTACTGTAATAATGATCACTGTTGTGATTAGTTGGCACAGTACGGTAACTATGGTTACACAGACAGCACATTTATGGCACTCAACTAGAGATTAATCATTTTAAAGCTTATATAGAACAACTTTGCAGAAGCAGGGCGCTATTGTAGATCAGCTGGTGGAGCGGGCGCCTCATGTATCAAGGCTGAGTCCTTACTGCAGCGGCCCCGGGTTTGAATCTGGGGCCCTTCACTGCAAAAAGATAAAAATTCTCCAAATATACTACTACTACTAATAATAATAATAATAATAATAATAATAATATGGAGTTAACATGAACAAATGTTACGATTCAGCTGGTTGCAGGTTTGAGATTTGTTATGATTAATAGTTCTAAGCCATTGATTCATCATAAGTGCCATGTAAAGAGGTGGTTTCTCCAGAGGGGGAGCAGTAGGACTGATGATTCATCTCCTCCTGGTTTCACTAAACTGTTCACGTTTCCCCTCTGGTTATACATCCTGGGTATATAAATATTAATAAAAATTACCTCAAATAATACAGCTACATAAAATAAATACTAACTTTTATACACAAGTCTTTGTGTTTGCAAATATTGAGCTTCCTGTTAAAACAAATGTTAAAACATGCCTTAACTCTGGCAAGAAATCTCTCTGGTGGGAGGTAACTAAGTACATTTACTGATGTACTGTACTGTACAGTTTTGAGGTACTTGTACTTTATTTGAGTAGTTCCATTTTATGCTACTTTATACTAATATATCCACTGCATCTCAGAGGGAATTATTCAACTTTTTACTGCACTACATTTGTCTGACAGCTTTAGTTACTTTTCAGATTCAGACAGACAGTGATATGATATAGATATAGTTACAAATTAATCACACATTTTTTTATCTGTTCAAAATGTACCTTAGAGGGAGATTTGTCAAGTATTTAATACTCTGATCAACATGGGAGTGGGTAAATACCGTATGCTGCTTTATGCAACTATATTTATTACTGGAAATCAATTAACAACACAAAACAATGACAAATATTGTCCAGAAACCCTCACCTCAGGTACTGCATTTAGTATAAAAATATATTAAAATCATTCAACATCAATTGTGTTCATTTTGACAGCTGTAATAGTAACTTGTTTTTAGCATATTACAGTAACACATTTTAATAAATTTCTCATAGCAGAAAATATATTCATAAAACAGAAATCATGACCTGCTTCTTAACTACGGATGCACTGATATATCAGATATATTGGATACTGACTCAAAAAGCTGGATTGGGTAACAATGACAATGGAGCCAATCTATTCAATTCAATTCTATGTTTATGTACTATATACATGATATACTGGACTTTTGACCACCTTGTTTAATTAAAACCATTTACACTTGAATTGTAATTCCTGTTAATTTTGAAGAGTTTTACCAAGTTGTTGGTGTATGATTTATTATTTATTTTATCTTTATTTTTATTTTTATTTTTATTATTTATTTTTTTTATTAGAATAATAAGGAGCAAGTAAAATTATATCTCTGTATTTATTTGTTATATTTTGTTTTACAAAGTTAGGAAAGTAGTGTTTAAATCAGGCCTGACGTTGTCTTACACATAAAAGAATGATCCCAGTCACTTCCACACAGTGAGGCATACAGCTTATTAATGGGATCAGTACTCAGTATCAGCTGATACCCAAAGCCCAGGTTTCGCTAGCGGTATGGGGACTGAAAAAATCAGATTGGTGCATCCCTATTCTTGATATCTTCAACCAATCAAGCGATAAAGGTTTGTAACTAGCTCATTTTACATACCTCAACATTGAAACCACAGTTATGGGACATGAAGAAAAGTGGTATTTAGACCCATAAAATGCTTCATAAGGCGCCCCATCTTCCAGGGCTTAGTCCTTACCAGAGTGGCCCCGGTTTTGGGTCCAGCTTGGGACCCTTCGCTGCATGTCGTGCCCTCTGTCTCCTCTATTAAAGAGCTATCACTGTTAATAAAAAAAAAAAAAAAAATGGAAAAAGTCTACAAAAACTAATATTGAGAAAAAAAGCATTGCGCTGCCAATTTTAACCATCCACAATGCCATTGCTGGGATTTAATAAGGCCTGTGGTTGCAGTTGACACCCTTAACTAAGCTGTGAGTTCCCAACAGACATCTTGACAACATGCGCTTCACACCAAATGACTAGTTTTGGCTGAAAAATGTCTCATTTCACTTCCTTTTAAAAAGATTTTATAAGGAATTCTAATCATTTTTTAGTTTTTTTAGACTAAATGATGATTTTTCAGTGTCTCCTGTTGCTCTCCCTGTATGTTTTTCTAGTGGTTTCGCTGCTGTTGTTGTGAAATAGAGGCCGAGCTAACTGAGCAGCAGCCGCTGTATATCAGAGCGTGGAGGTCTGCTCAGTCTCTGAGAGGACAGACAAGCCTTTTAACCCTCCACCCCTCCTCCATCCTCAGCACTGATGGATGGAGCTTTCTCTGCACACTTATTTAATCATCCTTCCATTATGCCCAATCGATCCCTGCTGCCCTCACCCATGAAATACAACCAGATAACCACCCACCCCCACCCCCGCCCTCCCGTCAGTCTGTATATGCCGTGCAATGACTCAACATGAATCAATAGGAGCAGAGGTCAAGCTTTTATCCGCCAATAAAGAGACTGTGGTTTTTCCTTTTTCTCTCTAAGGCATCCTGAAGGAAGCAGCTGAGAGTCACACAGAGATGAACACAAAGAAATATGTTTGTTTTAATGCATGTTAGCAAACACCTCTTTTACTGTGTATGTTTAAGTTCATTGCCATTAAATTTAACAGTTTATATTTATAGAAAAGTCTGAAAACAAGTAGATTTTTATTATAAATAAGTTGAATGTTGGGGCTGCACGGTGGTGTAGTGGTTAGCGCTGTCGCCTCACAGCAAGAGGGTCGCAGGTTCGATTCCAGCTTGCGGCTCTTCTGTGTGGAGTTTGCATGTTCTCCCCGTGTAAGCGTGGGTTCTCTCCGGGTACTCCGGCTTCCTCCCACCGTCCAAAGACATGCTGTTTAGGTTAATTGATGACTCTAAATTGCCCGTAGGTGTGAATGTGAGTGTGAATGGTTGTCTGTCTATATGTTGTCTGTCTCTATGTGCCCTGCGATGGACTGGCGACCTGTCCAGGGTGTACCCTGCCTTCGCCCTATGCCAGCTGGGATCGGCTCCAGCCCCCCGCGACCCCTAACGGGATAAGCGGTTGACGATGGATGGATGGATGGATGGAAGTTGAATGTTATGAGGAAATTCTGATTTTTCATTTAAAATTTATTATTCAAAAAGCAAAACAAATAATCTCAACTGACCAATAATCTGTTCTCAAGCTTCACTTCATTGCCAGTGATCATATTTCTACAGTAGGTGACAATAAAACTATATGTTTTTGAAAATAGCTGCTGAGTATGATCCTTAATTTTTATTTTTTGATAATGTTATGTGAAGAACTCCTCAGTCACGAGTCATGTATCTCCATCTTAGGTCATTTTCTTATTAAGCTCTTGTTATCTAGGAAGAAGTGAAAGAAATTTAAATTATTTCAACCTGTTTCAGAGAGTTGCACATTGGATTAATGCTCCTGAAAAGATTTATTTAGCTCAATGACAGATTTCTTTATCAGGTGGTGACAGGATGTCGAATTGTCTCTACAAAATAAATTCATTGCGCGGTTTCTCTCTCTGGAATTGTTTGTGGCTTCTTGGCTGCACATCTGATTCAATATTAGGATGTGCATTCACCACACTGTCAACCCTGTCTGCCAGAAATTACATTCATGTATCATTTAATACGTTCTGAAGGAAACTTAATGTTGGCTGGATCAACAAAATATTGATTGACAAGATTTTCATAGCCGGCGATTGTTTCTCTGTAACTGCTAATAAATAAGTTGAAAAATGTTGAAACTGAACGTAAAATGTTCACTGTCAACATATTTAATTTATTTTCCACCAGAATATCCAGTGTTATTAAACTTTTGATTTCTTGATTTGATTTTAATTTTATTTGATAGGAACATTGCAATTTAACAGTTCCAATACAGGGCATCAAACTTATGCTTATTTTTAACTCTTGTTCCTCGACTGAACTTCATCACATTCATTCTACAGGTCTGTAAATTTCATAATAATTAGGTGATAAGTAATCTATTTGAAATTTCTTTTGAATTACTTTATTGATTCTTATTTATTTACATGTGTTACATGTCTTTACAGATAATAATTAGCTAATAACTTCTTTGAAATCTTTTTAGAAAGCTCTCTCTTTAAAAAAAACTTCATCACATTAGCTACCAGGTCATATCTGTGTGTAAGTAACACAGTGGTGAGATGTGTGCCTGATCAGCAGTGTCTTTGATTAGTTTTGGTTTTCCACCTCCGATGAAGAGCATCGCACAGCTGCTTCTCAAGCTAAGGGCCTTATTTTAACCATTATATGCTATTTTAGCATATAATTATTAAATAATGTTTATAATAATGTCATTTTTGATACATTTTGAGGTACATATTGGGGTAATTTGGCAGTAATTTCAAAGAAATTTCAAATAGGTTACTTGCTAATTTTCACCTAATTACTATGAAATTAGCAGACCTGTAAAATTAAGTGTTCCCAAAGTTTTATTTTATTTGATTTATTTATTTTATTTTATTTTTTTTTTGCAATTGAAGCCTAATTCTGGAGTTAAATGAAGAAAAATATAACATTCTGTTTTCAACCTGAGCAATAACGAGCATTTTGATTTGTGCATGAGAAGCTTGATGATCTTTTTCTCTTTCCATGCTTTAACTAATGTAAACAGTGTATATATATATATATATATATATATATATATATATATATATATATATATATATATATATATATATATATATATATATATATATATATATATATATATATATATATATATATATATATATATATATATATATATATATATATATTTTTTTTTTTATATATATATGCATGTAATGTATTGACATGTAATGACAGCATGTGTAAGTATCTAAATATACAGTATATATGATACTGTATATGTTATGGTTCCAGCTCATAACGTCTCTCTCACTGGTTGCTCCTAACACTTCCTGTGCTTAGCCCCACTGACCACGCTCCAGCTTCTGCCGGCTCCGCCCCTGCTTTTCTGGACCCAGCTTCACCTGGCCTCGCCCCCCAAAGGTAACACTCAGCTGTGGCTACTTTATTCTGTTCGTATGTGCAGACTCAAACCAACAAACCAACAGTATCTACTAACATCTATAATATCTTCTTCCTCTGTACCATAGAGCTCCATTGTTGTCCATCGACCATTAAAATACATCAGTGAGTCACGCTGCTGCTCAGGGTTAGATGTTCCTTCATCGCCATGAACACACACACACTGTTGTTTATTTGGACTCAATCCCACACACACCGTCCTGCTGCCGCAAATACTCACTAGAGCACCAAATGTGGATTCATCCACCTCTGAAAATAGTCCTCAACAAATGCAGTTTTGTCCTGATTGTTTGATAAGAACTACAGTGAGCAGCAAATGACTTTGTGTACCCTTTAAAGCTTTATGGACAGTTGTTTGGCGTATTTTTGTGACAGTAAAGTCAAATGATGCTTTAAGGAAAGATGTGTATTTGTGTATTTTGCAGTTATTGACCCTCACTGTTGTGTCTACTTTAATATGATGTTGTGTTTTCACTCGTTTGATTTTGTCAGTTTAGGTTTAGACTGAGTTTCATTCATGTGCTGGTAGTACATCTGGGACTCACAGGATGTCAATGAAACGGGGTGTTTTTATGTGCTTTTTTATTGGCTCTTTGAAGGTGCTGATGTTTGTGCTTAGTGAGGCGCGCCGTACTTTGTTGTATATTTTAGGGCTTTTTGGCTGTTTTTGAGGCAGCAGATAAATCTGAAAGCCTCGACACTTAAAAACAAACATAATAGAAAAGGCAGCTGTGGTTAGAAAACATCCCACTGAAGCATCACCAGCAGTAGAAGTGACCATGGTGACCTTCAGGATGCAGATCGTCGTGGTGACCTCTGCTGTTGTTGTCTTTACACCTGCAGCCTGAAGCGACAGTCTGCCGCAGGTTACGGCCTCCAGCACAGAGCTGCAGTCTCCAGGTACCGACACCTGCAGGGATCCAGCTCTCGGGTCCACATGCCGTCGCCGGTTTTATTCCACTTCTTGCTGCCTTACTTTCTACGCTACTTAACACAACATCTGCCATCAAGCGAAGGCTTCTTTTTCTAAAACTCCTCGCAGAACCATGAGTGGACTTAAGGCCTCAGTATGTTTCAGGTTAACTAGTGTGAATGATGCCGTTAAACCTCATCTAGAGTCTTTTATGCTACTACTTCTACTCCACTACATCTCACTACATTTATCTGACACCATGAAAAGTTGACTTCTTAGAGATATGTGGTTCTCACAGGACAGCGACGCCACAATTATACAGTATAATGATCTTATTGAATATGATGGATCGCTGCAGATTAAACTAGCCAGCAGTAATTTAAGTGTCTCTTTAAAGGGTTAAAATTAAAATCAGCACAACCTTAAACATGTACAGTAAAATACAACATACAAATTAATATGCAGCCGTAATATTAAGAAACAGAAACACCATATAGAATAGAAACACACTGACAGGGAGCATTTTACTACACAATAAGTACATGTGAGTACATCTTGTTGATAATACGTCACTTAAAGTGTCAGTAGGCAGAATATTTTAGAATCATTGGGCAAAAATCCCATAATAATCTTTCAGCATATTATAATTCAAGTGTTCTGAGAGAAAACTAGACTTCTGCACCTCCTCATGGCTCTGTTTATAGGCTTTAAAAAATCTAGCCTGCCATGGGAGACTTTAGCCAATCACAGGTCATTTCAGAGTGAGAGCGTTCCTATTGGTTGTTCATTCAACAGAGGCAGCCGTCAATCATTCACAACTCCAATTAAACAGTCAAACTAGGCAGCGCTGATCAAATATGAATCAATATTCTGTTACTGTAATGCCTATTTCTCTCCTCAAATGTTTTCAGAAACATCTTTTAGTTACTGTTTCGCTGTAAAATGAGAAAGTTTGCTTCAGCTAGTGGGCGGTGCTTGGTATTTCCTCAACCGATCTCAACATGGATGCTGGGTCACAAGCAATCTGATTACCTGTGTTATGCACTTTTGTACCTTTTTTTAACCATATGTGCACCAATCTGCCTCCTGTTGCTTTAAGTAAGGTTTTGAATGCAGGACTTTAATTGTAGTGGAGTATTTTCACAGTGTGGTAGTACTTTTACTGCAGTAAAAGGATCTGTATACTTCTTCCATCACTGTTTCTGTCCAACAACTCCGTTAATGCCAGGTGTGAACAGGAGTCCCGATGTGATGAAGTCATGGCATTCACGGTGTCTCACTCGGTACCATCGATACCAACAGTAGTAGAAGAAGTTGTGTGAAGAATGAAAAGTGACTCATGTCTATGTAAAGTTGTAGAGCGTGTCCTAATTCCACCATCAAAAAGTGAGTTTCAGACGCTGTTAGAAGATCCAACAAGCACTTCGTTTGAAGCACACTGAGGCCTTATTTTAAACTGACAGTGTTGGTGCATCGCTCAGTTCAGCACCACATAACCGTCAAGGAAAAACTTCATCCGTTCATTAGCTGAATAACATGCTGACTCTAAAGGATGACAGTCCAGCTGTCTCATTTACATCTTTATTTTAACTGTGAAGATTCTGACACTCATTTCTTACAGGCTGGTTTTCTTCGGCTTTCTTGATTAAAACTCCCACTAACTTTGAAGTGTCCTGTATGTGTATTTGTGTACACAAAGCTAAGGTATACGCAACTCACTGATATGGTGCTTTGCAGGTGAAAAGTTGAAAAGTGAAAGTTTGTTGACATCGAGGTTACATATAACAGCATTTTAAAGGTACAATGTGTAGGATTTGGCAGGATCTAGTGGTGTGGTCGCAGACCAACTGTGGTAACGCTGTTTGCCTCCCTAACAACAGTAACACCACTTTAGGAGCAACAGAAGTCAGACAACATGTGTACTGTACATGTACTGTCTACCTGTCACATTTTTTTTTTATGATTGTCAGCATAAAATCAATTTGTATGTAATCCACATAATGGTGAACCGGGAAGTATAGAGAGCATAGGGAGGAGATCGGGGTGGATGGTTGGTTCCTGTGTGAAACCACAAGTTAGAGTTGATTTATTTGTCACATAACGTCCATACTTTTTACAGGACAGGACATCTGGAGTTATTTTAAGCCAAATTGTTATCTTTTCCTAAAGCTAACTAAGTCGTATTTGACACATCACTTCTGTACTCATGTTATGCCACTTCATGTGTTATTTTAACCTAGCCCATGATCGTTTCCTAAACCTAACTAAGTAGTTTTATTTTGAAAAGACCAGAGTGGAAATCGACACATGCATCATGTGTTGCTGGACATTAATAGGAAAATGCATGAAAAAGACATTGTTGAAAGTCATGTTGAGTGTCACAAAGAAAAAGGAAATTTATGTCTATGTACACAAATCAAATCGATTAAATTTCAGTACTATTTCACAAACTGCCGTAAGACTGTGTTGGGAAGGCGGTACCACATTTTTTTTATTCTGCAGCTTATGTTACCAGTTTCACAAGTGTGTGCTGTAGCTGTAACTGTGTACAGTGGCCGACAGGTGATGTAAAAATGTGAAAGGCCTGCACCACTGGGCTTCTGTAGAACCATGGCGGAGCGACCTGGTGGACTCCGTAAAGAGGACCCGCCCCTGTGAAGATGGGCTCATTCTAAGCTCATGTTAACACAACAAATCTTATTTTCATGTGATTATACACTAATGAAAACATAGTTATGAATATTATCTTCCATTTCTGCTAATAGATCTCCCAAAATGCAACGCACTGTTCCTTTAATATGACATAAACAAAGGTTTTATGTAACCTAGATGACTTTTAACCTGCAAATTAACAAATCGAGGTTGACAGATGGAAGAAACACAGGTAAGTATTTGTGCACATTTAGTGTTAAATAGTGAAACTGTAACTTGGTTTCTGTAATGAGTTAAAAGTTGCAGGAGGCTGAAAACCGACTTTTCACAAAATTATCATCATTTTTTCCTTCCTCTCCAGCCAATACGGTCAGCCACCTGCCATGCATCAGGCTCCACAAGCCCCGCCTCCGCAGTACCAGCCAATGCCGCCGCAGTATCAGCAGCCAATCCCGCAGCAGTATCAGCAGCCAATCCCGCAACAGTATCAGCAGCCAATCCCGCAGCAGTATCAGCAGCCAATCCCGCAGCAGTATCAGCAGCCCCACACGCAGCAGGCCCCGCCCACTCAGCAGAGCTCCATTCAGATCCCTCTTTGCTCCGCCCCTCCCAAGGTGGTCAGCACCGCCTGCATCTACCCTTCCCAGCCAGGTGAGAACACCTGCAGACTGATGAATACATAAAAACACAGATTCAATGAGAGAAGTCATTTCACCTGATAGGAAGCTTTTACACAAATCGTTTTCCTCTCCTCCAGCTTCAGCTCCACCTCCTGCTACTGCTCCACCTCAGCCCCGCCCTCCAGCTGCTGCCCCGGCCCCAGCTCCAGCTGGTCCTGCCTCCTCTAACCGACCCCCCTGGGTGTCTGACACCAACTTCGCCGACAAGTTCGACCCCAGTAAAATGACCACCACCACCGTGAAGGTGCAGCCGCTGCCCCAGGCCGCCCCTCCCCCACCAGCATACATCCCCAACCCCTCTCCAGCTGCACCTGCAACTCCCAGCCCCGCCCCCATCACACCAAGCCCCGCCCCCTTCTCACCTGTGGCAAGGGGCGTGGCCCAAAGGGCGGAAAGGTTCGCTGCCAGCAACCGTACCCCACTGTGTGGGTCCTGCAACAGTGTCATCAGGTAATTTACACCTGCTTCTTTTGTTTTTTGATAAGATCATATTATGCTAGTAGTAGTAGTAGTAGTATTAATAGTAGTTGTATGTACAGTATATGAATATGTATATGACCTGAACATGAATACTAATCACTGTGAAAATTAATCTCAAGTTCTTTTTTTTTTACTTTTTAACATTCATTTAACAATAATAATAACTGCTGATATATTTGTTTAGTCCTCCAGTGATTTTAAAGATTATTATCTGATGTTTTTATGACTTTATGAATTACTTTTACTAGTTCTGAGTCGATTGTGGTTTTCTGGCCTGAATATTCCTCTTGAAAATGAGATCTCAATAAGACTACTTGATTAAATTGTTCCTAATAATGATAAATCAATTTTATTATGTTTGTAGGTATTGTGGTTATTAGATTATTGATTTAGCATTATTGCCTTAATAAAATAAATTCTGTAATAGCCTCCTTTTTAGGTTCATTTATTTTGATTATTTATTTATTTATTTTTTTGGATGAGCAGAACAAAAAGAATCCCCCCCCAAAAAAACAGCTAGCGAGGTACTCATCCAATGGCCGATAGCTGATATTATTATTATATATTATTACTCTAACCTGAAGCAGGCTGAACCTGAGAGCCCGTTGTTGTTGTTGTTGTTGTTGTTTCCAGGGGCCCCTTCCTTGTGGCCCTCGGCCGATCCTGGCACCCAGAGGAGTTTAACTGTCACTACTGCCACATGTCTCTGGCTGACGTCAGCTTCGTGGAGGAGCAGAACAACGTCTACTGTGAGAACTGCTACGAGGAGTTCTTTGCTCCGACCTGCGCTCGCTGCAACACCAAGATCATGGGGGTGAGATGCTCCGCCTGTCTATGTGTATACTCCACCTGTCTACCTGTCTACTACACCTGTCTACCTGTATACTCCACCTGTCTATCTGTCTACTCCACCTGTCTACCTGTATACTCCACCTGTCTATCTGTCTACTCCACCTGTCTACCTGTATACTCCACCTGTCTTCTGTCTACTCCACCTGTCTACCTGTGTACTCCACCTGTCTACCTGTCTACTACACCTGTCTACCTGTATACTCCACCTGTCTACCTGTCTACTCTACCTGTCTACCTGTCTACTCCACCTGTCTACCTGTCTACTCTACCTGTCTATGTGTATACTCCACCTGTCTACTGTCTACTCCACCTGTCTCCTGTCTACTCTACCTGTCTACTCCACCTGTCTACCTGTCTACTCTACCTGTCTATGTGTATACTCTACCTGTCTACCTGTCTACTCCACCTGTCTACCTGTCTACTCTGCCTGTCTACCTATCTACTCTACCTGTCTACCTGTCTACTCCACCTGTCTACCTGTCTACTCTACCTGTCTACCTGTCTACTCCACCTGTCTACCTGTCTACTTACCTGTCTGCCTGTCTACTCTCCTGTCTCCGGTCTACTCTACCTGTCTGCCTGTCTACTCTACCTGTCTCCCTGTCTACTCTACCTGTCTATGTATATACTCTACCTGTATACCTGTCTACCTATATACTCGTATACTCTACCTGTCTACCTGTATACTCTGCCTGTCTACTCTACCTGTATACTCTACCTGTCTACTCTACCTGTCTACCTGTCTACTCCACCTGTCTGCCTGTATACTTGTATACTCTACCTGTCTACCTATATACTTGTATACTCTACCTGTCTGCCTGTATATCTGTATACTCTACCCGTCTACCTGTATACCTGTATACTCTACCTGTTACCTGTCCTCCTGTATACCTGTCTAAATCTCTACCTCTAACCCACCTGCCTACCTCTCCACCTGTATATCTGTCCACCTTTATACCTCTCAACCTGTATACCTATCTACAGTACCTCTCCACCTGTCTGCCTGTCCACCTGATACCTGTCCACAGTCGGTGTGGTATTACATACTTACTGAAATATTCTCACAGTACAGACAGATTTTGTTAAACTTGTTGTAACAAAGACAAAATGCCTAAATAAGAGCAACATTTTTACAGTGCATCCATCAGTTTTTGGACTGATTTAGCAGAAAAGGCACATAGACCTGACATTGCTCCTGATCAATCTGATTACAGTGCATTCTGAAATTTCTTTCCATATATAATCTATCGCTAATATAGTTAGCAGTCATAGAATGAATACAGCACATGATTTGTAGTAAATAGCTAAAACATCATGAAACACTGGAATAGCCCTTCTGACATGATTTTGACATCATTTGAGGAAAAAATGTCTGCTGTCACACACACACACACACACACACACACACAGATACACATCAGCCCATTTGAGACGCTGTGTCATATTGTGTATTACAGGAAGTGATGCACGCCCTGCGGCAGACGTGGCACACCACCTGCTTTGTGTGCGCGGCCTGTGGCAAAGCCTTCGGAAACAGCCTCTTCCACATGGAGGACGGAGAGCCGTACTGCGAAAAGGGTACAACAATGTTCACACTGTCCGTGGGTCTGAGCTGAGAGGTCAGGCTTTAAGCTCTTCAGATTGTATTTCACATTGTCTCCCTCCGTTTCTGTCAGATTATATTGCACTCTTCAGCACTAAGTGTCATGGCTGTGACTTCCCGGTTGAAGCTGGTGATAAGTTCATTGAGGCTCTGGGCCACACCTGGCATGACACCTGCTTTGTCTGTGCGGTAAGAATGCTGCATTTGTAAAATATTACAAAAAAAATAATACCTTTCTTTTTGGTGATTGTGATATATTTTGAGATATCTGTTTCTGCTTCCACTTCAGCACAATGAAGGCGGATGGAGTTTAGTTTATGGCACTCACAGCTTTGAAAAATGGCATTTACAAAATTCAAGAGCAACATTTTTTTCCAGAAACTGTCTTTGTTAGTCTTGATAATACACATACATCACTCAAGCCCATTTTCATTCAGACTGTTTTCACACTGTTGTGTGCTGCGCTGTCCAGAAAGTAGCACTGTGAAATTAATTTGCACAATTTTGCAATATTTGCTGTGCCTGCAGGTTTGCCACATGAATCTTGAGGGTCAGCCTTTCTACTCAAAGAAAGACAAGCCTCTGTGCAAGAAGCACGCTCACGCCATCAACGTGTAGACTAACCAGCTGCAGTCCTGCTCCTCTTACCGTCACCAGGAGCCAACGACAACAACTTTTACAAGATGTGTGTAAACGCTCTGCAAACGCGAAATACACTTTGGTTTTTCTTTTTGTGCATTAATATGAATAATTAAAACGATGCTGCCTGATGCTCCTGCTTCAAAACAGAATCAAAAACAAAATCCTGGTGTTTTCTGTTGTACATCCAGCCCACTTTATCATGTTCTTTTATTTTTTCTTATGTTTTCTACCAGAAACTACTTGTGTGTTTGATGTGACCGCTGTGCTGTGTGCCTCAGAAATGTAGGACTATTTATATGGAGTCTGGAGTGTGCCAAATTAAATAACTCACATATTCTCATCAGTTAATAAAATAATGAATATCAAATAAATATTTGTAACTAAACTGATAATGCAGAAAAAGCTTGACATGGTTACATTCATGAATTATGATAATTTAGTCATTTGTAGCTTTGGTTATATTGTTTTGGACAAAAGCACCAAATGAATAAAATGTAAAAGTCAATTTTAATAATCTACTTTAAAAGTTTAAATAAAGTCATTTTAAAATGTATAATTTAAAATTTCTTTTAAAATTAATTGTAATTTCATTTTAATTAAGGTTTTTTTATTTTACTTTTTACTTGGAGTATTGTTATTTTCCCAGTGATATTTTTAATTCATTTCTTTATTGTTTTTTATGTATCAATTTAAATATTGATAATAAAATATATACATAACATGCTGGGAAACTAGGATTATTCCAGTGGCACACTCGGGACTCCATAAGTTTGAGCTGCACAGACCTAGTTTGTCTAGAATACTGTTCTCATTATATCTTGGACTTCGTCTCAGTAATGTGCCTATTTTGATTTAGATTTTTTTAGGTCTTTTTTTCACTTAACGAAACTAACAAGAGTATTTTATTAATGTTTAGTTCAGCACTGCAATGTAAAATAGAAATCACAGACTGTATAGAAACTAAAATGTCCTCGAACTTCAGTTCATTGTTTCTATAGAGCAGCAGATAAAACAGTGAAGCATCACTTTTACACTGAAAAAAACTTTATTTCCTGCAGCTGTGTGACAGTGAACTGAACCGCAGAGCAGCCCGTGAAGAAGCCTTATCTGAACTATGTCTGTGACATGCTATGAGACTGGCAGTGAATGTAACACCACCGGGTGTTTCACCAGCCTCTTTCTAGCTGGTTCACCTGTTTGGTTGAATTTGAAAAACAAGCCTGGAGATCCCTGAAGCCCCACCTACCAGAGTCAGAAGATGATAGGTAGTTGGCTTCATGGATGGATTACTGAACCGTCAGGTACAGGTTTGGGGCCCCTGGACCAGAATCTCTGTATGAAGTGACTGTTTCCAGTGACTGAAAACTGGAATGAATTACAAAATGACACAAAACAACCACAATGATGCAAAATGACCCTATAGTGATGCAAAACGGCCACAAATAGACAGAAAATTACTACAAAGAGACAAAACCACTTCATAGAGATACACAACCAATATACAGAGACAAGAACACTACATAGAGACACAACAGCCATACAGAGACAAAAACTACCACAAAGAGAGACAAAACCACCTTGTAGAGACACAAAACGACCAGAAACAGATACAAAACCAATATATAGAGACGAGACCACTACATAGAGGCACAAAACAACCACATAGAGACAAAAACTACTACAAAGTAACACAAAACCACTATATAGAGACACAAAATGACCTCATAGAAACAGAAAGTGACCACTAAGAGAACCACTATAAAGATAAAACCACTGCATGAAGACAAAACGGCCACATAGAGCCAAAAAATGACGACAAAGAGACACAAATATGAAGTTTTAACAGCCACATTTCACCTCTACAGAGTGTGTGATTGAGAAATGCAGACATATTTATGCTGTCTGGACTTGTATACTGTCTGGTATTTCAGTGTATTTGTTTTTCCAGGTGAACCCTGCAGGCGAGGCTGCTGCAGAGTGTTGATGGTGTCTGGTGGTGTGGAGTGTAGCTACTAATCCCACTGTCTTCACATTATAGTAGCTTTACTATGCAACAAATAACCTTGAAATTCATATTTATTGACTGTTGAGACCGTGTGATATTTATTTAAAAGCTAATATATTATCACTGCTGCGTTCAGTGCTCATCAAATTATTAGTTGTTTAATTTGTTTTGCGGATGTTTGGCATCACGAGGTATATTTTGAGTGTTGATGGATTCTGTTTTTCTGTAATTATTACATTAATGTTTGTTGTCCTGGACTGTAAGAGCTTAAATGTTTAGTATGGTGGCATTTTTCACTACAAGGCCACTTCATGGCTCCGTTCACACTGCAGGCCTTTAGACCATTTTATTTTAATGACTGTTACAGGATACTAAGCGGTCCCAAAAGATTATGTGTTATGTTATATTTTGTCTTGTGCACACAGTATCTAAAACAATATAATTTCTGCGGCATTGGAGGCTCCATAATGATGTTTGTGTCCACCTGATGAATGTCAGTCCAATATTCTCACTTTTAGCTATGTTTTTGGTCTCCACCAACTCCTGAGGGCAAAATCTCTCTCTTTAGCTGCTAAGTGCTCCACTGTGTTCACTAGCTGGTCTCTAACTGTGTCTGTCTGCTGTTTGCTGCTGAGCAGGAAATGGGGAGCTGATTCAGACCTCAGTGATCAATCAACGAGTCATTTTGAACTGAAATCCTAAACAGGTGTTGCCAAATCTTCAGGATTAGATCTTCTTAGAAGAAGTGAAATTGTCTTCTTAGAGCTCAACGTTTTATTTCCCTGTATTTGTCAATAGAAATTGAGTAGGTTCCCATTCACTTCAATACAAGTAAAGTGTTTTTAGCAGCATCTGGTGGCCATTAGGAGTACTGCGGCTCAATAAACAATATAAAGCATGATCCATTTTAGATCCGTTCTTTCTTTGCTCCAGGTGTGTTGAATGATCCGTTAAAGGTATACAAAATAAATAAAACTATCCTTACCATACAGTGTAAACACAGCCTTAAAGCATCAGATCCGCTGTTTTTACAGTCCGAACGGAGCCTCAGATATGCTGAATACATTTAGAGAAGACAGACTTCTTGGTTTAAGAAATCTGTGTTTTTCAGACGACCTTAAAATGACTTTGACACAAGTTTCTGTGGGGAAACTTGAACTGTTCAGACTCCCTGCAGTGTATTGTGCCTTAGGCCACCCTGTGATCTGTCTGTCTGACTGGCACACACACACTCGGCCAGTTGTGATGTGTTTGTGTGCTGGTGTACAGTTTTTACTTTGAATATTTTATACAGTTTGTGTGTTTTGCAGAGAGTGAATGTGTGCATGCAGAACATTTGTCACAGCTTGTCACGGCATGTGGAATGAGGCAACGTCAGTATTAGTGAGTGTTGGTGTCACTGCATCACAGTTTAACATTATTAAGAGTGTTTGAACTGGTTTTGGTGTCAATGAGCTGTAAAGTGATACGTTATTGTCACATGATGAAGGATGGAAAGCAGCTGAAGTAACATTAAGACTCTCCTGGTTGTTGGAGGTTCAGATGCTTTACTACATTTGTTTAACAGGTTTTAAATATTTGACATACATATGTGTTGCAAGTTGAATAAATTGAGCACTTCAAACACGTGAAAACATTTGTTGTTAAGTTTTTTTGTCTATTGAAGATACTATTATCCTGCAGGATCTTTGAGTTAAAGGGACTGTATGTAAGTTTTTACATGCATAAGTGTGTTTTAATAGGGGTTTTTTTTTTATTGATAATGTGTGAATGGGTTGTAAATTCGGGCGGCAGTAGCTGAGTCCGTAGGCACTTGGTTTAGGAGGCGGAGGTCACCGGTTCAAGTCCCCCATGGGCCAAGACCAACTGGTTGCTGGAGAGGTGCCAGTTTACCTCTTGGGCACTGCCGAGGTTCCCCTGAGCAAGGCACCGAACCCCCAACTGCTCTGGGCGCTTGTCAGGAGCAGCCCCCTCACTCTGACATCTCTCCATTGACATGTATATGTACTGTGTGAAATTAACAACAACAGTGTAAAACTGAATTTCCCTACGGGGATTAATAAAGGTTCATCTTATCTTATCTTAAATTAAGCTAAAAAATGAGACCTTCCTCAAATTTCTGGGTTTCCTCAATCAGCCTGTAGACTGCTGTCAATATGAAGGACCTGGACCATTTTTTCCAGGAAAATCCGGTGGATGTGATGACTTGCATGCTCGCAAGTGCCTTTATTTTTCAGCTCCACTACAGGAGATCCTGGCCTCAGATCCCAGCAGTGCCTGATTGTATAGAAATTCTCTCTCTCTTAGACTAAATGCATTCCATCAGCATGTGAACTACTCTGTTCAAGTTTGTTTCACCTCTGACGTCAGTCACCATCACATCCACCTGAAACCACCCCGACCCGACGTCCTGAGTACACCCGCACATCACTGCAGCATGGTGAGAAGTTAAAGGTGGAGTTTTCTTCTTAATTGACATTCAGTGTTTCTCACCAAAATTCAGTACATGGATGGTGGTGGTGTCACAAACCCGATGAATCCATTTTGTCTCTCATGAATTATTTGTAAAGCCAGGTTGTTGTTTTTTTTTTAATTGGAGCTTTAATGTCATTGAAGATATCGTTCATAGAGGCACTGTGGCTTAGTTGGTCAAAGCGCCTGTCTAGTAAACAGGAGATCCTGGGTTCAAATCCCAGCAGTGCCTTGTTACTGCCTTAATGAGAAATTTCTCACATCTTTATACCTCTACCAAGAACCTTAGATTGTTTTTGAGTTTATATAAACAAAATGATAAATTCTGTTTTTTTGTACAGGACAAAACAGAAAAGCCCAAATTGCAAAAAAATAAAGAAGTTTGTGTCTTCTTATGTTATTTCACCTCTGCTATAGTTCATCTTTAATATTAGAGGTGAAAGGTTTCATGGAGGTGCTGTATCTTAGTTGGTCAAAGTGCCTCAGACAGGACAGCACTCTATAGACTTTCTGTTAAAATGAGCTTCAGGATGAATCCTTTATGTGAGCTGTCTGACTCTGGGCTTAACCCAGTCTTCCTGTTTCTTAAATAAATTGGTTTATAATCCCAGCACTTCTTCATCATCAGTTCATTGCACATTGAGTGTCATCGAGATACTTCCTCAGTGACAAATTTTATTTAAGAAAGTAATTCATATGACATCCTGTTAGTTTAGAGACAATCATCTGGTTTCAGTTTCTAACGTCTTCACCACTTCAGAAATGTCCTTGTTATGGTTGTACTATTAATATTAAAACTGTTTGCAGTGGCGCTGTGGCTTAGTTGGTCAAAGCGCCTGTCTAGTAAACAGGAGATCCTGGGTTCAAATCCCAGCAGTGCCTCATGGTTACTGTTCTTATCACAAGAAACATTTGACATCTTTATACATGTATATTTATAGAATCATGTTTGAGTTGATTTAAACAAATTGAGAAATTCTGCTTTTGTACAGGATTAAACAGAAAAGCCCAAATTGCAAAGAAATTAAGTGTTTGTGATCTGTAAGAACTCTTCTTATTGTTATCTCACCTCTGCTAGAGTTCATCTTTAATATTAGAGATGAAACATTTCATGGAGGCGCTGTGGCTTAGTTGGTCAAAGCGCCTGTCTTGTAAACAGGAGATCCTGGGTTCAAATCCCAGCAGTGCCTCAGATGGTATGGTGATCTTTAACTGTAGAAGAAAGTTTCAGGATAAATTCTTTATGTGAGTAAATTAATGTTTGGTTTAGCCTGGGCTTCCTATTTCAATCAAACTGGCTTAATTTAACTGTTAAAGGTCTTCACAACAACTGTCACCATACATCTGAAACTGCCCTGGAGTATATAAAAGGTACACTGACAAGTTATTGTCCTTAACTCCCAAAATGACCTTCAAGATCACTATTAGACTACTACACTACTAGACCTACATGTAGGTTCTTTGGCTTAGGTGGTTTAAGACTCTTGAATACGGGACCACATGCTTCAAGTAGGTTATTTCTGTGTGAGTCCTTTGATAGAAGCAGCTTTTTGACCCTGCTTTTATTTTCAAATTAAATTCAAAAAAAATTAATTCATTAAATCTTTATAAACTTTGAGAATAAACATGTAATATTTTGAGGAAAAGTCAGAATATGAGTGAAACATCATTACAAGAAAAAATGAATATATCTTGAATAAGGAAAAGTAGTAACTGTACAGTATACAGTTTATGCGCAGACAATCCATTCAACCCAAACTTATCATAACATACCATAACGTGTTTCTCTTAATACCATTATTTCTGTTTCTCAAAATATTGCAACATTAATTTCAAAATATCATTTTTTTGTCCCGCAACAGTAGCTCTAGTACTAATAAATGAACGTTTGTACAAAAACCTGCTATTAACATCTATCTTATAACTGAGAAACAAACCCCTCCTTTTCTCTGTTATTATGCATCATCAGTTTGAAACATTTACAGGAAGTTCCTCTTTCACTCCTTATTTCTGTAACTCTGACACACTGATCATGACTTCAGACAAATGTCACAAGATTAGTGTTGCAACATGTTCTAAACTTTAGTTTCAACACCAGCTTAATGTCACACCTATTATTATTATTATTATTAGTAGTAGTAGTAATTAATAGTAGTAGTAGTAGTAGTAGTAGTAGTAGTAGTATGAGTAGTAGTAGTAAAGTTAATTGGTATGATGTTCCATTAATCAACACTAGATGGCACTTGTGTCGCTTTTACATTTGATTTCAAAATAAAAGCCCCCAGGTCTCTGTGCAGGGCTGAGCAGAGCAGCAGTGATTGCAAGCACAGGGGAGGAAAAATTTAAGAGCTCCCACTCTGCCCCTGTGTTGGGACACCAAAATCAATTCCCAAAACCGTCATCATTCCGTGCAGTACAGCTGCCTGTAAAACACTGTGGAACAGAATTACAGAACTACATTCACATGTCTATGCATTTCATTCATCGCTGGCTCTGGTAAGATATGTTTTAAAATTAAACACATATTTGAAATATTCTAAATCATACAAAACACACTTATTTTCAGTATAACCTTGTTCATTATTGTTAAAGAACAATATGGTTGTACTGATGAATAACACGGTTGTTAATACTGAATTATAAAAACAAAATAAAAGCCCAACTGAAACACTGAGTTTCATAATTATGTTTTAATGGTGGTTTGTAATTTTAAAGCTGTCCGATAGTAAACATCAATAAATAATCAATACCGTTTAGAAATTCTATCATAAAACAAACAAAATGGTTTTTTTTTGTTTTAATTCTAACTTTTAACTTGAAGGTTTATTGCTTCATATAATTTGGGGAAAAAAATCTTCGCCACAGATCAACTTTGTGAACATTTTCCTGAGCATTCAGCCACCTCCCATGCTCAGGAGAAGATAGTTTCACTCCCTGAGGAAGGCCATGAGATGTGGTTAACGGATAAGTTAAAAACACCTTTTGATTTTTTTAAGTTACGTCTCTTAAAAAGCCTCCTCAAGAAATATTTTGACAAAATAATCTTAAATCAGGATCCACCACAGGTTTTTCCAGAGCTTTCAACAACATCTCAGAGTCTTCATCAGCAGATAGAGTCTGCTCTGTTGTCAACGCTGAGATACAGATTAAAGATCATTATTTGCCATTGTTTGTTTTTCTCTGCCAATATATTTTTGTAGCCTATACTTTATTTTCCAACATAAAGGTGCCAGGAATAAAGTATTGATTCTAAAAAATAATGTGATCTGGCATGAAATCCTGTTGTTTTCATTATTATTATTGTAGAATTCCACTACCTTTGATTTTTTTTTTTTTTTTTAAATCCCAGAAAAAAGACAAGTCGTGAAAACATGACCTCATTCAGCCATGTAAAGGACACTAAAATAGACAACACCATCTCATGTGTGCAGACGTCAGATGTCTTACTCCACACCCATTTGAAGATACCTGAGAGGAGAATAAACCTGCGCCTGCGTGCTCGATCAACACTCACTCTTGACGACCGGAAGTTCGGCCATTTGTTTTGAAACGCAGAGTGATCCATCGTTCCGGTCACAGAGGATCTTTGTCAGCCTGGTATTTGCTCTCCTCCATCATCAAACAGCCCAAACCACAGACCGACTGGATCGGGGAGCAGAGAGGAGTGTACGACGCCGAAATTACTACTACGAAAACGCTGGGAAATTACGCTTTTCTGTCGTGTTATTCTGGTGGGAATTTGGACTCGGACTATTACGATGAAATAGTATTGAAAACAGACCCACGCACACGGGAGGAATCAAAGAAATAAGGAGAAAGGTAAGCCAGAATCCAAAACTTCATTGCCAACCTGCAGGTCTGAGTCTGACTTTTGGTCTCCGTCTATTTGCTGGAGCGAACGCAGTGTCTGGCTTGGAGTGCTTCGTGTTTACGATTTGTCGAGTGTAAACCTGACGAACTTTTATAATTTGCTTTTATTGTTATTTTTGAAGTTATTAAAGTGTATATTCAATATTTAATACGAATAGTGTTTATCGATGTCTTGGAAATAAGTCACCAAAAACTGTCGGGAGTTCGGCGAACAGATTTTTTTGTGTGCGAGTATGTTGATGCCAGGGTATAGACAGACCCTTTTCGCTGCTGTCGTGGAAAAAAAAAAGTTTGCCTCAATGCTGATGCAGCGCGAAGTTTGCTTATTTAAAGTCACAGTTTACAGTATTAAACTATTTAATATTGTTTACCACGGTGATGTTTGCAGCGTTTTAGGTCATCTTACTTGTTAGCCACATTCCTCGGTTAGCTAACTTTGCTGCATAGTTTACATAGCTCGTCTGTAATTATAGTAAAGCTTGAACGTGTGCTACCAAGTTAGCGTACACTTTTAAGTCAGAACATCTGAATTAAAATCAATTTTATGGTCAGTAGTCACGCTTTTCTCACGAAAGTTATATGGTGCGAGCTAACGAGTAAGTTTCGGTAAACTTTAGGTTAGCTAGCTGTGCTAACTTTACGTTTTTAGTACGCTTTTGTAGGTGTGAGATTGAATTGTAGTCAAAGAGGAAAGCATGTTTGGTCTAGAAGGCTGGTTTTAATATTGTAATATTAATTCACGTGTGTGATATCCTTAAATTAGTTGTGGCATTAAGACACTGATAGAAGTTTATGTTGTTAGCATCATCTGCTAACTTTGCTTGGAAACATATAGCTTAACGTTAGCTGTTTTCTAGTATTAATCTGTCTCAAAGTCAGTGAAAGCCACATTTGATCTTCCTATTCTCACTTTGGTGTGAGTATATTGCAGCCTCTCTGGGATTAGCTGTTTGTTGTTCATGCCGCCAGGGCTTCATATTTTCTGGGTCTGTTATTGACTTTTTTTATGTCCTTTGTTCAGAGATTAAACCGTTAAATTAAGTTTAATTGATGAAGTAAAGCGAAAACACAAACAGATCCTCTGCCACGTGGCTGTCTTTCACTTCATAGACATAAAGTGTATGAGCATATTTTCATATGAGCAGTTTTATTTTAAACGCCATTGTTTACACTTAATAATGTACCATTACCATTAACACAAATGTGTCAGATAACAGTAATGATGCTGCTTGTGAAGTTTTTCACATACATTTAGGGCTGCAATATTTTTGCTATCAATTAGATTAATTGATTTACTAATAAATCAATTATACAAATTATTATTATAGTCATTAAATTATACTAATATCCTTATAAAACACTAGAAAACAGCATCTGTAGCAGTTTCCCACAACCCGGTGATGTCTTCAGGTGTCTTGTTTTGTCCTAAAACGCAAATATATTTTGTTTACCAACAAACAAACAAAGAGAAAAACAGAGAAACTAGAGAATGATGTAGAGAAAGATGGAGAGAGGTCTTCATTGCATGGTACAGGAAGTTGGCTCCAGTCAATAGCTTGCTTGATAAAATAAACTGTACATACACTGCTACAGCTACGTTCACAGCTGTAACGCCTCCGACAACCCCACACATGGCCTTTCGGACAGTCACTAAAGTTACGCCAAGCTGTTGGAGTGCATGTGGGTGGCAACGGTGGGACAAAGTAACCATCCGAGCTACAGCTGAGTAGTAGTATTAAAGTTACATGGGGCGTCACAGTATATTTATATCGGGTAGACACACAGCTGACAACCTGCTAAACTAAATGATGCGGTGGTGGTGGCCAACTTTTCCTGGGAAAGTAGGGGAGGCAACTTTGAATGCTATGTGTTTACAAACAGCAACCAACAGCTGTTACATATTAGTCCTTAAAGGTGATTTATTATTCTTTTTCATGTATGCAAGACACGCATGTTTGCTGGTTTTGGTTTCAGAAATGCGGAGAGACGCTCATTTTCTCAGCTTCATGTCATCATGAATTGAATACCTTTGGTCAACGTCACATTTATCATTTGTTGAGCTCTAGAGTAAAGGATCAGCGAGTCTGAAAACACATTAGAATAAATAATAAACAATATGATTGCGCTGATTTAAAATATTTATGTGAAGACCAGTAACTGATCATATTAGTTTTGAGGAAACTGTTGAACTGAAGAATTTGAGTGATAATTTTTCCATCATCATCCAAAATGTATAGCTGTTTTACGCAAACATTTCAGTGTTACTCTCATATAAACATGTTTCTACAGCCATGGATAATATAAGTTTTTAGTGTTACTGAATGTTTTTAAAGACCTAGAAATCAGTTGAATTGAGAGATGATGGCATCATCTGATTTTAGACTGAGGATTGAGGACTTTAATGTGAGCTGTGTAATGCTTGTATAACTCAAGCTAAAATGTCAATACTTTTTACTTACTCACTTGCAAAGTTATAAACAAGCAGCAGAACCAATGTAACCGCTAGTGTCTCGACTGAATGATTTTATATGTGTATGTGTATATATATATGTTATATATATATATATATATATATATATATATATATATATATATATATATATATATATATATATATATATATGTATATATATATATATATATATATATATATATATATAAACCAGGAGTTTTTTTCCTTGACTTCTGCCTTCTGATTGTGATTGGGAACAGTTGGGTAACGCATCAAAGGTTTGGTTTCTGTTGGTATCGATGTTAAAGGTGATGAGGATGTATTTCTGTTCACAGAGTCAGTCTTAAACAGGAATCTGGTGTATTTGTCTGCTGATAGTAAACAAAGTAGGCCTAATAGTTTTACTTTAAGTGTTGGACATTGTGGCCCTTCTTGTTTTGGTGGTGGTTTGAATTAATCTGGCTGCTCGCTCTGTTGATGCTTCGCCTGAAGCTGAAAGGGTTAGTCAACTAATCAATATGTGGATCACTTCATCAGCTCTGATCGTCAATATGTTGAAGTATAAGTGAGCAGGTTTGTTGTGACCTTACACTATCCTGAATACATTATTATATTATCAGAATTAAAATTTTGGCTGACACAAGGCTGTACAGTACCTCATGTAATAACTGTGGTCTGTCATTTTTGGCTTCCAGAGTCACTTATATTCAAACTGGGTGTGATTGTTGATAGTTTGCATTCATTGTGTGCTTAAAGCAATCAGTCCCTGGTCACAGATGACTGACCAATCACAGGCCTTTTGTTTTAAGATCATTGTGACTTTCACTGTCATTTTTGCTCCTAAACCAGTGTCACATTACTGCCTTTGCCCACGATGATGAATCCTTTTTATTTGGTTGTATAGTTATTGATTCTGTTTGAATTTACAATCTTTTTATCATGTTTTTGTAACCAAACAAGTTAATTGATGATAAATCCTCTCCATCTCAGAATTGGTGATAGTCATTTTAGCCAAAGCCACGAAACCTGTGAGTTCAGATTAAAGCTGTATTAGTAGTTGTATTCACAAACCGCTCAGAAGCTCCTAACTTAGCCTGAAATATTCTAGTAAGGGTTTTAGTAGTTTAGAAAGGATTAAGGAAACTTCTCAGAGAAACTCTGAGCAAGGGAGGGACAGAAACTTTTACCTTTTAGTGAGTTAAACTGTTTATTTCATGTCCAAAATGTATGTTTTTCTTTTTGCAATGTCATTTTAGTTTGCTCTGTAAATTTGACATTATGCTCCCTTTATAGATATTTATACAGAATAATATCCAAAGGGGATGTGTACTATATATGGTGGTCTTGTATATGTGTGTTTATTGGTGCCTTCCAATGGGGTTGAGTTTACCGTGTTCATTAGAAGAGTCCACATGAACGCCCCCTTCATGTCGTATTCACGACCCCGTAAGTGGAAAGTTTCGGAAAGCTCGGAGTTTGTGACGGGTTTGTTGACGTCAGAAATGATGGAGGCCATGGAAGTTCATGTGTTTGGCACATAAGTTAACATAATATAATTTTAGACGTATATTGTCTTTCTTCGTAATTTTATAATTGGTGTGAGGAAACTGTTGATATTCCCAGCAGCCTCATCTTTCTCTTTGCTAGCTTGCTAAATTGTTAGCCTCTGTGGCTCTTCTAGACACCGACAGTAACGTTAATATTGCTGTCGCTTAGCAGAGGTGTTCTCACAATTTAACCTCTCGAATGCCAAGCTACCCATGTTGTAAACACAAGCTCACAAGTTTCATTTATGATATTTTATTTCATCTATATAAACAGATATCTTCTTTGCGTATAGATAAACAGATCATTTTATTTTGCACTATATTTGAATAAAACAGTAACTGACACCAGTTGATTATCAGTGTGGTGATACCTCACTAGCAACATAAATAAACATTTTATTTACAATCATTGACACTTGTCTGTTGAATGAACTTGTGCACTTGAATATGTGTTTTTTTTTAGGCTAGATAGTAAGTTAGCTCATCAGCTGTAGCAGCTGCCTGCAGATGTACAGGCCAGTCAAGGCAGAGCCAAGGATAAGTTCACAGTTGATAAAGTCTGTCTTAAAACAGTAATCAGGTGATTGTATGGATGTTGAAACAGGCTTTGCTCACTGTAATTATTCCTCCGCTCCAGACTGGCTGGTACAAGAGACGGGGAATAAAATGGGTTGTTCATTCTGTGCAAAAAGACAGTGTCTTTCAAAGTTTGTTTGACGTTAACATCAGGCTTCAGCAGTTCTTCATCTTCCAAAAACTCTTTTCAGGACAAAATTCCCTCTTTGTTTTTCCTGGTATTGTGTTTCCCTGTTTAGCTACAATGAAGTAACACAAAGGGGATTTCATTTTTAGATAAACTTTAGAGTTTATTTTTGTCTCCATCATGTTAGTAAGGCAATTCGAGAAAACATAACCTGTTTAAATGTCCATATGGATACCTGACTGTTTTTTTTAAGACTGTAAACTTTGCTGTCACCATGCCACTGTTTACATTTTTGCCAACACCCTACAGTGCACTGGAGCCTCAGGTGAAACAATAATGCTTAACTTGTATTTCTTGCAGAATATGATATAGCCTTTACAACGGAAAATAACTGCTCAGTGGTCCAGCCAGAGATCAGTGTCATCATAATCATCTGTAAATGATAAGTTTGAAAAGCATTGAAAATGAGTTGAGTGTCAGAAATTCAGACACTGCACTTATACCTTTGCAGTCTGTTGCCTCCTCCTCCTCCTCTTTTCTAGGGAACAATCATATTGGAGGTTGGTAGGCGTTGTTGAAAATTAAAATCTAGTATTAACCATATGCCAGACAGCTGTACATTCCACAGCCAAGCCCAGGATCTCTGATACTGAAATAACAGAGTGACTGACTGATGGGGGCGAGCCAGCTAGGCCACAGCAAGAGAGAGAGAGAGAGAGATCGAAAGAGAGATGTATTGTTGAAGAAAAAGGCAAAATAATGGGAGAGCACTCTTTTTGGTTGTTTGCGGTCAAAGTTGCATTGTTCCTGTTTTAACAAGTCAAGTTGTAGTAATTGGGGCTGCAACTCTCAATTATTTTTATTATCTGATAAATCAATTAATTTTTTGGACTACGGAGTGTCAGGAAATATTAAAACTATACTGATTATAACTCTGAAAACCCAAGATAATTTCTTCAAGGGTCCAGCAAACCGACCAAAACCTAAATATATTCAGTTTACTGTCACATAAGACAAAAAAACAGGAAATTTTGAGAAGCTGGATGTTAAGAAATGGCTAATCCATTAATTGACCAATTTATTCAGCTTTAGTATAAATGCATTCAAACTTTGCAAAGATAAACCGTTGTCAAACATGCTTTTGGCTGAAAACTGTTTTGCTTGAAGAAATAAACACAGTTCATTTTTCCCTATACTGTAACTGTGAAAAAATACCTTGAAATTGTTTTTTATTTGTACATTGAATGGCATTAAAGCTTCAGTAGGCAGACTTTTTTTGGCATCTTTGGGCAAAATTCCATAATAACATTTCAGCATATTGTAATTTAAGTGTTATGAGAGAAGACTAGACTTCTGCTCTGTTTTCAGGCTTTAAAAAATCTAGCTTGTGACAGGAGACTTTGGCCAATCACAGGTCATTTCAGAGAGAGCATTCCTATTGTGTTCCAGCTGGTGGGCGAGAAATGGACGTGACAGTAACAAAATATTGATTATCTGATCAGTGTTGCCTAGTCTGACTGTTTGATCGGAATTGGTGAGTGATTGACAGACGACTGGTAGATGGTAGCTGGAGGGCAGGTCAGCTCTGATTTGTTGTTTTACTCTGGGCTGTGAAATCTTCTAGTTGCTGTTAGGAGCACCGGATGACACAGGAACATGATTTTTATTTTAAGATTACGTGTCTCATGCATCTGTCAGTTTTTAAAAAAATAACTTTTTTGAATCATATTTGCTCCGTTCATACCCACTGTAGCTTTCATTTTTCATTGTACAAATGAATTCAACATTTTGCAATGTCAAACATACTTTTGGCTGAAAACTGTTTTGCCTGAAAAAAATTTTTTCCCTACATAACTATAATTGATTGATACTAAACAATACAGTGAAATTAGTAATTATTTGTTCTTTGAATGCCATTCAATGGCACAGTCACAGGGCTCCAGTTAGGCCCACAGTATGTTCAAGAGAAGGGGGGAGGGGGGGGGGGGAAAAAAAAAATTTATACTGGATGAAACAGCAACGGCACAAAAATCCCCACTTTTGTTCTGTAAAAAAGTAGGACTGTCTTCGACCAAAGAACTTCTTAGTCAACTAACACTCATCGATTAGTTGATTTAATCGACAGATCTGTAAAACTGAGTTTCTCCACACCAAAAGTACCACTTTAAATCCGGAGATGTGCTCGTACGTTTCTTAGGAATAGCATAAAAAGGAATAATTGATAAAAGAAATTGTAGTCGACTAAGATCAAAACGACTGATTAGCTGACTAATCGAGTATGATGTAAAAAACATAGCTGTATATTTATCCCCGACATACTCAAGTTATAAACTGTCTTTGTCATAAATTCCTTGTTCCCTCATCTGCAGGGATGGACAAAGGTTAAAAGATGTCTCACCACACTTATCTGTCCATCTTCTATCAATCACTTTTGAGGACACAGATGCCATGTTATCTGTCTCCCACTGATTGTGTATCACTCAGTGATTAGTCTGTTGTGTCACTCAGTCTGTACTGTGTTGAGGTTGTAGCTACAGATCTATTCTTATAGAATGACACCACCACCCCCCAACTGGGACCAAACCAGTCTCCGGGGACAGACCAGGTAATGCAGGTAGAGTCTGGCAGGGATGTTTTGGGGGAAAAAACAAATATTAGCCAGTATGATCAGACTGACAGTAAACACACACTTCAGCCGAACCCTGCTGTCAAAGAGAGCTCCAACAAAATACTACTGATCATGGGTTAAATTTTGCTGCAGTAAAGTCCAGTGTCATCGAGTGACGCACTTTATTGGCCAATGAAATGCATGGAAAAACACCCTCCAGCCAAAATACCTTTTAGCTTGTCGTCTGTAGCATGTACCTTGTAGCCATGAGCTTGTTGTATGTAGTGTGTACCTGTTTTAGCTTGTAGTGTGTACCCTGTAGCTTGTAGCTTGTATGTTGTCCAGCATGTCGTCTGCAGTGGGCATGACCTGCTAATGCTACATGGATGCTGGATAACAATGCAACCAAATTTTAACCATTAGCGGTTAGCCTACAGGAATAGCATCACTCTGACATTGCAGCTCAAATTGTGTACATTTTTGGCATACTAACTTAAAACGTTAACACAGGGGAAATATTTCCACTCATTAAATCCATGCTCAACTTTGTATTAGGGATGTGCATTTAGATTATTATTCGAAAATTGCCGCACGACCAGAAAATGACATGTAGCATTACATTTTTCCACCTAGTGCTGTGGATTACGAGTTTATTTCAACGATATTGTTGGTAAGGTGGAAGAGGTAGGTGGGAAAACAAACCATGACGGTTTTGGTGAGTTTTATGTTGTTTCTGTTTGGTTTGAATGGCAATATGTTCCACTAACATGTTACCTATATTAACGTTACTCCTAGGCATGTTTTAGGACGAGTAATCACATTAATTATTTGATTTTTTCATAACTTTCTAATTATTTGAATAATTGATGATTGTGACTCGTCATTACTTTGTAACAATGGCGGTTATGTCAAAGCAAGCATCTAATATACCTATTTGAAAGTCAATACCTCCACTATGTGTATTTCACCGATATTGCAGCCAGTACTCCTTGCATATCTTTGTTGTTGTTTTTTTCCCTGTGAGTTTTTCCTCCACTGTATTTCACTGATGATTCCGGCCACAAGCCATGACTTGTGTGTGTTGTCTTTTCTTCTGAACCAAATTGTTTTTCACCGGTGCTTCTGACTGCGATTTGCCCGCGACCTGCCGTGTCATGGCAGGCGTATTGCTCAGGACTCAAGGAAGTGCAGTGTCCAGTCTGTGTGAAGTTGTTTGTAGGAGAGGTTCTTGAGAAAGCTGCAAGCAGCAGCACCACAGGCCAAGAATTCAGCCCTTTCTGAACAGGCATGATTTGAACGGACACTGCACTAGTAGAAATAGACAAAAGAAACTCCACCAAATGGCTGCCATTTTTGACCATCTGTGCATACTGTATATGATGCACAGACGAGATCCTGTGTTCATGGTCTCAGTCATCACGGGCCACTGATGGATACTGTATTCACTCATGTCGATGTATTACAAAATGATTTGAAAATAGTTATTCTTAAAAAATATACTGATATGCTGATTTGATAAAATGCATGAAAGACTTAAAGGGGAAGCAACTGAGTTAAATATGGAAATAAACTTTACACACTAAACTCATTTTAATGGTGGATGACTGATTTTTCTCTACAGAGACTTAAAGCTTTATGTCTTTTTATTTTGTCACCAGACGTTCAGAGCACAGCTTTTTACTCTGTGTCAACTTTCTGCTTTCAACATACATGATTAACAATAATAGCATAATAATATTCAAAAATAACTAAGTATAATCATATAACATCAAACTCAATTTTAACACCATTTGTCAAAAACACAAATGTTATTTGGGTCTCACCACACTGAAAACCTGTCATCATCACTGGATTTTAATGTTTCTTTAGTTGACTGAAGTACATGATTCTACCAAACTCGAACGTTAAACATGGACACTTTTTATCCTGTCCTTGCTGCTGTTTTTAGTGCTTCTCAACATTTTCACTTCATCTTCCTCCCACCTATTTGTATTTTCATTTCTTTTCTGTCATCTTTTTCTATTTTCTTGTAATTTAACTTCTCTACATCAGTGCAACAGGCACTTTTTTATATATAAAAATATGTAATAATCAAATGTAAATCCCGAAATATCCCATAAAGTAAAGAATAATCCCACAACACTATTCAATTATTGTGTTTCAAAGTTTTGAATACCTTCAAATATTTCTTACTGAAGCTTAGAAGCCCAAACATTGGTATTCAGGTTACCCCCACATTATTGCCTTTACCGCAAGTCCTGCTGCTAAAAGCACAATTTAAAAACTGATAGGGAAAGAAATTGTACATAATCAGTAAAATAAAATCCCAAAACACTGCAAGCTAACATGTTTGTCTCCTGCACTTTACCTCATTTAGTTTTCTTCCTTTACAAATGCGACTGCTCACATTTTGCACATCGAAATTATGATTTATGAGAACTAACTCGGATTATTTGAGTTTGGAAAATGTCCGTGTTTAAACATAAAATAAAATCCTTATATTGATTGGGTTCTTGATGTAGGAACAGTTCTGAAACACAGATCTTTATTTCTTTTCTGAGCATTTCTAGTCTGCAGTCTCGACCTACAAGGTCTCTACTCTTTTTCCATCTCAGTTTCTTCCCTTTTCTTCATTCCTCTTTTCAGTTTCTCCCTCCTCTTCTCGGTCTACTTCTCAGCTTTCGCTCTCCTGGGAGTGTTTCTGAGCTCGGGGATCTCTCTCTTTCCCTCTGCTCTATTTCTATCCCCCTTTTTTCCCTCTGTTTCTCCTTTTCTTCCCTCCTCTACCTCTCCCCGTCTTGGAGTGTGTTTCCAGTCTTGGAGACTGGGGATCAGATTACTCAGGGAGTCTCGGAGGCTCTCTGGCGAGGTGGCAGTGGTGGTAGTGGTGGAGGAGGGATGGAGGGAGGAGGTAGGGAAGGAGATCAGGTTTCACATCTCCAGCGCTCTCCTCTGTCTGCCTCGCCTCCCTCCTCCTCCTCTTCCCCCAGCAGCCTGGAGACAGAGTGGCTGAGCCGGGAAGGAAAACATGCAATCCACTCCTCTCCTCCCCCTCCTCCTCCTCCTCCTCCTCCTCCTCATCCATATGTCCAGCCTCTTTGCTGCAGCACAGCAGATAAATAAAGGCAGTAAATGGGGAGCTGAGCACACAGAGGGACGATTCTTCACCTCCTTCACCCCCCCCCCCCTCCATCCCTGCAGAGATATTTTATATCCTGCACTGTGTGTTTTCATTCTCCTGGATGTGTGGCAAAGGTGAACCTGCTACAGGGAGACTTTAGTTCCTCGAGACAGTCAAAGCTGAAGATCAAACCCGGACTCAGTAATCAGTGAAATGCGTCTCTGGAAGTAAATCAGTGGGGCGGCTCTAGTGGTGGTGGGAGTGTAGTTGTAAGATACTTGTGGTTTAGGCTTAAAGCTGTTTTAGTTTATTGATTTTGTATCTTGGTTTCTTGTCTTGATACTTTTTTTTTTTTTTTTGGCGAAAGATTAGGACGAAAGATTTTTAGTTTCCGTCCACTGAGATTAACTGGTTCGGTAACATTCAGACAAGTCAGTTCGAACGGCTAACATTTAAAGAAGTTATTGTTTTCACAATGTCAAGATATGAATGCATCTTCTTTCTTCTGTGTATAGTTGCTGCAACTAATATTCTTTTAATTTCAACTTGGTTTGATTTTTATCATGTCATGCATAAATATGCTTAGCTTAAAAGGGCGTACAAGGCACTATTATTTAGAAACTAAAGAAAAGACAAAGGCAGAAACCAGAGTAGCAGTATAAATTACAAATAACCCATCTTGATGCTTTTTCCAAGCTTGAGGAACCAAAGTAGCCAACTTACAAGCACTAAAATTAAATAGCCATTTCTTTTTGTCATCATCCGAGCACCAAAACCTTTCTGGGTTTTGAACTGACATTTAAAATAGAAGTTCACAACTCATTATAGTATGGAAAATACAAAAGGAAATGGGATTCATTTTCAGCTTTTCCTAACTCGTATACTTACCTCTTAGGGTTTACTTGTTGAATTTATGTATTTCAGATGATGAAACACTCCCCCCGTTGAATGTTAATCTATAGCTTTACTCAATAAACTCAAATCAACAGTCCTTGGCCCTTGTACTGCCCTATAAAGACATGCCCCTGTTTACATGCCATGCAATTATTACACTTTTCGTTCAGTCACTCATGCCAAAACAATTTGTTTAATTTTTGCAGCCAAACAAACAGCGGTGTGTCGTTCTCTGGCCTGACTTCAGTTGAAGGTCGAAGCAGCCTCCAGCTGTCCTTTAATGGTATTGATCTCTGCTTTAAATACACCCAGCCCATCCCAGTGAATAATTCAGATCCACCTCACCGCAGAGAAAACATTTCCCTTACTCTAATAGAGGACGTTGGGGATGAAGTCTGTCAGAGGCTGGCCTTTCTTTCACCTGCTGTGATGTGTGATTTTGTTTGGTCATGTGACTGCGGTGAAGGGCGGCGAATTGAAGGGTTCGCCACACCACAGGAATGAATTCAGATCTTTATGTATCTCACAACAATGCTTTCTCTTCCTACAACAACTTTACAAAACAGTTATTTGGTAGGTATTTTTGGTCTCATTGATACATGATGTATGCCGTTGTTTCTTCATGACATGTGGTCATTTCCTTTTCTACCTTCCAGCATTTTGTAAATGTAAATCTGGCACAAAATGTGCAATGCACATAATATGCTTGTGTGTTATTGTTTTGGTCACAGTGCAGTAATGTACTGTAGTGTTTCTTGATTAGGCAATGCCAAACGTAGGAATTAGTTGTGTTTTGAGGGGTTGTAGCATTAGCACACCTAAAACCCAGAAATGAGTGAGCATTTTAACCCTGGACGTCAATGTTTTTTTTGAATGGGTACTCGGTCACTTGTGAATTTTGAAGTTTTAACACGTCTTAAGAACAGCAGTTGCTAATAAGTGGCTAAGATTACTAAACTTCATCACAATGACTCGTCCGCCTTTACCACCTCATTGTGTTTACTCACACTCAGGCAACCGTGTTGTTCTTTTATAGCCTAGCGTTAGCTTTTTACCTTTGCCGATTGCATTTTTACTTCAAAAATCATAAAAGTGGGCGCGCCCGGTGTCCTATGGCTGTGTCCTTACCGCAGGTTTGACGCCAACCTGCTGCCTTTAACTGCCGGTCTTCACCTCTCTCACCCCCTTTCCTCTATATACATTTGTCCTATCTAGTAAAAGCATAAAAGTCAGAAAAATAATCTTTTAAAAAAATCATAAAAATGGTTTTCATTTGTGAAAATTGTCTTGCTGAGCCTCTTGCAGTGTATCATAAATGTGTGTATGCAACGGATCTTATTTTCTGCAGTACTCCAAAACCCAGTGGAATAATCCCATTGTCTTTTTGTTGAAGGAACCACAGTGATTCTAACTTCCTGGTTGGTCTAGAAAAATACGTCATCTCTGGAGCACTCAATACTGTTCTCTGTTCTCTTCATACTCGCCGTCAGTCGGTCACTCACACACACACACACACACACACACACACACACACACACACACACACACACACACACACACACACACACACACACACACACACACACACAACCTACGTACTGAGTTATATTCCTTAAAGGAGTTCACTACTAACACATTTTAGTTTTAAAAAAATCTTAAAACTGCATAATTGCCTGATGCTCTGGCCTGGCGAGTAGTCAACATAGGCCTGGCCAGGAAACCCTCGGTTTAGTATATTTTACATAAATACAGTATACAAATGTCAAGTTCAAGGGGTTGTTTCCAGCAAACATCACTAATGCTGAAACTATTTGTTGAGTAACCAGTTAGTCAATTGACAGAAACCAAATTGGCAATTATTTTAATAATCACTCATTTGAAGTAATGTTGAAATAATCCTGTAACGTTGTTGGACCAACTGCATTTTAAACGCAAAAGATCAAAATTAAAGCCACAGAACCAGAGATATCTTCTTTTTTATTAGACCCATTTTCCTTCTTCGTCCTACATCACCCACCATCCAACTTGACTGCCGACATTTCATTTCTTTCTATCTCCACACCTCTAGATTTTGTTTACTTTTCAAAGTTGTTGTCTGATTTAAGTGACATCACTTGAGGACATTTCTCAGACTTCATACAGCTCCCTCTGGAGACACTAAAAGCTCTATAGTCCATTTAAAAGATGAAGTAGTAGCACTCCAGAACAACTGGAAACACGCTGAGATGGAAAATCTGAGTTGAAATTTTTTAAGTCAAATTCTCAAGTGACAGCATCTTGAATGTAATGGATTAAAAGGTGAGTTGAAAAACCTAAGATCTGTCTTTTTTTTTTTTTTTTTTTTAAATGAACTAGAGCACAACATGGATTCCTTTAGACGTCCTGGCTGCGTTCCTTCTTCATTCTTGAGGGGGATTTGCTTTTCTGTACTCAGTAATCCTCCGGCCTGATAGGTGCAGTGATCCCTCTGAAGTGACGGTGGCCCCTGACCTCCATCCTGACCCCTGACTCCTCAACCCCCTGTCAGCTCACCTAGCGGTCTCTTCCCCATCTGGATTAGACCGTCTGAGCAGTTCAGCTGATTTTCTTTCTTCACACACAATACTGTTGGCTGTTGAGTTCGTACCTTTTCAGGACGCTTCTGGGTGGTGAGGCGAAGCTGGATGGTGCGTTTGTTGACTAAATCTACTCACATGGCAAAATGAATTGTGTGCTTTACATGGAGTTTGCCGAAATGTAATGTGTTCATCAGAGAGGGAATTAATGTCAGGCAGACACTTTTACAGATTAAGTCTGATATTTAAGTTTGGCCAAAAATGCTGAAAGCTTAACATTATGATCACTATTGTTTGCCAAAGTTTAGCTGTTCAGATGATTGGTTTCATACGAAGAGAATGAAAATCTTTGTTTCATGTTAAACTGTGATGCCAGCAGTTACATAGTCTTCTTAGTGTGTGTTTTAGGGGAATGCCTGTTAAGTCTAAGTTAGTTTATGATGACCTGCTACACTCTGTACAGTCAGTAATCTGGTGCTTGTAGGAGTTGAGCTGAGAACTTCACATTGGCTTAAGGCAGGATTACATGTGGGTTCCTGAGTATTTGAGTTTGTATATGCCCACTTTTGCAGACCTGTTTGTGTAACAAAACAGCCAACAAAACTTTTTTTGGACTTCCATTTTCTTATATTCATGTGAGCCAAAAAAATCAGTAAAAACTGTAAAAACAACATCACAACGGCATGACACCATTAACCAGTTTGACATTTTCATTTTAGCTGTTTAACAGAACAATATCACCATTTTACTTAGTTTTTATTGAGGCATCTGGATACAGCCTTTGACTACTATTTTTACTTCTGCATGTCTATATTCCCACCTCAGCTTTAGAAACCTCATCATTTCAACCCCTATTCTGAGTATTTTGTTAATTCTTAAACAGTGAAAATAACCAGCAGTCCAATTTTCAATAGGGGTTTGGAAAAAAACCCTATGTATCTCGATTTATTTATTTTTTATTATTATTTTGGAATTGACTTTTTAATGCCAGAACAGATAAATTTACCTTATTAGAGCCTATGCACAGGTAAAAGGAAGTTACCGCTTTTATTGTCGTAGTCCAAGTAACGTGATGTCATATCCGTCAGAAAAACAAAACAAACCACAGTTGGCCCAGCAAACCGAAACAAGAAAGTACAAAATGGCAGAGGGTCTGCATGGATATGACCTGCACCCTCACATATTAAATCCAAAATTATAAGCACTAAACATACAGTTAAGTATGGAAACACAAAGCAGAGCTAGACATCATGGATAAAGCTGCATGCTAACTGACATGGAGAGAAAAAGTTGTTGTATCATGGTAACGTGCGGTCAAGCCGGCCATCACTCTCATCTGCGTGGTAAGTCATCCGATTTTACAACTGTAGAGCGCCCATATATTGACATGTATGTTAAATGCATTCAAACGACCTTGATGTAGCTGATCATTAATGTATAAAAAGAACAGAGCTGACGGGAGATCTAGCAACACACTTAGAGAAGTTAGCAGAAATTACACGTGTGACTACGTCCAGTTTTCACAATAAGATGTCAAAAAAGGGAACCTTATATACCAAATACATCTGTGGAAGGAAGATTGATTGGATTATATTCACCAGAAGTATAAAACATGCTGCATGTCCATTATAAATTAAAAAGAAAATCCAACTAATTTGTAATGGAAATGTCTTTATTCTTTGATTTTTGGGTTGCTGGAAAAAAAAAATACCTGACTGATAGATATGTTTGACTTTAGGACATCTCTGACTACATACATGCTGGAAATCAAACATTTTTACTATATTACTTTAGATATTTTCCTAAGTCCTTCGAAGTGTATGTTTTTTTTCCCATGGTCTATTGTTAAAAATCACAATAAATTGTAATATCAAATCACAGTTCTTGCAGAATTGCAATACTTAAAACTCGGCACTCAAGTGTTGCGATATTATCGAGTCGGGAGATACGTATATCGTCCCAGCCCCAGTTTTCAGCTGCCTCAAAAATCTGAAAGGCAGGAAAACTGTTTGTCAGAAGAAACTAACATGGTGTGTTTTACAAGGAGAGTGCATTAGCCTAATTGTTTCTCTGAATCTACACTCTTTAGACACCCAGTTCCTGCTGGTTAGCAACCACCAACAGGCTGAACTGCAAGAGTTTGTTTTTCAGGCCAAACTGTTTTATATTCCTGGCCGTCCTGCAGGCTGCAGCCATGAACATGTATCAGTCCTCCTCGCTGAGTTTTCCCACTATGCCTGGCTCTTGTGAAAGCAACACCATTCCCTCCCTCCCCTCCTCGTTTCTGGTCTTTAATTTCAATTAGCTCTGGCTGCTGGTTGACTTTGATGGCATTAGTCTCTCCTCCCACCCTCCACACTCGTCCCTCTGCTCACATCTACCTCTGTTGGTTTTGCGAAAGCCGGCGGCTTTAACTGCTGCGATCAGAATCTGAATACTTTGCTTCCACTTCCTGCCAGCGTCCAGCCTGCCTCACAACCCAACATTCACACACACATACGCACACACGCAATACTCTGTATGGTCTGCAGTGGCTGTTAATAGGAAATTGTAAGTGGGCTGTCCTGCTAGCAACACACAATTAAGTGATTGACAAGAAGGTTTCCTGGCAACAAGATGCTCTTATTGGACAAAAAACGCAACACTGAGGAAGAAACAAACTGATGTTTTTGACCTTCAGACCTCATAGTTACACCTGTTTCTTACTGCAGTTGAGGTGAATCCATCATTGAATTTGAGTTGTTAACTCTAAATGTCAATTGTGTGAAAGCAAGTGAGGTTTTTTGAAACTATTAGATGAAAAATAAAGGCATGTTAAGGACATATACTGGTAACAACGGATAATATAATTTGCTGTAAAGTAAGTGTCTCACTGATAACAGGCTTAAGCAGAAAGTTTGCTTGCAAGGCTTTAAAATAAACAAATTAGAGGAAAGAATTACAGTCAGGTGAGCAGCAAACTGAGGTGCTGCAGGGAGAGAGCAAAAAATGCTGCAGTTGAAATAAGATGGTAGATTTCCTGTCCGTCGACTAGATGATTAATTGGTGTGAATATTTTGTCGGTTATCATTGCTGAGAGGTCATATTACCTAAAAGCTGGCCCACACAGATTTTGAAAATGTGAGAGACCCCACACATAACAACATAACACAGTTTTGTTCCTATAGTATGTGGTGAGCAATGATTTGGCCAAAACAGCACACCACACACTGACAGATTCATTCATGAACAACAACAATCCTGTCTTGGAAAAAAAAAACGGAAATCCCGCAAAATGTCTTGCGATCAAATGTGACTTTGGTGTAAGCAAACATGGCGAGCGACAGACAGGAAGAATCAGCGATATTAGTCATGGAGATGTTAAATAAAACTTGTGTTGCCACAAATGAACAAGTTGGTCCTTCATTTCTTATAGGCCCACCTTTCTACTCGCCGCTATGATGGTTGTCCTTCTTTTTTGGTTCTCAGTTGTCGTTCTTTCCATTATCACTGTGTCATTGGTTGTCCTTGTGGTTCCCCACACACAGCAGGATAACATGTTTAATATTGTGATTTTGAATTGGTGCGACCAGGATAGACTGCCAATTGTGGGATGTAAGAAACAATCTTAACATACCTCACACCACAGGAATATCTGGAAAGATAATCTTGTTTGTACTGTATCTTGTATGTGTACCCGGCATAAGCAGTAGTCTTCGGTAGAAAAAATGTCCATCACAATGGAAATGTCCAACCTGTTCTGTTATGAGACTATGACTTTTTAAATGATTTTAACTGATGATTGTAGTAGGAAAATAGGGAATAGAGTCCATCACAACTTCCAAGTCCAAGGTCTTTAAATGTGTTGTTCTATTCGGTCAGCAGTCCAAAACCCAACATTATTCATTTTACAATTGTAAAACTGTCGATGGGGACCGATGGCCCAACCATGACAGCAGAAAAACATTTTCTGCTGCCGATAGACTTCACATTTGAGCTCAAACTGCAGAAAACGAGTCAGTGTTTGTTCTCTCGAGCTGTACTGTCAGTCTTGCTTTTGTGTGTTTACGTACCATCACCGCCTGCATACATCTGCCTGCCTGCCTTCTTACGTGAGGAGGACTGGTTTCACAGCTTTCCTGTCAGGCTGTGGTTTCACACCTTCATCTGACACGTAGCTCCAACACAGTCAGGAATTTACATTTAACCATCAGCTGCCTCTGAGCAGCTTACACTTCAAAACAGACGTGAAACTCTGGAACCAGCTCCAGTTAGTTAGCTGCTAAAATTACTGGGTTTCACATAGGCAGACGTGGGGTAAATTCATCATGGAAATTTTGCTTTTATTTGCAATATGTTGGGGTTGTTTCCTGGACCTTTACGTGACAGCAAAATGTCTTTCATAGGCCGTGATAAAGATGTCGGTCATTAAGATAATGTCTCTGCTGGTTTGGAAAAGTCTAGAGAACAGGTTAGATCATTTTTATTTCATGAACAGTTGGGGAATTAACATCTATCATGTGTTGTGCCAACTATACACAATACAAATCATACCACTTGTTTTCAGATGGTTCTTTACATAATTGAATAATGTTGAATAAGATTCATGTCTTTGTTTTTTAAAGCCATCAGATTGTAATCTTTGTGTTTGAGGACAAAGTTTGTTTTTTAAGAGAAAGTCTGACAAAGCAGAAGAAATGTCCAGTAAAGATGAGGTCAGAGAGTAACTTCCTGTTCTCTCACACTGTTGGGTTTCCTTTAAATAACTGCTTGGTGTGTTTCAGTGTAAATAGTCCAGAGCAGAGGCAGATGTACTGCAGCTTTTACTGAGGCTGGACTGGAAACACTCATCATCATTTGACTGGATGACAAGCTGGTGGTTCTCGACTGTGTTTCTTTACTGAGCACTACTGCATTTTGGTGCTGAACTTTACTGTGGTTTCGTTAGAGAACTGCAGTAAATAACTGCAGCAGAGAAAAGTAAAGCACTACACAGTAAAGAACGGAGCATAGTAGACTAACCTATTTCTTCACTGCTCTACTGTGTTTCTCTACTGTTCTGTCAGAAAGGCAGTAAACGGTAACTAACACAGTAAAGCACATTTTTCTTATGGTTTACGCTGTTATGAGAAACACAGCACACCTGAACTTGTCGTGGGCATTTGAGTTTATTTGTTCTTGACATTAGTTAACAAATTGAAATATTAAGAATTAATAAGTTGATCATAAGTCAGAGACCTGCACGGGTTTGATTTTCAAGACTTGCTTCCGCCCCTGCACCGTTACGTACTGTACTGTTCCCGTCCGGCCTCCCACATGTTTGACAAATTAGTTCTGCAACCTGAGCCGTCGACACAAGATCCACAGCCCAACCCGAAACCGCAATTCCTACGTAAAACCACACACTCAAATAATTTGGTTAGGCAGCACATTTAACTTAACTATTTTTTGGGTCATTTCATACATGTGAAACAAAGATAATATATCTTAAAATTAAGGTAATTCAGAAAATACAATTTACATGAATAGTTTTTTGCTTATTCCGATAATATTGAGCAGCGCATCTCCACATGCCTGTTTGAAGCATCACTCATATTCCAGGCAAGCAATGATTAGAATAATACAAATTGTATTTTTAAGTTGATTTACACTATTTTATGAATAGTTTAAGTTTGTTACGCCTTGTGTTTGACAGCTGATTTTGTAGCTTAACCAGCAATGCTATCATTAACATGCAGTAGAGAAGCCACCCATTTCGGTGAACTCTAATAAATAAATATAATAAATGTACACATAGGCCTGTCAGCTAGACTGGAAAGGATGATGCATTCAGAGGATTGAAACATTAAAACATGAGATTATTGTAATCTTAATGTTTATCCAGCACCCATGAGGTGACCCCTGTCCTTGTTTTACCCATAACCAAACCTGGAAACACAACTCAGATAGAAATAACATCCGCCAGAGGTGGGCAATGTGGCCAAAATCAGAGTATATACAATTTTTATGTCACAGTAATGACGATACAGCAATTGCTCTGTAAAGTAAATTAAGAAATGGCTTAGAATAACCATGCTGTACTTCATCACATTTTATTATTTTCTTCTTTTATTTGGAGCTTGCTACCACAATGGAAGCAGTATTTCCACATCTTTACTGTTGGGAACATTTCTTCTGTTGCACGGTGTATACCGTCATATCTCCCAACCCAAGTACTCGTGAATCACCTTTTTCCCCACAGGTACCTGATGCAGGACTGTGCTGTATGTTGCAACATGTCTGCAGGAGGTGGTGGACCTATGTTGTAAACAACACACTCTTTCTTGTTTGTATATTTTTGGCATAATTTTGTATTTCAACCAAATGTTAACCTGCATTTGGTGGGGGGGGTTATTATTATTATTATTATTATTATTATTATTTTACATGTATTCCAGCTTACAGCTGTTTGAATTCATCAACCTTCACATAAAAATAGTTGGATGAAAAGCAGAGCCATGTTTCACTTCACTTCACCCTTGTGTGTGGGAGATCTGTTTTTCCCTCTGTCTGTCTCTTTTTCTTGGCACTGCCTCTCCATCCATAAACGAGGTGTGTGTGTGTGTGTGTGTCTGTCTGTGTGCGTGAGTGTGTGTGTGTGTGTGTGTGTGTGTGTGTGTGTCTGTCTGTGTGCGTGAGTGTGTGTGTGTGTGTGTGTGTGTGTGTGTGTGTTGGACAGAGAAGGCTGCAGCTGTTTTTTCGCCAACCTCGTGACCGCTCTCAGCCCCCGTCTTCGGACATCTATTTTCTCCTAGTCTGTTCTATAATAACTCAGCGGCCGAATCCCCACCGCTGCCGGTTTTCCTCCCCTGAGGTGGAGCTGAACACGCACTCTCTTCCCCCACACACACTCTGAAGAGCTCTGCTGGTCAACTCATCAACACAATTTTCCACAGTGTTCTTGAGTACATTTTCCAGCTGAGTGTGTTACTTTTGGCGGCAGCAGGGTGGTGTTAGCGTGAAGCCAGTGGAGGCGGTTCAGACCCTCCGCACTCGGCTGAAGAACTGCTGTTCATGGCTGACCTTTGACCTCAACCTCAGTCTCCTCAACTTCTGGTCAGATCTATATGAAACTGACTCTGGATGTCCATGTTCTTTCAATTTTTAGCTCTGGGGTGTTTGGTACAAACAGTTCAGTCAGCCTGGTAGGAGTTATAACATTAACATACTACAGTCTAGATTCCGAAGTGCTATGTAGTAAACCCAGCGGTGGGAGAAGTACTAAGACCTTTTACTCATCTAAAAGTAGCAATACCACAGTGTACAAATACTGTCTTGTATTCAAATCATCATTGAATAAAAGTACAAAAGTATCACCATCAAAAAATACTTAAACTACCAAAATGAAAGTACTCTTAATATGTAATCTTATTAGATTAGAGTTATTGATGCATTAATATTAGTCTATCACTTTAATGTCGCAGCTGGTAAAGATGGAGCTCATTTTAATTACTTGTACATATTGCTGGGTAGCATACTGTATAATAATATATCTATGTTTTTCTGTTATTCTGAATCTGTTACCTCAGATGTAGTGGAGTAAAAGCATAAAGAAGTATAATATAAGGCAGAAATGCCAAGTATGAGTATCTGAACATTATACTTAAGAACAGTACTTCAGTAAATGTACTTAATTACTTTCTAGATGGCATTAAATCATCAAGAAGAAGAAGACGAAGAACAGCAACCTTTATTAGTCCCACAGTGGGGAAATTCAATTTACACTCTGTTGTTTTAACTTATACATGGTACATGCTGATCTGAAACACACACATATACATGCATTAATGGAGAGGTGTCAGAGTGAGGGGGCTGCTCCTGACAAGCGCCCTGAGCAGTTGGGGGTTTGGTGCCTTGCTCAGGGGCACCTCGGCAGTGCCCAAGAGGTAAACTGGCACCTCTCTCCCTCGCTTTGTATTTAGATGAAATGTAACTTTGTGAAAATCTGAAATGTGTAAAGATAAAAAATACAGTGGTACTTTGGTTAGGAAGTGTATGTAGGGAACAGGCCTCTGGTGATTTGCTGGTAAAAAGATGTCAAGATGATTATGTTGAAAAGGTTTTTCGATTTTAATCTTTCTTCTATCTATAATTCTTGTCAAAAGTAATTTAAAAGTAAAATTCTTTGCATACATTTCAGCGGCGCTGTCGTATTTATGACTTAAAACCTGCTTCTTTGGTCAAAGGTCATGGCTAGGTTTCAGATTTGCTACTCTACATATGAAGCTGCTTTCAATTCTGACGTCAGGAGTTTTATTTTGTTAGTTTGGCTGCTGTGTGAGCTGTTTTGTATCTGAAGTATCTCTGCAGGCTCGAAAACCGCTGGCCGGTGTTTGACTGCTCTCTGGGTGTGAATATTAACTCACTCTCCTGATGTCTGCCTCCTTGACTAAATAAAGCCTCCTTTGAGGAGCTCTGTGCTGTCAAAGAAAGAGGCTTCTGTGTTGGAGGGACTGAAGAGGAGGAGCCGCCAACTGTCAGCCACACTGCTCCACTTATCTCTTTACAAACAGCATCAAGCAGCAAACACGCTGACATCAACAGGGATCTAATGATGAAGCAGATTCATGCCCAGGAGTCCTTGAGGAGGGTCTAGGGTTCTTAGAGGTGGTTTCATTGGTTCTTAAGGGGGTTTTATTGTGTGTCCTTGTTTTCGTCAGTCCTTGTGGGAGGTGTTTGTGGTCTTCCATTAGTTATTTTGAGGTTGCAAGGAATAATAACGTTAGTCAATCAATCATTTTGCTAGTGAAGTTAGTGCAACACAACACCAACTCATACGGGACAGTAATGTTTCGTCCACAAATCAGCTGCTCTAAACAAGTTTCAGTTGTGCTGCCACCAACATGGCTCAGAGATAAACAAAAGCTACATAAATAAACACTATTATCTTGTTGTAGCTGACTGTAAGTCACTGCAACAATGTGCATTACTCAGATATTTTCAGCGATGTAACTGGGAAACTGGACATGCTTGTGATCATGTAAATAGACCATTTCTGAGAGAGAGAGGACACAGCTCAGCTCGCCTGAGCAGCTCCGAGCTGTGTTTTCCGCTGCCTGTCTGAAGCACGGTAATCCTCAGCGTTGATTGGCTATTGCTGATAACTTGTAAATGAATCAGATAATGCTGTGGGTGGGACATTGAGCCAGACTGCATAGTGGAGACTGAGTGGAGAGCACTGACAGAGGAGGCTGATCAGAGCAAGTAGCAAATTTTTTAATTAATTTATCACATGCCCAAAATATTGTTTTTTTTTGTTTTGATGGTGCATAATGTCAAGTTTTTATGATGTGAAATATTGCTGCACAATATATGATCGCATCCCTTATTTTTATTAATAGAAGAATATCAGTGGTTCTAATTGAAAAGAAAACATTTAATTCTTATTTTTCTGTACATTCACAACAAAGTAAGCCATCTATATAACACTGAAATCCAGAGATGCATGCAGCTTAGAGTACCAGATCTTTTTGCTTCAATGATGCCATGTTTTTACATATCACACCTGACAGCAGTAACTCAAACCACACACTTCATTCTGTTTCATTTTGGGAATTTGAAGTGGGTCACTTGCCTGGAAAATGACAAAATTGACCTCCCTACTCCTGTCATCTGAGCTTGAAGTGGAGTAGAAACCACACAGATAAAGAACATAAGTAATGATGGAAATGTTTTACTTTAGTCCTGTAAAGTCATAACTATGTTCGATCTTTGCAATGTAAGAACATATGTGTGATCATTATCGCTTATCTCTGACAGGTCGGTGGTTGTGATGTTGGTCTGAATCCGACCGGCTTTCCCTGCTTCAAGACTACATTTCCCATGGAGCAGTGCACCAACACACACACTGTTCTACCATGGAGCCACCAGTCAGGTATGGACACGCACACACCAGTCAGAATGCTGTTCCAGCTCAGTTCCCAGTTCCCAGTGTGTAATGTCTGCACGATGTTTATTGTGGTCACATGAAAAACATTACTGGGTGGCTTTACCTTGTGTCTCCACACACACACACACACACACACACACACACACACACACACACACACACACACACACACACACACACAACATAAACAAACTTAATTTTTTGTGGTACGGGCACCAGTGATTACTCCTTTTTAAAACTTGATTAGCCAATCCCTCTCCCTTCTCCTTCTGCTCTTTGAGGAGATTAACCCTTGACCCCATTGCTGAAGTAGAGCTGGCCAATCAGGAGGCTTCCTGGCTTTTAATTACAGGCTCTGATTAAGTCATTGGAGCTGTCATCTGGTTTGATTAATAACCACAGAACAGGAGAGCAGGAAGAGCGGTGATTACTCCAACCCAAAGGCTGCATCTGGAAGTGTGTGTGTGTGTGTGTGTGTGTGTGTGTGTGTGTGTGTGTGTGTGTGTGTGTGTGTGTGTGTGTGTGTGTGTGTGTGTGTGTGTGTGTGTCTGTGTGTCTGTGTGTGTGTGTCTGTGTGTGTGTGTCTGTGTGTGTGTGTCTGTGTGTGTGTGTGTGTGTGTGTGTCTGTGTGTGTGTGTCTGTGTGTGTGTGCATGATAAAGTTGAAGTAATGGTTTGCAAAGAGAGGTGTGTATGTGTTGATATCTCCATGTGTGAAAAGTGAAATCATGCCTTGATGGGAGGAAAGATTATGTGGTTCAGTGTCTAGTTCTGGTTCAGACTCCTGAAATGTTGTATCTATGTTAAAAAGACACGTTTGCATTTGATGTGCCGATAGGGTAGCTGATACTGATATTTGTCAAATGTTTAATGTGTAATTGAATAGTCTATTTATTTTATTATGATTTTGCCTTTTTTTTTTTTTTTTTTTTTTTACATTGGAAACCTTTAGAATTCTACGATTCTCTGTCATTTGACTTTTAAAGGATAACTGGTATTTTTTCATCCTGGACCCTGATTTCCCAAATTTTACTAAGGGTTAGAAAAGTATATCTGAGTTTTCTGAGTACAGTCCGCCCCGGTCCACAGTTGCGCCGGCAGCAGGGAGCCCCGTTCCTCCCTACAAGGAGGGAGGGCACAGCGAGCACTAAATGGCGAGGTTCGGGCGAGGGGTGTTAAATAGCGCCACTTTTTCCCTGAGTTGTTCCAAGCTGACCTAGAGACGGTTGTGGCGCACTATCATGGAGGAAATATGGGGATCCTCCTGTACCAAGTGGCCGACCCTGACCCGTTGAGCAGGGCGAAAGCTCACTGCTATAAAGGAAAGGAGTGTGCTGGATTTGTAATGCAAGACAAAATCATGTAAATGATGAGTCAACAGCTGCTTTCATTTTCTTTGACGAAGTCGGTTTGACTTCACTGCTGAGTATTTGAGAAGTGCATGCCGGTGTGTTGAAACAAGGCAGATTGCTGCCCTTTGTTTCAGGACGAGGTGACTCAAGTGTCTGAGTGTCAGAGCTCGCTGACAGACCTTCAAACAGAGCCGGCCAGTCTGCAGCACAAATCACTCCCATATGTCCCTCAGCAGCCCCCGCCCACCCACCCATACCGCCCTGCACGCTTCACCCACACACTGCAGCTTGGCTCGGATCAGATCGGCCCGGCTCAGCTTACAGCACAGCCTGGCATACAGACAATGTTAGGCTACATTTGGTTTTTGAGTACAGATTATTTCAGGCTGAATCCACAGAAAATATAAAAAAGTCCGAAAGATTACAGCTGCAGATTGTATTACAAAGTAAATCGTGCTGCAAAACGGTTTGTCATTTTGTAATTTTATATCACAATATCAATATACACTGTCTGAGTGTCTACTTATTAGGTACACCTGTACAGTCTAATACAATCCAATACAACCGTGATTGTTACTTGTGATGTTAAGGCTTGTGTTGAAGCTGTCGTAGGAGTTTTAGAAAATTGAAATGTTTTAGCATTGAGCTCATAGTGATGTTTTACTGGACTGCATTATATTGAGATGTGTTTCTAATATTCCGACCCCCTCGGGTATGTAAAGAGTGAGGACAAAACATTGAAATCATCTGGATATATAAATATAATTGACGATATAATTGAATTTCCATATTTCCAAAAAAGGCAACAAAAGCTGAACATATACTTGGTAAAGATAGATGTTATGGCAGAGCTCTTGTATTGGGCTGCGTCGGATTGTACAGGTGTATCTAATAAAGCAGCCACTGAGTAGTAGTTAGATAGTTTTTGTTGTTAACCAGGCAAGGTTTGTTAATGGTCAACCAAGTGAATTAAAACGAGCAGAAATGTGATCTGTGTTGCATCTTTACTGCCAAACACTTCCCCCCTCAGTGTTTGGATTCTGCTGTTAATCAGAAAATCTGCAGTCGGGGTCATAAATTCCTCAGACACTCCTGACTGAGTCACCGTGGTGAGCGTTCAGTCACAGCTTCATTCCTTTCATTTAAATAAGGTTTGAAAATGAGCAGTGTCTGAGGAGACCAAGTCCTGAATGTGGAGATCTAATATGGCAATATTGAAGTCAGAATCATCAGATGTTTATTCTGTTACTGTGGTCCTAAACTCAGCAGGTTTTTAGATCGGACGAGCATAATTTAAAGGAGGCTGTACGCTTGATTATTAGCAGTTCTGTTGTACATTTTTACAACATGTGATTGGATAAATATCACTGGGCTGTCTGTCACTGCTCTCTTCTGCTGATGTTTCAACAGGGAAAACATGGCGGCTACTCTGGAAAATAATTGCTTTTGTTCTGTTGTCTTCTTGTTGTTGGAAAAGAAGAAGTGTCTAAAATCATATCTGAGAAGATGTGAACTGAGAAACTTTTAAAAAAAATTAAATATTTTTCAGGAGGTTTTATGAGTTTTTATTTAAATGGAAACATCACTAATACAGAGGTTACACAGATCACTTAACTTGTTTTTTAGGGCAGCAAATAATCCATTTATCGGTCAATTATTTTAGTTGAAAAATGTCAGAATATAATGGAAACCGCCTGTTACAAGTTCCCAGAGACTGAGACATCTTCTTACCAGGCATGGAGGGTCTTATGAAGAGATGCTGTCTACTTGCATTATGGGAAATGTAGGATGTTTGACACATGCTAGAGACTAAAGGCTTTTACACACCAGGGGTGTAGTACTGACCGAATAGAAAAAAACAGATTTTCAAATATGAAAATTAATATTAAATTGGAAAAAGGCGGTAGAGAACTCGTCATTTGTACTGTACTTTTTCAACAAAAATCAAACATTTTATATTAGAGGCACTCAACTTCTCAGCGGGCAGAGAGAGAAAGGGGACAACAGGCTCACCGTCTATATGTTAGATGTTTCACATCTAATTTGGTGAAATAAGGGGACGTTGGACGGCCACTAGATATTTGAAGAGTTCGATCCTATGTGTTTTTTTAGAATTAGTATTCAAACGTCATTTTTGGCCATACTGGCAACATTGCAAATTTGTGTCTTGCAAAACTTTTTCAGTAAAAGGTTTGAATTCGTGGTGGGATTGTTCATAAAAGTCACACTTTGGTTCATATCACGGTTTTCGGTTTCAGTACAGCAAGGAGGCCAATTTCCAATTTTGCTTTGAACATGCTTTTCATTTATTTGGCTCCGTAGTCTGGGCCCCTGTCAATAACAGTGCATCTCTGCTTCACGGCTACCATTCCACCCTTCACAAACTCCCCAGACACAAACACTGGACACTGCTTACTGGAGGGAACTAAAGTCATTCACAGCTCAACTAAATAACTTAGACGTGTTTACCATTCGCTGTTAGCTTGTGAGTTTACGTGCTACAGTTTTTTGCAAAGGAGGCTAAATAACGCTCGCTAAATTTTGGCGAGGAATAACTGCCATAGATATTTACAAGGGGGTCCCTTGGCCTCTGACCTCAAGATATGTGAATGTTAATGGGTTCTGTGGGTACCCACGAGTCTCCCCTTTACAGACATGCCCACTTTATGATAATCACATGCAGTTTGGGCCAAGTCATAGTCAAGTCAACACACTGACAGCTGTTGTTGCCATGTTATGATTTGAGTGTAGTTTTATGCTAAATGCAGTACCTGTGAGGGTTTCTGGACAATATTTGTCCTTGTTTGTGCTGTTAATTGATTTACAATAGATACTGTATATACACATATTTCCATAAAGCAAGCAAGCAAGCATTTGCCCACTCCCATGTTGATAAATGTTTTAAATACTTGACAAATCTCCCTTTAAAGTACATTATGAACTCACAAAAGGGTGTGATTAATTATTAAATATTTTAATAGATAGAATAGAATATTTTAATAATATTATTATTATTTTAAATTATTTCAACAAATAACATCACCTTCACAAGCCACAAAACACAAGTGAGTTTTATGAAGAGATTTTTAAGAAAATGGTGAGTTTGTGATTAAAGAGACAGAAGTCATCAAAAGGCAGCACACACACACACACACACACACACACACACACACACACACACACACACACACACACACACACACACACACACACACATATACACATACAAAATAAAACACAGCCTTCTTCTTGCGGTCTCACATTAGACACCATTATTCTCCCTGAACTTGTCACACCATCTCTAAGTCTTTGACGGTTTTCTGTGGATATTTTGAGGTTGAAACCCAGGAAATAAACATAAAAATCAGAGCCTGAATGTCCACAGAAAAACTTTATTTTTCCATTTGCCTTTATGTATTTCTGTCCTTTACCTTATTCCGGTTTTGTGTGTCTTGTCGCCTTTTTGCCTTTGTTTTCGTCGATAACGCCCTACTTCTGATAATACATCTGTGTTTATTCTTTTTTCTGTTTTCAGTTTAGTTTTTCAGCTGCTTCTTTACACACAAACTTAAACACGAGCACGGGACCACCTATATCGTTGTGTCATCTGTGCGCGGCTCTGTGGCCTGGCTGTAGTTTCCAAGGCGACACGGTGGATGAAACCATCCGGCCTCCCTTCATGGAGTCCGGTCTCTGACCAGACCACCCACCCACACACACACTCACACACACACTCACACAGGGCCAATATTCTGTCTGCTACAATTACACTTATATTTTAGTTTTATGTTTTTTTTTATATCACTGGGGAAAACTGTCTGAGCTCCAGTCGTCTCTTCAGTTTCCACTCCTTCATACTGGGATCAGACCAGTGCAGCCTGCTGGCAGCAGCTGTGGCAGAAAATAACTTTTTCATAACAGTAAAGCCAGAAACACCAAAAAAAAGAAACTCAACATCAGAGTCTGGTCAGCTCTCGTTGCTGGTGACCTCAGACAACTGGTTGAAAAATGACTGACAGCAGACATGGGTTAGGAGGGCGAGGCTTAACATTAAACTTCCTGTCTCAGAGAGAGAGGTGGCGGTTGTTGTCACAGTCGGTCCACAGTGAGGACGCTATCAGAGCTGTGACTTCCTTGATTATGTGCATGTGTGTGTGATTGTGTTGGGGTGTATTTTCCATTACAAGGGCCCTGCTCTACAAAGAAGGATTTGGGGCTAGCCAGATAACAGATTTAACCCTGCGTGTTCAGGCCTATGACGGGTACATCACCATGGTAACTTACGCGGCACACTTAACCTGCTCAGTGTGTGGATTGTAAAATAACGAAGAAAAAAACAAAGACAAAGACGTTACAGTCATAATCCAGGCTAAAAGCAAATCCAGAAAGGACAGCTGGCAAAGACTGTGAATGTGTAAATGAACAGGCTTATAATATCACTGCACCATCTAAGGTGTGATAGATCTGACTGTAATTACATGTGTATTATATTAAAATAATGTGTTGCTTAGACGTATACTTATGGCGCAAAGCAAACTTTTTGTATGGTGTGATTGCATACAGAGTCAATGCAAAGAGGCGAATAGAAAAGAGTTTGTGATGGGCGATGCGAATGATGCAAAGATGTGAAATTTGCGGGAGGAGTTGAAATATTTCAACTTAGTTATTTAGTTAGCTAGTTACAGGAGAACACAGGTAACATTAGGCAAAAGATAAGTTTTACTTTGTGACAGGAGTCTTGCTATGCTAATGTTGAGCCGGTCACTAGCTAGTTAGCAGAAGCTACTGACAAATTACATAAACAAACACCATAATGTGGGCTTGAGAATAGGGATGCTAATTTAGAAAAAAATTTCGTAACCAATAACGGACCCTCGTTAACCAGTTATTAACCTTTAACCGACACGATTTGTGCCTTGCATGTAGCATCGCACCAGCTGCACATCATCTTCACATCCAGGAACAATACAACTTACTTCCCCTGAAATAATTTTACCAGCATTATTAGGTGGTTGGTTCTGTGTTATGTGTTCTTAGCTAACTGGTTTGACTGGGAGGGTTGTGTTGTGTAGGGAACCTTCCAGTCCTCTTGTCTGCTCCCCTCATCAGTGTGATTTATGATCATAATGTTGTTTTTATGGTCTTGAGTGTGTTTGTTTTATGAGTCAGCTGTGGGACAAAGGCAACACTGTGCCAGTGTTGGATAGATCTGTTTCTATGGCGATTACAGTGATTAAACTCACCTTCAGGGAACCACATTGTACTAGTTTATTACTTAATGACTTGGTGGTGAGGCCCAATGTCCATTTGTCTCAGCATGTGTCCACAGGGTGGCCCAGCAGCGTCAGTCCCAACACCGATGGCTTATTCCTAATCAGTAATGGGTTTGTATTGATACAAACTGAATACTGTGTGGCATCAAAGCATTCACTCCACATGGACCTTAAACCTGTGTGGCCCCTGTGGATGCTGGGTAATTTGTGTTGCTGTAACACGATAAATGAAGAAGGGAAAGTGATGTTTGTAGCTGCAGCTGCTCCGCAGATCTTCACTTAGCGTTTAATGATGTTAGGCTTCACTGCTGCCCACTTTGAGTTGAGCACACACCCTCATAGTATCCATTTGTGTGTGAGAGATAAACAAGACTCAAACACTGTCAGGTTCAATTCCCTCTGAGATCACAAAGACTAAGATTACATCCACTATAATACAAATGATCTCCATCTTGACTAGCTTTTTTAGGGCCGTTTCAGAATTAATCTTCATCTATACTACCACACCTGAAACGGCATATCACATGACCATTCATGTACACTGCGTATGTATGTACAGTGTAAACAGGAAGCAGCACTGGCCGCGGGCATTGATGCAAAGCGCTCAAATAATATGCATATAGGCGTTAGTAGCATTATAAAATGCAGAATTTACGAGGGTCAGCAACGCTTGTAACTCATTATCCATATTAAATTAATAACCACCAAATGTCGAGGCTGATGTTATTTTCTTCCAGAAAAGGTTCACATGATGGGGCGTGATGAGTCAGGGAAGTGCATGTGATGACTGATAATTCTGGGGATGCTAATTTTGAAATTTTTTTCAGACTGATAGCCGTCACTCATTAACTGATGATAAACCATTAACGGACAAGAGTAGAGCGTTGCATGGAGTCAGTATTTACCTGTAATCTAATAGATGAAGAAAAACACCGTAAGGGTTGTGGGGGGTCAATAACCACTGTGGCAACCAACTTTTCTGTTAAAATGGTTAAAAAGTTGTCCTCTAAATGATGTGTCATCAACAAACTCCATGGTAGAAGAACAGTATTCAAGATGAATTTGTGGGATTAAATAAAGGATGATGATGAAGAGGAGGAGGCAAAAGATGCAGGGAGGAAGAGGCCCGCAGTGCCGCTCACTGCGGCTCACTGCGGCTCAGGGTATTCTGGGTATTCTTATGCTAATCCATCGCCGGGGATGAGGCGCAGAGCAGCCAAGCAAACAATGGCAGTGGAGCCAGAAAGTCTGGCCTGCAGTCTCCCAGGCCCTGAAAGGCATGTCGGGCAGGGCGCCGACACCATCGGGGAGGCTGCTGCTGCAGCACCCAGAGGCCCGCCTGCAAGGAGGGGCCCCTGGAGGGGACGGGGAACGGGGCCAAGATGGAGGGAGAGAGGGGAAAGAGAGGGAAGAGGAGAAATGAGAAGCAGCAGGGAGAGGAGGAGGGAGAGAAATGGGAAAGCAACAAATGGAGAAAGAGAGGAGGTAAGATGAGGAAAAAATAGAAGGAGAGAGGGAGGACATAAGAGACAGAAAGGAAGAGGAGAAAGAATCGTATAGAGCGGAAAAGGGGGAAATAAGATACTGGAAAGGAAAGGTGATGTGGTTGAGATAAAGAAACACAAATTAGTGGCAGTAAAAGGGAAGAATAAAATCTTGCTGCCTAGTTTAGCACACCCATACTACCATACCTTGACTTCTTCTCTTATGAGGCGATCATCTTCTGTGGTCTTGTGTCACAGCAGATGAGAAGTAAACTAATTGAGGTAGAAAAGATCATTACAAGAACTGTCCAAACATTATAAAGACGATTTTCAAAAAACATTTATCCACAAGACTCTCCTCATAACTCCAGAACTAGCCTGAGAATTAGGGATGCTAATTTTGAAATTTCTTTTTCATCGATAACCGACCCTTGTTAACTGTTTATTCACCGTTAACTGACATGATTTGTGCTTAGCATGCAGCGCTGCGTCAGCTGCAGCGTATGTGCAAAACAGACAACTGAGTCCCCCGTTCACCTGTCTGAGTGGTGCTGTAGCAGCCACAGTGCTGTGTGTAGCGTCATGGACATGCAGCCTCTTTATCCTCCGCATCCTTTAGTTTAGTTCAGTGTCTGTCCGGCGTTAAGACGCTCTGTTGACGAGCGCAGCTAAAGCAAGTGTCCGACTACCATGTGTGTGTTTGTGCTGTGTCAGCAGCTGTAGCGCTGCTGATGGCTTTGTGCTCCCCATGGTCACACATATGGGCTGTTAAAGGGATGTCACAATATCAGAAATCTAGTAGTCCATACCAATACCAGTGAATTTCCCCGATTCTCGATACCCAATTCAATACCACGGTAAAAAAAAAAAAAAAAGAAGAAATAAAAGAAATAAATCCTATGTCATCCAACATGCACTGCTTTCTTAAAAACACTAATGTGGAACCATCTCCTTCAAACAAATGGATTTATTCAAATTTCTTGCCAAAAACTTAATTTTTATGAGATTACATTTGAACACATCATGAGAACACTAATTTACCGTGACCCAATAGTCGTTTTGCTGAGCAGACCATGAACATCACATTACTATAACTCAATGGCACCTCTGTTAACATTCATCGCTCCGCTATTTATCCAAGCAGGACTGTGTTTCCCATCTGTTACTGACAACGTAATGCTACTAACTCTCCTCCTGCTGATTTCAACACAGATTTGAGCACCCCTCAGGTTTAGTAGCATCATGCTGCTGGGTGCTTTTTTTTCCTCTCTGCCATGTCTCCGTTCCCAACCAAACTAAAACTTGATACAGCATGCGTATGTGTCATTGTGCATGTGTAGCTATCGCAAAGCATCATTACAGAGGACTCGATAGTCACTGAGACATGAGATGCCAAGAAAGCGGACAACTGTGGTTCTCTAATCTCACAGTACCTTCAGTACTGTAGACAAGTACCATCACATTTGTAGAATTTAAGTATCGTTCCTCATGACATCCCTATTCTGTCAGCGCAGAGTGACTTTAGCAAGTGCCGGACAGGCCGGGTGTGTGTGGTGACGGTGATTGTGGGTTTGTCGATGGCGTTATACCTGTAACAGTGTGTGTACAGTTTATTTTTCGGAGAATAAATGCTACAACTCGAGAGACCGGAGCCAGCTTCCTGTATGTTGGAACGCCGGCTCAGCCTCTCTTAAGGTGGGCAGTTCAGGTTGAGCTGCTTTTCTCCTGTAAGTAAAAAGCAGCTCCTCTGAGTTTTGCTCAGCTTTTTAATTAAATATTACTATATAGCGTTAATCGGTTAAAGTGCTTAATGCTGGTCAGCTGTTAAATGGTTAATTATGAACATCCCTACTGAGAATCTTGACGTTTTTAGGTTTTCTTCAGTATCAGTGTGTCATGGTTGTCTGTACATCCATGGGTACACCGCCATCAGGAATGACTAATAGCTAATTCAGCCTGCTTATAATGGAGACAATTTAAGGGGCCAGTTAATCCAGTTAGCTAAGCAGTAGGGATGGGAGATTATATTGCAGTGCTCCTTTTCGTAAAAGGATGTAACTTGGAAAACAAATAGAAATTGCACACACACTTTGTGTGCACTTTCAGCCGTACACCAGCTGACACATTGACACATAAGTAGAAGAAGAAGAAGAAGAAGAAGATATTCCTTTATTAGTCCCGCTAGGGGAAATTCAATTTTTTCACTCTGTTAACTTATACACACACATGCACAAACAGGTCCATATACATGCAACAATTGGAGAGATGTCAGAGTGAGGGGGCTGCTCCTGACAAGCGCCCCGAGCGGTTGGGGGTTTGGTGCCTTGCTCAGGGGCACCTCGGCAGTGCCCAAGAGGTAAACTGGCACCTCTCCAGCTACCAGTTCACACTCAGTTTTTTGGCCCATGTCGGGACTTGAACCGGTGACCCTCCGGTTCCCAAGCCAACTCCCTACAGACTGAGCTACTGCCGCCCCCAAAAAAGTAACCTCTAGGAAAGCAGGTAACCTACCAAAATTCAGCCACACATTTTGACATGTACGTTTTACTGACTTTTATGGAGTAAACAATTAATCAATAAAAATCGTATTAACTGGACAGATAGGCTTGGGATGAAATTAATATATCAAAACAAGCAGTCTCCGTCCGTCCCTTCACCTCACTGTGCTCCATCCCAGCTGTCCTGTTAATATTCTCCACCAGCGCTGATCCCAATCTCCCTCATTACTGCATTTATTTGTAGAGCTCAGGAGCTGTCGGTCTCCACCGGTCTACTAATCAAGCATGTGTGTCGTTTATTTAGTCTGCCGCCATTCTCCCACAGCAGGAAGTGGAGATGCTTTAAGGCTTGATTATTGATGTCTGGCCCCTCAATCTGTCTAGGGGGGTAGAGGTGGGGGGAGTATTAGGGCTGGTTTAATGATGCCTCCCTACCAAGGTCTGGTGTCATTTTCAAGTATTTTAACAGCTCTTTGAGGAGCTATAAAGTTAATAAATCACGTGTGGACGCGAGGAGCTGGAAATGCTTCAGAGCTGCAGCGCTTTCCAGAACAAGCTGTCCAACATTTTGATATCGTAAAAACCTTTCTCCCAACAAACACACAGCCTTTCCTAAAGTTAGCATTTTGTTGAAACATTTGTGAACCAGTAGGCCGGAGCCTTTGAGTAGTACTTTGTTCTGTGAATCCTGTACTCGCACTACACAACTTGCTGTCTTCACACTACATGACAGACCAGTTACAGGGGCGTCGCACACTACAAGATCTTTCACTGGGAGGACTCCCCGATGAGGTCTCCAGACTACGTTTTGTCATGAAAACATATGGGAAGTGACATGGCTTAGATGTGCCTGTTGGTGTTGTTGTTGGCACACATGCTCACATGATAGCCTGTTGGCACATGTCTTCACTGTTTCCCCTACATGTATATACAGTAGATCACTGTCGTATGTTTATTCATGAAAACACCCTAAGTGCAGCAACAACATTGGTCCCTTCAGCCCATGTCTCACACTCTCATTGGCTGTAGCTCCGTGACCGACTCCCAGACAGGTCCAGATTTTTAGCATGCTGGATATCAGGAATGCGTCTGCAATGCAACAGCGAACAGTTCACATATAACGCACAAGCGCAGATGTGCGAGCGCTGAGCCAACCCAGATTTGCCTCTGATCAGTTTTGTTTTTTTTTTTTCCTTGAACTTCAAAAACTGCGAGTGGAAAATCAGGGCTGAAGTTGTGTAGCGTAAACTAGGCATTAGTCATACACTGAGGCCCAGTCAGGTAGAGGGATGTACGACATTTTGAGACATGTTTCAGTGTTGCTGTTTTTTTAAATCCACCGCAGTAACGGAAAACATTTTTGTGAATTACAAGTTTTTATTGAACCTCAAAACTGTATTAGTACCAAACAGTTTGTGTCCGTAAGGGCAAGAATACACGGTCAAGGGCTGAAAGGTGCCTCTATTTTTGTCAAATAGAAGAAACACTTTGTAAAAAAAAAATGTTCAAGACCGTAAAAACTGTTAAAGACAGTAAAGGTGCTGAGAGACAATGATTTTTGGGATTGACGATGGTCAGAGCGAACCAGTAGCTGATGCCATTGCCAGTGTTGATATTTTAATGAAAATCAAAATTATATTAAATTTATATGATTATATTATTATTATTATTTGTAGTGATAGTAGTAGTATTAAATTAATACTAAATTTAATTTGCCCCGTCATAGTTAAACATTGTCACCCCCACATATTACCAATTATTATTATTATTATTATTATTATTATTATTATTATTAATACCTTACAGAAACATTTCATGGAGTTGTCCACCTTCTCTTCCCCTCTCTCTGTCACTCCCAAAACATACAACATGTTTTCATTCAATGAATACTTCAAACCATATTTGTTGGAGTTTAGACTGACAAAAAAAAATTACTGCATTCAAAAAGTCCCCTATTGATAATTTGCATGATAGATGGCTGATTAATTGATTATTAGACTATTGTTAATTAATTTTCTGTCACTCAACTACTTGATTAGTCGACTTATTGTTTCAGATCCACATTAAAGTTAATTCTTGACCTTGAATTAGTAGATTGACCAAAAGGTCTCAAGGTCTGATCTCAATAAAAGCTCAATCTGCTAAAGTCACTGAGATGTTGTTGAAAGCTCTGGAAAAATCTTACTTAATTTAAGTTTTTGATCAAACTATTGTCAGTACTATATCAGTATTCATTACACCAGCCCTTGTGGGAATTGAGCCTCTAACCCGGTCAGTGTTAGTGCCTTGCTCTGAATTAAACCGGCTAAAACAAGACTAATGATTGTAATAGTAATAATAGAGCTCACAGTATAACCTCATACAGACTGCTGCAGTAGCCACCGGTCATGGCAGTGTAATATCATTTTACATAATAGTTTTTATTGCTGGCTACCTCTCCAGCCAAATGAAAAGTTATTATACCCAGAAGCCTTTAAAGAGCTCTCTTTCTTCTACAACTCTTAACCCACTGCTTGGGTTTCTATCCCTTCAAATTTCCCAGCATCCCCAGAGTGGTGTGACCTCAAATTCCTTCCCCTGAGGGGGCTGGCTATGGCTCAGTGCTTTCCTATAAGGGCGGTTTATTCTGTACAGGTGGGGCTGCTAACAATACCTCCTTTCATTCCGGTCCTCGAAGACCCTGATGTCACATCCAGGTAGCCAGAGCAGCTACGCTACATTAAGCTCCTGTAAGCTGTATACGTTCATTCTCTGTTAGCTTCTGCTGTTGAGGGAAGGAGAAGGAGTTTGTTGTTTGACTGAGAAGCAGATTAGAGACAGGTTTGAACATGAGGAGGAAAAGGAGGAGGAGTGAAAGTTACCTGACACACGGAGGATTTATGGGTTTGAGAATTCTGCATTTCATCTCTTGAATTTTATTTCTCTTGTTTGTTTGTTTGTTTGTTTGTTTGTTTGTGTGTGTGTGTGTGTGTGTGTGTGTGTGTGTGTGTGTGTGTGTGTGTGTGTGTGTGTGTGTGTGTGTGTGTGTGTGTGTGTGTGTGTGTGTACAGTCAGCGGCCACTTTATTAAGTACACCTTGCTAGTAAAAGGTTGGACCCCCTTTTGCCTTCAGACCTGCTTTAATTCTTCGTGGCATACATTGAACAAGGTGTAAGAAACATTCCTCAGAGATTTTGGTCCATACTGACATGATAGCATCACACAGTTGCTGCAGATTTGTACATCTATGATGCGAATCTCCTGTTCCACCACATCCCAAAGGTGCTCTATTGGATTGATGATGATCTGGTGACTGTGGAGGCCATTAGAGTACAGTGAACTCATTGTCATGTTCAAGAAACCAGTTTGAGATGATATGAGCTTTGTGACATGGTGCATTATCCTGCTGGAAGTAGCCATCAGAAGATGGTCATAAAGGGATGGACATGGTCAGCAGCAATACTCAGGTAGGCTGCGGCATTTAAACAATGCTCAGTTGGTAATAAGAGGTCCAAAGTGTGCCAAGAAACTATCCCCCACACCTTTACACCACCAGCAGCAGCCTGAACCGTTGATACAAGGCAGGATGGATCAGTGCTTTCATGTTGTTTACGCCAAATTCTGACCCTGCTGTGAGACTCGTCAGACCAGGGAACGTTTTTTCCAGTTTTCTCTTGTCCAGTTTTGGCGAGCCTGTGTGAATTGTAGCCTCAGTTTGCTTTTCTTAGCTGACAGGAGTGACACCCGGTGTGATCTTCTGCTGCTGTAGCTCATCTTCTTCAAAGTTCGACGTGTTGTGCGTTCAGATATGGTATTCTGCTTTCCTTGGTTGTAATGAGTGGTTATTTGAGTTACGGTTGCCTTTCTATCATCTCCAACCAGTCTGCCCTTCTGACCTCTCACATCAACAAGGCATTTTCATCCACACAACTGCCGCTCACTGGATATTTTCTCTTTTTCGGACCATTCTCTGTAAACCCTAGAGACGGTTGTGTAAGAAAATCCCAGTAGATCATATGGATTTAACATATAGATTTAGTTTGTTAGTATGTGTGTGTCTGTGTGCGTGCGTGCGTTCGTGCGTTCGTGCGTGCGTGTATGCGTGCGTGTATGCAGTCATCTTACCTTATGTTTTCAGGGGGAAGTGAATGTGTTTGGGATTTAGGAAGTATGTGTGCGTGTGTGTGTGTTTGTGTGTGTGTGGGGGGGTGCTTCCTGTCTTGGGGGCTCAAAACAGACGATTCTTCGTGGACCTGCCTTGTCTTGCCCTCCTTCCCTCTGTGTGAATATCTGAATGTGTCTTTGTGTGTGTTATCTCACCGTCCTGCTGCTGCCCCTGTTTGTCGGTTTCTAAATGGAGCAAAGAGCCACAAACAAACTTCAGGTTTTGTAGCAGCGAGGTGAAGATTCTTCCACTTTCCTCTTATCGACACAGTGACGCCGACACACAGACGTTCATTCACTCCCACATTCACTCCTTCACTTACTGCCCTGCACACACACCTTAATCTTTTTGTCTCATGCATATTCCTTATCATGGGTCATCATGACTTAAAAAAGGACTATCTTACCTTTTTTCTTAACCCTAAACTTAAGCTGCTGGATATGCGCTGTGCGGTCACGATGAGATCAGTTTGCAGTTGCTCCAAACAGCCACAGGTAAATGGAACTGGAAAGGAAAACAAGTCCAGATAAATTGTGTAGCTGTTCTTTCTCTTTGTGGTAGTTTGCTGTTGTTGTCATTTTATGATAATGGCTGTCCTGATCTACAGAAACAAGTGCAAATTGTTGCCTTTGAGGATCAATAGGGATCAAAAAATGAAGGTCCTGAGAAGTAAGCATCTTGATGATACTGTGCATGGTATTTATTGTAGAGTAAGATCATGTTATCAAACTGTGGTTGGGTCCAATAGAAATTTTGGACATGTGTAATTCTCTCCAGATGAAGGCAGTTGCTGGAGATACCATGTTAGGCCTCAATCAGACTGACTAAGTCCTGCATGAAAAAACAGGGCTCCCTCCTTTGAATGACTTTGTCCTGTTTCACCTTTACCTGAGGTTACACCCACCCGCCAGTGCAGTGGGGACTGGACCTGGACTTGGATCACCAATTGGGAAAATACTGTTTCTAGCCCACACATGTATCTACTCATTCCCTGACTTGGATTGTGTGTGTGTGTGTGTGTGTGTGTGTGTGTGTGTGTGTGTGTGTGTGTGTGTGTGTGTGTGTGTGTGTGTGTGTGTGTGTGTGTGTGTGTGTGGTGTGTGCGCGTGTGTGCGTGTGTGTGTGCGTGTGTGTGTGTGTGTGTTTTCTCGGCCGCCTCAGCAAGAGATGTGTGAAAAGTGGGTCACAGGTCGGACCTCTTTGTGCCTCCCGGACAAATGAAAAGTGACGGACACCGGCCACGCATCATCACTAATTCACTCACACACACACACACACACACACACCTCCGTCTTTCTCAGCGCCCACTAATTGCGACATGTCGTTCATCAGCGCTGCGCAGGGCCAGCGCCTGTAATTTGCAGAACATCCCTGGACAAATGATTTGGTAGTTAGTTGGACCGTCGGGAGGCCAGTGCCGGGCCTGCTGGGGTCACCAGTTCACGGCACACTGAAGACCAGGGAGCTAGAGAGGGAGAGAGCCACAGCCCAACCAAACCAAACCACTTATTAATATTTTTCATTTGCGTTTTTTCAATCTGTCATGCGATAGAAATCTAGCTCTAGCCCGATGTCACAAGACAAAACTGAATTAATTGCATGGATGCAATGGATAGTACTAGTCCCAGTTGGGGTTAATGAATGAATGACATTAGCAAGAAGCTATCACTTAACTACCAAAAGCACAATCACTACTTTTTTTATTTGGAGACATTGATACTGCACATGTTTAAGAGATGTACAAGTCGTAGCATGATGTAGTTAGCAGCATGTACATAAGAGCGTTTCCATTTCATTAATTTTTTTTAAGTGTACTTATACAAATAAATAAAGCAAAGAGCACAGTTGCTACTGTCTGATCCTATATCCTTTGTTTTGCGACCATCCCAGATTTCAATCTTCAATCTTTTGATCATTTACTTCATTTCTACTCAGGCCGCTGCCCTATAAGTTGAGCCAAATCTTCTTTTGTCAGTTGAAAATTTCGTTTTCAGGTGCGTCATTGAACACAGTATAATACAGGATCATTGCACAACAAGCTGAAAGCTCAGCATTCTACAAGTGAAGTGACTAATGCAGAAACAGAAACAGTCCAATAAAACAATACCACAACATTCAGCAACACAATACATGAACTAAACATGGTTAAAGGACATTATTTCAAACTAAACTGTTAAGTTTATTTTTTTTTTTATATTTATTAGCAAAATCGGCTGAATTACTTATAAACCAGACACTGGTACAAACCTCCTACTGCCGTCCAGTGTGACTGACTTCAGTTAACAATAGCCCCATTTCCACCGCAGGAACTTTCCCCTGGAACTAAGAAACTTTTGAGGAACTCATTGCATCTCAACTGCAGAGACCAGGGTCTAAACTAGGTTCTGGGGACATTTTGTGGGGCCTTTTTACCTCCAATAAAGGCCAATGTCGGAGGGTAGTACTTTCTGATAGTACAGGAACATTCAGGGCAGAAGGGTGACCGTTGCTGATTGGTGAAACACACACAGCACTGCTGCGTCAACTCTACCACTTCACTTATAAACAAGGAAGTACTCTATCATCAATTTAGGACCATTTTAGGATGAGGGGAGAACATTTGTCTTTGTTTGTTGGCTTCCTGACTCATTTAAAATATGAGTTGGAAGGCGGTAGAAGAGAAACGTAGTGCTGTGAACAAAACATTATTATCAAAACTTATTTTCTGATTGTTTCATGGCAGTTACTTTATAAAGCACAAATAACTAACAAACGCTCATCTATTTAGAGACAGACGGTCTTTGTTTCATATCCCTGCTGCTTTTCATTCATTACGTCCGACGTGCGTCAGTGAATATATGCAGCAGCAAATATCGTCACAGTTTTTTTTCAGACAACAGTGGGCTGAAGGAACATTGTAGCTGCTTTTAAAAGTAGTTCCCAGGACTACAAGTCCCTTTTGTCCCTTTTGGTGGAAATCAAGCTAAAGCTGCAGGAGAGATGAACTATGAGCAGGACATATTCTTTTCATTTCTCTGAGAAAATCTGTTATTTGCTCACCCTTGTGAACAAAGATGTGAGTCACATGTAGGCTGTTAATACTTTTTTCATAAGTTTACGTGAAGCGTATTGAAGAAAAAAACATCAGTAATAATGAGTATTTATAAAATAAATGAAGTATCCATAAATAGCAAAAAGCAGAAACAACTAAAAATAGACATCCTCTCAGCCAGTTAAGCCAGCCATGCTGATAAACTGTTTCTTCCACCTTAAATCTGTAATATACTGTAATATACTGTAAGCAATGATGTAAGAACAAAAGTTTTTAAACTCCTGGGTCAAAGATGCAAACATGATCTTTAGCTATGTGGAGAAAATAAATCAGACTCATTAGACTTTAAAGTTTGATGAGCAGATAATTTAACAATAATTGTTTGTGTGAATGGAGAAAATAACCAACATAACAGATTGTATGTCTGCTGTGGTGTTCAAACCTCCACTAATCAGCTGATGATGAGCTCACCTCAAATCTGTGCCTTCTCCTTCAGGGTTCTGGACCCAAAGAGCCAGTGAGACAGAAGAGGATCTGATATTGTGATATCACCCTCCCATCGTCTCCCCCTTGCATCCCTTCTGCTGCTGACCATCCTTCTTACCGAGGCCTCGTCTGCCTGGCTGGATCTCCTCCCCAACTCCCCCGCCTCCCACGACTCCTGCTGTGGATTAAAAACTTTTATCGGGAGTATCAGCTGACCAAAAAGCTCCTGATCACAGAGCACGGCCCGGTCTGGGCCCAGTTCTGGTCCAGTCTCAGTCCTGTTTCTGCTGCAGTATGGCAGGTCTGCCGTTCTGTTTGGCTGTGATGGCCACTGCTCTCCTGCTGACCCTCAGAGCTGACGGTAAGACATAAAACCCATTTCAGTACTCTGCTCTTTCAGTCATTCAGCAATCAACACAAATGTGAGATTTACGATCTGCTTTAATGGCAGTATTTCCAGTGAGTATGTTAGATTTCTTCTCTGTGTGATTATCTGAAATCGTTTGAATTACAGGACTACTTGATCTGTGAAATTCATAAAAATCAACATCCACAGAGATGAGATACATACTCTTGACTACTTCTGTAACCTTAGGCTGCAGCGTAAAACATACAAGCTCAACCATTTCATGTGACCTGATGAATTACAACATATTTTCATAATGTCTGACCATTTTTCTGATTTAACCTCCCAGATGTTTTTTTTCATGTGCTGCCTTTAAACAGGGAGGGTGTTTTAGCTGCCCAGTTACTCATTAACCCTTCAGTTTGTTTTCAGTGAGATAAGCCATACATTAACATAAAAAGTCATTATGCACCTCCTCTGTAATCAGCACCGCTTCCCTGTACACACAGATCTGTATCAGAGGCCTTTTGTTGAAGCTGTGATTAAGAGTCAATTGACTGATAATGGAGAGAGGAATTAACACGTGGAAACAATAGAGATGACTCTGAAACAAAAACAGATCCAGACAGAAACATTTTTACTCCTTCTTTATGAACTTTATGATCATCTGATCTGACTTTTTCAGTCCCGACATGACACCTGGGCTTTGGGTCATTCGGCTGATGCCGAGTACCAACCCAATACTCGTGTTTAATTGGGGTGTGACGATATATCGTGCTGCAGTACTTTGTGATATAAACATGTGATGGATATGCATCGTTGAGAGAAAAATGTATAGAATATTTTTGGGATGTTACAAATTTATTTAAAAATGCGCTACTTTGGCTCTGACCAGCCTCTTCTCTCTGTCAGTGATCTCCACTTGCTTTTCCACCTGAGCTTTTCCTTATCTGAATCGAGGGTCTGAGGGCAGAAGATTTTGTAAGTTGTACTGGGTGAAAAGCTTCGTTTTCGGGTGTGAAAATGCCATTTTTCTTCAGAGAATGGGATAAAACAGAGAAATGGATATATATATATATATATATATATATATATTTTTAAAGATCTTCTCAGCATAGCGTGACAAGATCTTTGGTGGTCATAGTTACAAAATCTGTAGCTCTGAACATGAGAAAGGTCACCTTCTGACCTTCAAACACACACGGTGCAGGCTGATAAGAGCAGGGCGGTGCTCAGCTGAGTGTTACTGACTGTGATTGACTCGGACTGTGATATCAGACAAACACACTTATCTGGGAAGGAAAAGGAGAGACGGCTTCTGTCGTCTTATCAACTATTTTTCCACTCGCTTATTTACATTTTGATCTGCGTTTAAAAGCATGAATGTATCCTCCAAAAGCTTCATTATTAAAAGAATATATTCAGGTTATTTTCAGTTGAGGCTTTTATTTTCCAGTGATGTCTGAATGTGGCAGCAGATGTTTCAGCCCTCTGAAACTCTCCCTCTGTCCCATCCACCATTCCTCCCTGCAGGAAGCTGTTGAACTGATTGTTGCCGCTCTCACTTCCTCTGTGCACATTAACTGTTTCCTGTATGGCGCTGTACGAGCTGTCATCGGCGCTAAATGCTCCAAACAGCCATTGTTCTCCGGAAATATCCCTCAGTCCCTTTGGAGACACAGTCACCCTTTGAAACAGCGTTTATTTCCCTTCTCTGGATTTTGTCACTGAGACCGACTGAGAGTCTGGGACCGGGAGTCACGACACAATTCACACTCAGTGTTTCTTGAATCAGATTTTAATTTTTTAATCAGCACCGATGACATTGAGATATGAGGGATGTGAATTAGTGCTGCAGCTAACAATAAATGAATGTCTTTTTTTTTAAGTAATTGATTAATAAATTAAAAATTAGTGAAAATGTCCACAGTAAGTCTTAAGAGGTCATCAAATGTCCAAAACTCAAAGAATATTGAAAATAAATAAATAGAAAATAAATAAAAGCAGGAACCAGGGCATGTTTGGCATTTTTCTTTCATGAATGACTTAAATAATTAATTATCAGATTTATTGTTTATCAATAACAAATTAATGCACAAATAGTTTCAGCACTAAGGTGACTTTTTAAAAATTCTGTCTTGTTTTTGACTTAACTGAGGAATCTTTTGTCTTTTCTGTACAGATATAGTAACTGACTACGTAATGATAATTTGCTTAATGTAGAGGATGTGAAGTTAACTCAAGGTCAAATATCAATTGTATAAGTGAAATCCCAATGTCCCTGTTTCAACATTACAAGTCAGATGACTTTTTGAACTAACCTGAAATGACTCTGCAGCTGTAGATGTAGTTGTACAGCCACACTGAGGTGAGACAGTAACTGTGCTGAGGGACAGAGAGGTGACATAATGGGTGCAGGATTTTCTATCAGGAGGTGAATTTGATAACTGGATCACGCTCTCTGATCATCAGCTGCGAGTCGTCCTCTCATGTTGACCTGCAGAAGTGATGATGGCTCGTAACGAGAAAACCAGCTTCTCCTCTCCATCCTAATGCTCTGTGAGGCTGTAGACGCCACCAGGACTCCAAAGAAATCAGAGTCTCTTCTCAGCAGTTGAGATTCTGTGTTGGTTCATTAAAATGTCAACAAGGTTTCTCCAAATTACCTTCTACCCTAAGTGTTATTTAAAAAACTTCTCCAATAGGGCTGTCAAAGTTAACGTGATAATATCCGTTAACGCAAATTCGTTTTTGCACAGTAATTTTTTTTTTAACGCAACTTGCGATTTTTAGGTTGTAGTGTGCTCAGTTTTGATCCATTGGTACCATCCATGTTATCCTAGCTTGTGATGAAGGAGGCTAAATAACGCTCCAAACTTAGGATAAATTTGTCAAAGGGGTCCTTTGACCTCCAACCTCGAGATACATGAATGAAAATGGGTTCTATGGGTACCCATCAGTCTCCCCTTTACAGACATGAACACTTTATGATAATCACATACAGTTTGGGGCAAGTCATAGTCAAGTCAGCACACTGACACACTGACAGCTGCAGTTTGCCATGTTAAGATTTGAGCATATTTTTTATGCTAAATTCAGTACCTGTGAGGGTTTCTGGGCAATATTTGTCATTGTTTTGTGTTGTGCAGTGATTTCTAATAATACATATGTTTGCATAAAACAGCATAGTTTCCCACTCCCATGTTGACAAGTGTATTAAATACTTGGAACAGGAAAAAAAAAATCTGAGATTAATTTGCAATTAATTGCGATTAACTATGGAAAATCGTGCAATTAATTGCAGTTAAATACTTTAACTGATCGACAGCCCTAGTCTCCACATATGACTTTACTAAACCCCAGATACATGGGAGGCCTTTAAGTATTGGTTTCATCAAGAATAAATATATAATAAAACTATCAAATCAACAACATTTTGGCAGGATGAGCTTCACACTGTACATTTTGGACTACGCTTTAGTTTTGCAAGAGTGCAAGTAATGGCTCCATTACCTGTTGATATTGATAATTGTTGATTCAGAATATATAACAGGCTCAATTGTAAGTTTTGATGAAAAACATCAATTCACATACAAATATCAGTTCTTCTCTCCTGCAATTCTTAATCAATTCAGAAAACGCCACAACTTCTTTCAGTGATAATGTTGGTAAATAATGTTTGGTGGCAGAACCAGACGGGTGGAACCGAGGGTCCAGTGCAGCACCGGGACAGTGAACAGCACAGCATGCACACACTAGAGCTATCTTAGTTCAGATTAAGAAAACACAGTATTTATGATGTCCCTAACAACAAACAAAATTGTCACATTTAAAACATTTAAATATTATCATCTGCTCATAGCATCTACAACCAAGAAAATATAGTTTGAAGTATTAGAGCTGCAACTCATTTAGCCCTTAAAATCTAAAAATATTGAGTAAAAAAAAAAAAAAATCGCAGAGCTAAAGGTGACGTCTCCAGTTGCTTGTTTTGTTGACCGACAGACGAAAACTACACTTATTCAGTTTATAATGATATAAAAAAAGAGATTAGCAGCAAATCCTCACACTGTAGGAGACAGAAACAACTGATCGATTATCCGATTAGTTGTAGATTAATTTCTGGAAAATAAACAAGTGATCTATTGGTCGACTAATTGATTGTAAAGTTTAGGAAGTTCAAGTCAGTGCCGCAGCTTCAACTCCTTTGTCCACAGCCCTGCTGTAAAGTCACAGTGTTTACAGATCATGTTTGTTTTACCACGCATGCTGTACCAGACGGGTGGAGTTTGTCACCTCCGGGTACTTCAGAATGAGCGTGGTACGTTTCCAACACAGAGAAGGTAACAGTGACTTTCAGATACCATTTTACCCAGCTCTCCTTCATACACTCTTAAAAAACAACTGGGACAGGCCAGGAGGTAAAACAGACACATTTAGTGCACATCCAGTGCTTTACATGAATATAATTTAAGGTATCTGTATTTATTTAGTATTTTCCTTATTATACCACTTTATATTGTTATGACACTACATTTCAGAGAATAGTAATGTACTTTTTACTGAACTATGTTCATCTAACAGCAGGAGGTAGTAGTTACTTTACAAAATTAAGATTTTACATGCAAAACATGAAAAAAGACTAATGTATTAGTTAATAATCAAAAAATGAATCTCATTTACAGTGATGTCGACTCGAATATACAGCACATAAATACAAAACACATATAATTACTTAAATGATCATTTAAGTAATTTTTCATGAAATGTTTTTTGGTCCAGATTTGCTGCTTTTCCTTTTAATAATGTTAATAATTGTAGTGTATTAGTAGTATTGCTGAGATTTAGACTGCTGGTGCGAAAAACAACCATTTCTCACTATTTTCTCTAGATAAACCAATCAATCGATCAATGGAGAAAATGATGAAAGTAAACATTAGTTAATAGTTCTAAAATGAGCTGAAGCTCAACCAACTACAACAGTAAAATCCTGCTTTTACATTAATACATGAGTGATAATAATCTAATGATGGACATACTGTAATACTGGAACGGCTACAGGGGGCGTATCTATAAGTTCAATACTTAAATTATTTTTTTTTGTTATACTTTTAGTGAAGTGTTCAGTGCAGACTTGTAGCAGACTATTTTTACAATGTGGTATTAGTACTTTTACTGCATAATGGATCTGAATACTTCTTCCATCTTTGCTTTTATATGCATCTTCATTTTTCTTTGCTATATTTAATTTCCATTATTTCCATTTTTTACAGTGTGGGTATCCATTGAGCATACCATCTTTATTTCTCTGCATATTTGCAGTCAGTGAGTCATTGTTGATCAGCACAGTCATAAAGCGTCTGTGCATGAGAGCAGAGCAGCTAACTCTGTATCTGCAGAACAGACCACACCGACTGCTTCGTACCAAAACTGAGCACCCACTTCCAGCAACTGGGACATGGCAGGAGTTAAAACAAACGCTCCCCACTCTGCTTTAACCCACATTCCTTCCTTTATACTTTACTCATGGATCTACCTTATTTACTTTATTTTATTTTATTTAAAATTTTTACATTATTTATTTATTTATTTTATTTATTTATGTTTTTGGGGGGGATTGCAACTAATGATTGTTTTTGTTAATGATTAATCTGAAAAAAGCTGCTCTATAAGAGCCCAAGTGATGTCTTAAAAAAAAAAATTTTCAACCAAAACTCCAAAACTTAAAGATATTAAAGTGGCAGTAGGCAGCATATTTTTGCCATCATTGGGCATAAAATCCATAATAACCTTTCAGGATATTCTAATTCAAGTGTTCTCGGGGAAAACTAGACTTCTGCACCTCCTCGTGGCTCTGTTGATAGGCTTTAGAAAATCAGCAACAGTAACTACAAGATGTTTCTGAAAACATTTGAGGATAGAAGTAGAATTACAGTAACAGAAAATTGATTCATAATTGATCAGCGCTGCCTAGTTTAACTGTTTGGTCAGAGTTTGTGAGTGATTGGTAGCTGTCTTTCATAGACGGCAGCTGGTTGGCAGACTCTAGATCAGCTCTGATTGGTTGTTTTCCTCTGGTCTGTGAAATCTTGCAGATGCCATTAGGAGCACCGGAGGACATAGAGAAACATGATTTATTTATTTATGATTACCTCTCTCATGCACTACTTTCAGGATGTAGTGACCGTTTTATAAAAACAACTTTTTTTAATCACATGTGCTCCGTTTCAACCCACTGCAGGTGTAAGTTTAGATATATAAAGATGAAAACAAAGCTCCGACCAGAGAATGAATTGATTGGATTATTTTTCTTTTGACGATTTTTTTTCAGCTGTGTTGATTTTTTGTTATTAATTTTTTTTTTTTAAACTATTTTAATCAACAGTACGCCACATATTTTCAGACGGTGAGTCACTGTTGACTAACACAGTCGTAAAGTTTCTCTGCATGAGAGCAGTTCGGCTAACTTTGTGTCCGCAGACCGCACCGACTGCTTCATCCTCAAAGTTAGACCATGTTTGCCGTTTCCTCCAGCAGGTCAAGTGTTTAAAATGAGAGGGGATGTAAGCTGACCGATCCGAGTGTTTCTTCACTCAGCTGCTGCTGGATGTAAATAAGTAGTCGGTCTGAAGCAGCGCTGGGACTTAAAGAGTCTGATTACCCAGCGTGCTCTCTGCCAGACCTCAGTCTCCACTCTGGCTGCCGGCACAATTAAGCACACATGTGGATGGAGACAGAAACAAGAGCAGCCATTTCCAGCCTCAGCACACCCACCATCCCTTTACTTCTTCCTCCTTGCTCCAATCACTCAGGATGTTTTTTTTAGCCAATCAGAGCTGCTCTAAACTTGAGAAGGAGGCAGGACAGACAGAAACGGTTAAACAGTTACTTAGTTAGTCATGTAGTTAGTGACTTACTTCCATACTGACTGACTTAGTTAGCTAGTTACTCACTGATTCACATACTCGCAGCCTCTGACACTCACATGGCAGCTTATGTAATAGTTTTGTAAAAGCTCAGTTTTCCCCGTAAACACTGAAAAACCAAGCTTCAGTTTTACGTTTTACAAACTCTGGAAACTGTTTATTAAAAGCTTATTTTGGATGTTTCATGTGGACAGATGGCTGAAAGAGAAAGATGTAGCTTAACGTGGAGTTTTAATGTGCCGACTCAGCTCAGTGTGAGGCAGCTCATCAAAGCGTCGCTGCGAGGCGACATCAGGCAATTTTTGTCTTCTTCTTCTGTTTTTCTCCTCTATGCGTCCGTCAAACATGAGTCAGAGTCTGCGTTCCAGTCTGCAGAGTCACAGTAGATGTCTGTTAGACTCTGGAGCTTTGTGTCAGAACCACAGGGCCAGTTTTTATTTCTTGTGGTGGCAGTAGAGAAAGAGAGAGAGAGAGAGAGACATACAGACAGACAGATTGCTGCCGTGGCTACCAGGCAGCTCAAAGTGTAGCTGTGCAGGTAGGTCATGTCCAGACATGACAACATGCATGTCAGCACACCTCAGAGTGTTTTTACTGTGAGCTTAAAGAGCAAAGAGAGATGTAAAAGAAATCCAAAGTAAAGGGAGTGATGGTGGAGAGAAGGGAGAAGGATTAAAGGAGGACTAGAGATAAACAGAAGAAGGCAGTTAAGGTGGACTGATAAGAGAGGGATGAACAGAGCTGCATGAGAAGGCAGAGGGATGGAGGGATTAAGACTTCTAGCGGTCTGACCCCTTTAGCGCTTTGATAAACATTGTAAAGAATATTGTCTCCATCTGATAAAGCTGTATTGATCAAATTTATCAACGAGTCAACGAGTTTGCTGGTACCGGCTCCTTAAAGGTGCTTACTCTCTACCTTTTTCTGTTTTGTATGATTATAAACGGATATAATAAGTCCTGTTTACCTGCGTGCTGTGACCTCTGACCCCTGTTCTGCCTAAAATGATTATGACAGGATACACTCCCAGTTATTGGTGCAGTATAAATAGCCTGTGGTCCTTATATGGCCCTCCTCCTCCTCTTCCTCCTCCTCCTGTTGTCCTGCTGATAGAGGAGGAATGTTTCACCTCCAGCAGGAGGAGTCACTGATAAATCTGACCTGAAGTCTGTTCTCCCAGCTCTCCACTCTGCCCCAGAGTCCTGGACTGGAATTTAAATTAAGATGATTAAATTAGATAAGTTTCTCCTTATTTACCAGTAATGTTTGAAGAATAAAGTCTCATTCATTCAAAACATTCAATAAAACACACAGACACTGTGAGCTGTATATACTCATACTGAGAGATGGGAAACTGTGTGTAAAATTAGCTTTAAAACTCATTGTGATTTCATGTTTCTCCTTCCAGCTGCAGGTCAGAACCCGGACCACGTCCTGCAGGGGACGGGGGTGAAACCAGAGGCTCGGCGGCCCGGCGAGGACTCGACCATTGCACCCGAGGATGCCGCCCGTTTCCTCAGCTGCTACTGTTCTGGACACTGTCCAGAGGACGCCACCAACAACACCTGCCAGTGAGTAGAGACAGCAGAGAACAATGCAGTAAACACACAGTAGAAAGGGGGATGAAACATTTCTCAGGGCCTCAAAACAGTCCAGTTGAGCCCTGATGAAGGTAGAATGGCAGCAGGTCAGCCATAGAAGTTTAAAAGCATTATTATTGATCCATATGACTGATCTGAATGTCTCTTCAGAACCAACGGTCAGTGCTTCGCCATCATCGAGGAGGATGAGCATGGCGAGGCCATCCTCACATCTGGCTGCATGAAGTATGAAGGCTCACACTTCCAGTGCAAGGTCACACACACACACACACACACACACACACACACACACACACATTCAAGTATTCTGGCAACAATTGAATCGAAGGCAACTGGACATAGATTTGTCTCTGAAGGCGTTTCGCCCCTTATCCATGTGGCTTCATCAGTTCGAACGCTACAGTCTGACTAGTCCCCACTTCGTCAGACTAGACGAAGACATGGAAATTTAGACATGGAAAATGCGAAGGAACCTTGGTTTAAGTGAATAATGTGGCATCTGCATTTGTATTATTTTCAAAATTAATCTTTTACATTGTAAAACAGGTCTTGTGCTGAAAGGTAAACTAGGACTAAAAATACTGAGTAGAAAGTAATTTATGAAGCTGACTTTGAGCAAGAAGGACTCACATGATGTCCTTACATGATTGCGACATTGCTGATTTATATATTCTCAGCCACAAATTAGACATAATATGACGTGATCTAGTTTTCTGACAATAGTTTATATATATATTTTTAAATATAATATGAGTTGTTTATGGTTACGTATGCAATAATATGATGCAAGATACATAAACTCCCATGTGAATAAATGCAGATTATTCACAATAACTTGGTGCTCAGTGATGGAGAAATGAATTATCTAAGGAGTAAGGAATGTCATTGTTCCCAAGCTGCATTTTCCCCTGTTACTGTGATGCTATGAGGACATTGTTTTATGTCACTCTTCGGTTGCAGTCAAAAAGTCTTTTTCCATAGAAATGTTCCTATCGGAGTGAAATGACCCAGAAGTATCTAAATAGCCGCCATGATAGGAGCTGTTTGTCCTCTAAATGTTAAGAAAAGGTGTTTCAGTGCTTCCTTTCTTATCTCCTTAAGCATAGGAAAAAGAAAGGAGATAATGGCGCCTCACAATTCCTTGCGGTCACAACTTTTAAAGTTAGTGATGCATCATTCTGCCGTTTATGAAAACAAACAATATGCTTATCTTGCATAATATATTCATAGTCATATACTAACTGGGATTCATGTTGATTAATATGAATGGGCATTGACAACCGTTCCGTGTCACTTTATTTCTATTTATTTGCATCAAACAAGTAAAAACAAACAATAACAAATAAAATGAGCAGTAAACATACAGCAAACCAATAGTAAATAAATAAATATGTCAATAAATGTTACGCCCAAAAATGAGTAGGAAGAAATATGCATTTAATGGTTCTACTTCTCATAACTCAAACAATAAGTCATCACTGGTCATATGAACTTTTGTGGTAGCCTGTAGGTTTTTTTTTTTTTTACTTCCAACCTCAGTAATGAAGTGATGTTTTTGTGCGGTTATCCACTTTAGGTCAGATAATCCTTTATTGTATGTTGATGTAAAGTGTTACAGCAGCAGAAGGACCTGCGGTATTTATCTTTCATACACCGCCGATGAAGCAGCCTGTCACTCAAAGACCTGTTTAAGAACGCATTGGTGGAAGCAGAGCCTGGTGTAGTCCATCTTTTGAATATTGTAGTTTCACCACAGCAGAAACACGCCATTAACTCCCGCTGCCATCGCATGATAATTACAGAGTCTAGTGTAAGCGCAGTCTGATTCTCTGAACACCATGGTTGTCTTTTCATAAGTCCTTATGAATTTCCTTCACATCTTTACTTGACCTCCTGACGTTTTCCATTGAGGTCAAGGAAAAGTTGTAAGGAAAAGACTTTTCGACCGCAGCCTGAGACATTTGGCCAGTTAGGAGTGATGTCCTCCTCTGAGACGCTTGATAAATACAAACTAATCTGTTCCTGTCAGGTGCGAGACAGAAGATGTGGCTGGAGATTTAATTTATTGACCATATGATTGGTTTGATTGACAGGACTCTCCCAATGCTCAGACCAGGAGGACGATCGAGTGCTGCAACACCGACTTCTGCAACAGAGACCTGCAGCCCACCCTCCCTCCTCAGGCCCCCACCGGTAACATTAACACTTGCCCCAATGGAGTGATTTGAGTGTTTTATCACGTGAATGTAGACCTGAGTTAATCTCTAGTGTTTTGTTTTTCAGAAGGCAGCCCCCACTGGCTGGCTTTCCTCATCTCCATGACGGTCTGCTGCTGCACTCTGATCTGTGTCACTGTGGTCTGTTACTACAGGTAGGACATCATCCTCAGCACCTTATAGACCTAAAGGGATCTCAAGGCCTTGAATATCATCATCTCTTGTATGCCATGTAACCTTTAATAAAGAAGACTGTTTACCTGTAGTCTCTCAGGTAGAAGTGACATGTAATACAGCAGATTAAACTCTCTATTATTCTGTATTTATAAATATAATTCTGTATGTATGTATGTGTGTGTGTGTGTGTGTGTGTGTGTGTGTGTGTCAGGTATAAGTGGCAGAGTGAGCGACAGCGGTATCACAAGGATCTGGAGCAGGAGGTCTTCATTCCTGCTGGAGAGTCGCTCAAAGACCTAATCCACCAATCACAGAGCTCTGGCAGTGGCTCCGGGCTCCCCCTGCTGGTAGGGACTCAGTACTGCACACATACACATTAATTACATGAACTACATGTACATTAGAGATGGGCATTTCAAGCAAAATTACAATTCAATAATCACTGTGAACTCCTTGAAGATAGCGGTGTGTAGAGTCGGCACATTTTCAGGTCAAACGTGAAGAATTAAGGGTTTATTTCGACTAAATTGTTGGAACAGTGGAGAGATTAACCAAGACAGTTTTTGTGAGTTTTATAGGTGTGGGGTTTTATATATATATATATATATATATATATATATATATATATATATATATATATATATATATATATATATATATATATATATATATATATATATATAGTTTAATTATTTTTTGAAATTTGAAAATCATGACCCATCCCCAACACATAATCCATATTATAAATTGAATGCATCTGAGAGACGTCTGTGTTGAGAGCTGAGGAAAAACTTCTGACAAATTCAGAATTACAAGGATTCAATATTATGATTAATTGCAATTTTGGTTAACTTTTTTAACACAAGATGATGGGAAAAAGTTGAATCATACACTTTGAGGGACTTTTACTTTGGGACATATCCGAATTGATATAGTAAACATGTTTGATTTTTGCATGTATGTAGTCAGAGAAGTCAGATATATCAGTCAGTGTGTACATTATTTATTTAATTGTTTTCAGCAGCCCAAAAATCAAACAGTAATGAACAAGTTATTTTTTTTTTTCATTTATAAGAGACATTTATTTGCTGGTGAATTTAATCCAACATATCTTACTTCCATATTTATTTTGTATATACAGTTCTCTTTGTTAATACCTTATTTTGAAAACACGTATATACTTCCTCTAACCTCTTCAAGTCTGTTGCTAGCTCTCCCGTCAGTTCTCTTTATACATCCATGGTCACCTCCATGGGCTGTTTGAATGCATAAACATCAGTATATGGATGCTCTACAGTTGTAGCATCGGCCAGTTTGATCACGGAGATGCGATTGACGGCTGGCTTGACCGCAAGTTACCGCAATACGATAGCGTTACCTGTCCATGACAGGCAAATTTCCTGGCAAAATGTGAAACCTAAAGTGTTTCATACTTTACTGTATGTGTAGTGTTTACCATTTTGGATATGAAATGTCAGGGTGCTGGATGTATGCCTGCAGATGGTGGACCCTCCATCATTTTCTGCTTCCTCACTTTGATTTTGTTTTGGTCTAGAATCTTGATGACATGTTACTCAGACTACAACGATAAAAAGTAGCTTCCTTCTACCTCCGTATAGACTCAAGTAAAGCTATTATATTGATTCTGGCATTAAAAATCAGTTTCTAAATCATAAAAAAAACTGTGATACATAGATTTCACCACCCCTCAATTTTGTCCAAGTTTAGACTCAAAAGTTGAACTTGATCACTCTGTCGCGATGACAGAAATATAAGCACTGCTTCTGTGGTAGTTTCCGCTACTGTAGGTGTCTCCAGGTCTGCACCTTGATGACACACTCAGAGACTCACTAGGTTAAAACAATACCAGTGTCGCTGTCGCAGCTGGTAACAATAATAATAAGACTTCCACTCATAATAAATCTTCATAAAACCTCCTCTCTCTTCCCTCTCTTTCTCTTCCTTTCTCTCCCACTCAGGTGCAACGGACCATCGCCAAGCAGATCCAGATGGTGCGTCAGATCGGTAAGGGGAGGTACGGCGAGGTGTGGCTGGGCCGTTGGAGGGGAGAGAAGGTGGCCGTCAAAGTCTTCTTCACCCGAGAGGAGGCCAGCTGGTTCAGAGAGACGGAGATCTACCAGACGGTCCTGATGAGACATGAAAACATCCTCGGTACCAAATCACATCCATCTCTTATGGCTTGTCCACACCAGGAACGTTAGGAGCGCGTAGCGGCTGCATTAGCTGTTGTTTTTTTACTTGGGTGTCGATGTAAACAGGTTAGAGCATCTGCACAGCCTGTGTGATCGACTCGGCTGCATGTCAGCTGCGTCTCCTCCAGAGATTCACAGTCTGGCCTATTTTTAAAAAGAGCGGCACGCAGTTCACAGTAGCAACAGACAGTGAAAGTGATTGGTTGACAGTATGCTGACATCATACCAGCAACATAGCTACAATTTCAATGTCTAGACATCTGTAGAAAATGTCGCAGACAGCGAAGGTGATCTTTTGACTTTATATTGACATCATATCAGCAACATTACTACACTTGTGATCTTCAAGACTTCCTGCTTTCATTTCAAAATAAGAGCCCTCAAGCATTTTTCTGTGGGCAGCATTCGTTCCTTTAACATGAGGCTTTTATTCTGAAATATTTGCAGGATAATGTAGAACATGCAGTGACTTGCACAGCTCCATGAGTGAAGAAAGTACAGGGTTTTAATTGTGGATTATTACAATTACTTACAAATTACCACACACGTCTTAACCTTCTGTGTCTAAAATAAATATAAATTACATTTATAATGAAATGAAATGGCCATTATGAAAGTCAAACTGTGTAGAAAGAAAGGGCTGAAATGCAGTAGCAGACACGCAGCTGAACAACCAGTCCATGAATCACACAACCGTTCAGCGAGGCAGCCGCCACGTGCTGTTCACACGGCCGGTCTGGACAAGCCATTATACTTCACATCTACGACAGCTTCTTCAGAGGCAGTTGTTTTTACATTTTCACACTGATATGAACATTTTTGAACCGTTCCTATAATTGCGAACATCAGCATGAAAATCTGAACCGTGAGCTCAAATCCGCAGACAAAGACTGCAGGACCCCAGGACCAATCAATATCTCGACTAACTTTTAATTTGGTTGATGATGTAAACTAATGATGGTGAGCGTAGCCTGTCGTCTGTCAGACTGATGAGATACGACAGCGACATGCTGTTAAACAGAGACAGACAGCGTTCTGATGTACTGAAGATACACTAATTCATTTAGAGAGGATGAAGTATGTGCATGTGTTTGTTTTAAGCTCTCCTACCATGACACAGGAAACAGGCCGTCCCTTTGATTTTCATACTTTATAGAAATGAATGGATCTGTAAATAAATACTTCAGATTTTTTTTTACTGAGCAGTTGGACATGCATGTTATAATAATAATAACAATATAATTAGGGATGGGTACCGAAACTCAATGGGCACTGGTGCTAAATTATTGAAGCCCAGAGTATTGATAAGCTTCTCTTTTAACCTCACTCAATAATATTATTTATTAGTTTATATTGTTATTTTGCTTTTGTTAACATTACTGATGCTGCTGTAAAACAATTAGTTACAGTTAACAATTATGATTCATTATTATAGATTAAACTACTTAGCAGTATAAAAAGTAAACTTGGAAAAAAAAGTTTTGACATTGACAGTTTTGGTTGATTATTTCTCTATTACAAAATGTCAGCTTTTTCAAAACCAACATGGCTCAATTCAAACTTTTGTCATCCTGTGAAGTCAAAATCATGTCAGTGAAGAATTGAGGAGTTTTGTTTTAAAACAAAATGTTGAACTGAGCTGTGTTGGTTTTGAAAAAGCTGACTTTTCAGAATGAAACCGGTCACTTGGTGATCCTGTGGTTTTGTCTTGTGATGCCTGACTGGCAGCAGCTGGAGCTCAAAACAAGAGTCAGTACCAACAGAATACACTGTTTGGCAGAGAGTTTGGCAAATTTCACTTAATCTACCCACATAATCAGATGTGCTGCTCATCCCACAAATGCATGATTCTTACAAGATGAACATCATTGTGAAGGTAAATAAACAGGCTTTCCAACGACGTAAAGTACAATGACAATTAGCATTGTAACAACAGAGAAAATCTACCAAACAAATTTCCAAACTTTTTCCAAGTTTAATTAAAATGAGCCCCACCTTTACCAGCTGCAACATTAAAGTGATGAACACATTAATGCATCAATAATTAAAATCCAATAATCTATATTATTCTGAAGTGGTACATTCTGCATAATGACTACTTTTAGTACATTAATTGTGATGCTAATATTTGCATAAGAGGAGTATTTCTACTTTCCACTTTGCAGTCGGCTCAGTATGGAGGTGTGAAATAAACATAATTTGTACTTAGAGTTTAAATTTCGGTCCTTTTAATTTAACACTTATCACATATTGTATATTAAGCTGTGGTTGAAGGTGACAGTGATCTTCTGTAGGAGGAAATGAAATGTGATTTATCTTTAAAAAAAACTTTTAATGATGAACTGAATCAAGTTTCTTAACATTTTTCACTCATCATTGGAGGTCTGACCTGTCAATCATCTTTCTCTCTCCATCCTGCAGGCTTCATCGCGGCAGATATTAAAGGCACCGGCGCTTTCACGCAGCTCTTCCTCATCACGGACTACCACGAGAACGGCTCCCTGTACGACTACCTGAAGCTGACCACGCTGGACACGCAGACTCTTCTGCGGCTGGCGTACTCCGCTGCCTGCGGCCTCTGCCACCTGCACACCGAGATCTACGGCACGCAGGGCAAGCCGGCCATCGCCCACCGAGACCTGAAGAGCAAGAACATCCTGATCAAGAAGAACGGCGCCTGCTGCATCGCCGACCTCGGCCTCGCCGTAAAGTTCAACAGGTATGCTGTCGGGTTGCATTGTTAATACAGCACATGTTGCATATTAGTTTTAGTTTTGACATTTTAATTTGTATAACCTTGGTTTTTGTTTTGCTGACTTATTTGTTGTTTGTATTGGGGATGTAATGGTACACAGGAGTCCTCTTGCTGGGGACTGATGGAGCATTTTGCCCGCTGGAAACTTTGTAAACAATTTTCATTATAAAAATAAAGAACATTTCAGACACTTTCTCAAAAGACAACAGGTCAAATTAAGCTATAAAACTGAAAAGCATCTCTTATGCTGTAAAACTGAAAATACATGTTTGATGAGTTTCCATTCATATCAGCTACAATGGTGGTCCTTATCCGACACACACCTCTCTGTTGCTGTTGGAGCTGACCAGGAACCTGCAGACACATCTTCCAGCTCGGTGTTTCACTTGTACTCGCCATAGTGTGACCGACTCACATGCCAATTAGATTGTTATGCTAACCGCAGCGCATGTTAATAACAGCATATGGCTAAAAGTTCAGTTCTGCATCAGTCAACATACCATGTGTTCTGTGGGGATTGTCACAGATGCATGCAGTACACATGGATAAATAAAACAATAACAGATCAATACTCTGAACACTAAAACAAAAAAGCATACATTCTATGGAAAAGGGGGGGTGTTCATACACAGTGTGTGTATATATATATATATATATATATATATATATATATATATATATATATATATATATATATATATATATATATATATATATATATATATATATATATATATATATATATATATATATATATATTATATATATATATTTTATATATATATATATATATATATATATATATATATATATATATATATATATATATATATATATATATATATATATATATATATATATATATATAATACTTAATATTATTTGAACTTGCATTCATGGTATAAACTACAGTGAGCCCATCATGTAACTGACAGCACTGTATTCTGCGTTGCCGTAGTGACACTAACGAGGTGGACGTCCCTCTGAGCACCCGGGTAGGGACGAGGCGCTACATGGCCCCCGAGGTCCTGGACGAGAGCCTCAACAAAAACCACTTCCAGGCTTACATCATGGCCGACATGTACAGCTACGGCCTCGTCATCTGGGAGATGGCCAGACGCTGCGTCACCGGAGGTGCACACACACACGCACACACACACACACACACACACACACCCTAACACAGACACACACACACACACAATTACTCGAACAACAGAAAATAAACTGGCAACAATTCGTTTCAGTTATTGTTCAAGCAAAAACGCCAAAAGTTTCCTGGTGAAAAAAGATTGTGAAAATATAACTTTGTAGAAGCCATGATGACTTCAATTTGCTTGTTTTGTCAGACCAACAGGCCAAAAATGTTTTTGAAACTAGATTTTTAACTTTCTGTCACATCACAAAGCATCAACTGTAATATCTGAGAAGCTGACACCAGAGAATATTATTAGATATATTATTATTTTATTTTTTAGTTCTTCCTTGAAAAATTAATCATGACATTTCTCTCTGTAAAATGTCTATAAAATATGTCTTAAAAGATGCGCATGTCTATAAATTGTGAGGAAAAGTTTTTTTTTTTTTTTTTAGTTTTTGATTAAATTAACTGGCTCCACCTGCTGGTGACAATGTGTTATTGCAGACAGTTTAGGATCTCTATTTTCATCTTTAACAAAACAACATAAAAACATTAGTGGGAAAAACTTTCTCACATATTAAGATAATATATGAAATCAAAGGAACGACAGGACAGCCTTAAACAAAACAATGATATAATAATTGAAAGCATAACAGAAAACTTAGTTGACTGAATTTAGGAAAAAACAAAGGCTCCTCCTTGTACAGCTGAAACTGTTAGACTGAATAGTTGATTAACAAAAAATTCATCAGCGAGAATTTTGTTGATGTGAAAAATTAAAAGAATATTCAAATTCAGATTGAGCTCAGTGGACATTTATCTGACATTGTATCGACCAAACAATTAGCTGATTATTCGGCAATGTAAATACAACAGTTTCGTTGCAATAAACTTGCTGAGTTTCCTGACCAGACGTATTTGTGTAAGAAAGTGTATTTTTTCTCTGCTCAGGAATTGTGGAGGACTACCAGCTGCCGTACTATGAGATGGTGCCCTCTGACCCGTCTTATGAAGACATGCTGGAGGTGGTTTGTGTTAAAGGACTGCGGCCCACGGTGTCCAACCGCTGGAACAGTGACGAGGTGAGAATCAAAGGACATTCATCTTCAAATGTCTTGTTTTCTGTAGTCAACAGTCCAAAACCCCCAGATATTACCTTTATTGTGACATAAAACAGACCAACCTGAGATTTCTTTTCTTTTAAAATCAGTTGCAGATTAATTTTGTTTTCATTATTAGTTAATTATCTCAACTAATTATAATAATTGTAATAAATCAAATATCTGCAAAACTAATGACAATCCCTTCAGCCTTAGCTGTACTTTGTGTTTGCCGCCGATGTACAACATCATTAGGGCTGGCAAAATGATACACGATAATTTGTTTTAAGGCCTCTAATATTTTTTAACACATTCACACAAGCTTTTGGAGGTTGTAGCGGGCTTTTACAGCTAGAATAAGGTACTGGTATTATATGAATCGGTAACAACCATGTCACACTAGCTTGATCTGAAGGAAGTTAAATAACACTCCAAACTTATGCTAAACTTTAATGAGGAAAAACTGCCATGGCCATTTTCAGAGGGGTCTCTGGACCTCTGACCTCAAGATATGTGAATGAAAATGGGTTCTATGGGTACCCACAAGTCTCCCCTTTACAGACATGTTTTTCTCTCCGGTGATTAATAAAGGTTAATCTTATCTTATGTCTACTTTATGATAATCACATGCAGTTTGGGGCAAGTCATAGTCAAGTCAGCACACTGACACACTGACAGCTGTTGTTGCCTGTTGGGCTGCTGTTATGATTTGAGCATATTTTTATGCTAAATGTAGTACCTGTGAGGGTTTCTGGACAATATGCGTCATTGTTATGTGTTGTTAATTTATTTCCAGTAATAAATATATTCATATATTTGCATAAAGCAGCATATTTGCCCATTCCTATGTTGATAAGATTATTAAATACTTCACAAATCTCCCTTTAAGGTATATTTTAAGAGATTCAAAATGTACGACAATTTGCCCCTTTATGGATTAACTATGGATAATCATGCATTTAATTGCAATTTAAAAATGTAAACAATTGACAGTCATAATTATCATCAATACTTTCTGTAGTTTAGGATGGCAAGTAACGCTTATTTTCATGATAGATTAATCTATCAATGATCTTCTCTTTAAATTGCTTATATCCAGTTTGCTGTCCTATATAAAGAGAAACATCAAATAGTCACATTTGGGAAGCTGAAACCAGAGAATATCAGAGAATATTTGACATTTATTTGTCTGTAAAATGTCAAAAAAAGGAAAAATGCCTGTTATAACTTCCAACAGCTCAACGATTAATTAAATGTTCACTTAACTGGAATATAAAAGTGAGAAAAACATAAAATCTTCACATTGGAGTGATTTTGTTGTGACTGTGTCGTGTTTCCGCAGTGCCTTCGGGCCATGCTGAAGCTGATGTCGGAGTGCTGGGCTCATAACCCCGCCTCCCGCCTCACCATCCTCAGAGTGAAGAAGACACTTGCCAAGATGGTGGAGTCCCAGGACATCAAGATCTGACTACCCTCACCCTCTTCCTCCTCTTTCTCCTCCTCCTCCTCCCCCTCTTTGTCCCACCTGAACCCAGAAGACACTCAACCTGTCCTGGACCTGATCAGGTTCAGTACACCCCTCATCATCAGGAGGACGAAGATGGGAGAATTTGGGAGATAATAATGGACCCGTTTCAGGGCTGAACTGTGCCTCTCTTCCTCCTCCTCCTCCTTCATTCATCTTCAGTCTGTCTGGAAACAAACATGGAGTCCTTCCTCTTCCTCCTCTCTCTGCCGGGTTTGACGCTTTCTGTGAAAGCCAAACGAGACGATAAAGATAATTTTGATAGAGGAGAGGGGGTCTCTTGATGCTCGCTGTGAATGAACACAGGACGCGGGTCCACGTCGCCTTCCTCCACCTCTGCCAGTTTGAACACGCTAAAAAAAATGCCAACTTTTTTGTTGTTATTTTCTCTTCAGGACTGAGTTCTCCTGCCATATTGAAATATATCACCACTCTAAAAAGTAGAGTTAATTATAAAAAGGTACTATTATAATATGTGAATTTTAATGTGTAAATAAATGTTATCATTAGATGCCGTGCCTACTCATGAGAGGATTTAAAAAAAAACTAAAAAAAAACAGAACACTATGCTGCAGTGGTGTTGACGTCCAGCCGACTCCAGGAGACGATGATGGAGTCACTACGAAGACGTCTACCGTCCTGTCTGTCTGTCTGTCCGTCTGTCTGTCCACATCTTGTCTGTCTGTCGCGTGTTTGTCAGGAGATTGATCAGCTATAAAGAGTTCGAGCTGCTCTGGTGGCACAAAGAAATCTGATTGGATGAGTTAAACCTCAGTGGGTGGGACCAAAAGGACCGAGTGCCAGTAGAGAGGCAAAGTCCCGCCCCTTCCTGTATACCCCATTAGAGCTGGGTATTGTTTAAAAAAGTACAATGCCAGCACCAGTACCAGTACTTTAATGGTGATACTGATAACCAGTAGAGTGTGTTGCTTCAGAATGGAAGCTGTGCACGGGTGTGTGTGTGTGTGTGTGTGTGTGTGTGTGTGTGTGTGTGTGTGTGTGTGTGTGTGTGTGTGTGTGTGTGTGTGTGTGTGTGTGTGTGTGTGTGTGTGTGTGTGTGTGTGTGGCTCAGGCATCTCTGTGTTTAGAGTCTGGTGCAGGCAGGCAATCCTGGCTGTGTTGATTGTAGCGGCTGTGGTCGTGTGGTGATTGCCTGCGAGTAAAACCATACAAATAGTCATCTTTTTCTAGATCTGGGCGCTAAAAAAATCGAACGCAGGTATTATTTGACTGGAGAAGTTTCAATAGTACCTGGCACTGGGTTACTCAGTCCTGATCCCCAGCCCTGTCCACCATAGGACCTTATTTCTGAAAAAATATGTACTGTAGTCAACATCGAGAGATCATTTTTTGATCTTGTTTGAATTGTGCCATGAATCACACATATGTTTCAATTTAATAGATAAACTAACAAGTCAAGGAGGTCACGTCACTGGCACCACTTTTGGGTGTATAGTCTTTCCAATTTTCACAGCACTTCACAGAGCCATGATAATACTAATAATACTTAAGTTTAAAAAGAAAGAAAAAACAAGACAGCCATTAACATTGAACAAATAATATTTCCCATGTCTTTCAAAAACTTGTCCTGTTGCAGGCTAATGGAGTAAGATATCAGAAAATGTCCAGTCACCAGTTGAAGGTGTTTCTGGTTGTAGCTATGTTTTAATGATGTACCTGTATGCAGCAGTAGTGGAGTATTATAAAGTATTAGGTAGTATCTGGCAAAAGACGTCATATTTTCTGAAGGCTTGTCCCCCAAAATACATTTAAATTCTGTTGTTAAATGTCCACCTGGAGAGCTTTATGAACTTTTTAATCAAATATGGGGGGAAAAAAAACAATATTTGATCTGTAATGAGCTGTTTGAATTCAGCATTTACAGTCTGAAACAGCAACTAAGTGTTTAATTACGGAGTACACGCTGGTTCGAATTAGTTCAAGCTTAACTTTTTGAAGTAGCGACAGCCTAATTACCCATTTTGCTTCCCAAAACCTTTGAATCGTGCCCAAATCTCCTAATTTGTTCAATAATCTACTAAAGTCTGGTGGTGTGCTCATCGCTGCTGCTTAGAAAAACACACAGATGAAAGCTCAGTAGTTGCCATTTTACTACTAAATAATTGTAAAATAAGCATTAAGTTTAAGTAGTTTGACAACAAAAAAACTACAAACTTTTTTTGAAAAAAATAAAAATACGATTGTTTGACACCAGAAGAGGAAAAACCTACTGGTATGTCAAAATTAAGATATTATGGCTTACAAAGACAGAAATATGATGTAAAAAGACACGTTCATGACTTTTGTAAGTTAATATTTTGATTCAAAATCTCAGTTGTTCAAATATTTTCACTTGTGTTGTAATCTTTGCTCCACTTACTTAATGTTAGAGTTCAAATGACAAAGGAAATGAAGCAAAGGAGTGATTTCACAAATTAATTTTAGTATTTCTTTCACTCCCAGCACAATACAAAAAAAACCAATACTGACTTATACTAAAGTCGTGGATATAAAAACTTTCAAAACGTTAAATGTTAAAAATGTAAATTGGAAATAAAATAAAAGGGGGAGCATATTTGTCGCTCAGATACTCTGAATCTGTTTTTAGATTAACTTTGGCTCCTCCCACTCAGGTTTCACTCATCCAATCAGATTCATTTATTTCAAAATGAGATTTGACGTTTCTTCATTCTACGGCATTAAAATCATTATTTCAGTTGCATTGTGGGACAAATATTTGGAAACCAGTCCAGAATGTGTTTAGCTTAGCTTAGCATGAAGGCTGGAAGCGGGAGGAAGCTGTTAGCCTAGCACAACAAAAAGAAACCTCTCTAAATATGTCAGATTTGTTTGTTTTATCTTGTTTATTGAACAGATACAGAAATGTAAAAAATAGACATTTAGAAGAAGTTAGCTATTTGGAGCTAGGCTAGCAGTTTGCCCTTCGCTTCCAGTCTTTGTGCTAAGCTAGGCTAAACACAACCTGGGCCTCTCTCTGTACTGGACACAGGGATTTATCTTAAATGTTGGACTGGTCCTTTAAACTGTACGCGTTGGTTTTCTCTCCTCAACAGCAGGATGACGTGCACGTGTTGGCTTGGTGTGCACGTGCGTGTGGGTGAATGAAGCTAACCATTCGTACAGTTCACATTTAAGAGCAGTAACGTTAGTGTTTTTCTCTGTCATAAATATGCAAGAAAACTCCCCATATAGGAATAATCTCTAATATGTAAATCTGTAATGTTTTTGTTTTGGTGTTGTTGTTGTTTTGTACAGCATCTGGTTCGGTGCCTTATGAGTTTACCAAGGAAATGAAAACTCTGTATACAGTCTGTCCAATGTAACGATTTTTAAGTAAATAACCTTATTTTAGTACACAAACTCTTATTTCACCTGTGGTTTGTTTTAGTGTTTTGAATGATGGAAGCTCATTTTTACCAGAAAATAGATGAAAATTTGGCAATAATAGATTAAAGATATGCTAAGACATAAAATGGTTATAATTGGTATAAGGTATAAACAGAAACGGTCTTTACTTTTTTTTTCAAAGCAATTTTGTAATTTGAAAAAAACAAAATTTGGAACAAAAAATTGGAAAATGAAAATTATCATAGTAAAATCAAATTTTTACTCGCTAAATTTAATTTTGATTATCCATCTCCCAAAATAAATATAGTTTTGTCCAGTAGCTTTATTTCTTATAAGATGAAACATCAAAATTAAGACGTTATGACTTCAAATTCTGAGATACAAACATATAAATATGCAGTATTACACACAAATAGTCAGTATTATATTAGAAAATCAAAACTGAGATTTGCTAAATTAAAATTGAGATGTTGAATTTTTTGACTGTCATGTCACTTTAAAGGAACAGTGTGTAACATTTCAGAGGATCTAGTAACAGAAATGGAGTATATACTATAAATGTTTACATAAACTACATTTTCTTTAATGTCTAATCATAATAATAATGTTTTTGTTTTCTTAAAATGAGTCCTTCATATCTACACAGGGAGCAGGTCCTCTTCACGGAGTCCGCCATGTTGGTCCATGTGTCTACAGTAGCCCAGAATGGACAAACCGAACTCTGAGTCTGGAGTCTTTCATGATTTTATGCTGCTGAAGGCCACCGTAGTTCTCCACCATGCTTGGAAACTGTGACTACGTAAGCTGCAGAGTGCAAAACTGTTACCGTGTTACTGATACCGTCAGCCGCCGTTTGACTCTGTTACTCCTGAAGTAGTCATTATGGTATGGATGCCGTTACCATGGTTTTGCACTCGCCAGCTCACGTTGCTGTTGTCGTGGAGAAGGAGTGAGCTGAGTGCTCAGTTGGTTGCAATCTGCGACCACACCACTAAACCCTACACACTCCCTTTAAAAATGATAGCTCTGCTTTCTCATCTGGAGCGAAGAGGGACAAAGACAGGAAATGAAGGAAAGATGTCTGTCACACTTTAAAATGAAAAAAATAGTTATATATATTATATATACTGTAAAAGAAGTTCAAATTTTGATTAACCATCTCCAAAAAAATATAATTCTGACCCATCTCATTTTTACAACAGGTCAAAATATTGACTCATCAGGTTTTTTTTAAATGTCATATTTTTTGGCTTATAAGTAATATTTTCATTCATGACCTGAATATACAGTATACATATTGAAATTAATCATTTTGATTTGCTGTTTTTTTTTTTTTTTTTGTAATTGCTAACATGTCTGTTTTGACTAATTGATCAGAGGAAATGATGAAATGTTCATCTTTTGCTCTGCAGGTTTTCCAGGTTGTCTTTGAACGCAGCACAGCTCCACCTGCTGGACAAACGCTGATACTGCATCTTACACACACAAGAACCAGGTGGGAAAGTCTGAGAACAGATTACATGTTGATTTTCTACTCTATATGGGGACGCAGCTCATTTTTTATAATTAACCTGCTGATTAATCTTTTTTTTTTTTTTTATAAAATGCAAAGAATCACTGAGAAATCATACTAATTTCCCAGATCTTAAAATTAGGTCTAATGAGTTTATCCAGTAGTCTTTTGGGACATGTAGTCTGTAAAATGGTACAAATGTGACTAATTCTATGTGGAGGCTGAGACTCGGGGAACAGCGAGTCATCCACTGATCTTTATGGTTCGATCCTTAGCGCATCAATGTGAAAATAGTAAAGTGTTAGTCCGTCAAGCTTGACGTTTATCCTAATAATCGTTAGTTATTCACCTTATTAGACCTCATCTCCAACATAAAATTTTTCAAGGTATAATTTCATTCTGGCTCCTACAAATCATTTTATCAATTGATACGTCAATGAAATGTAAAAAAAAAAAAATAAAAAGTATTTCCTCAAGTCCAAAACCAAAATATTGAGCTTACAATGATCTGTCACAGGAACGTAGCGGAGCTCTACTTTGGAGCCGATTGAACCAGGAAATGTTGGAAATTCTTCTTTTGTTTGAAAAATGACTGAACTGACAGTCAATATATTTCCAGATTGTTTGACACTAATCCGTTCTGCTCAAAAGGTTAGAAATACAGTTGGATCCCTGGAAGTCCAACAAAAAAAAAAAAAAAAAAGAGTTTATCTTCATTAATCCAGTGATGAAAAAACTAAAATCAAATTTTGCTCAGTGCCCCAACATCCAAGGATATAACAGATAGCTACCATGTTAGAAATGTGTAAATACCAATTATTTTAAAGCCTTAAATTACAGCTTGTTTAACCCAACATTTAAAACCTGAGTGCATCCTAAGTGAAGGTTTGAAGTTATAAAAATTCAGAGAAAAACACAAGTCTGAATTATGTCAAAACATTTTTGTGTTTATTAACGTCAGTCTGTCCCTGTCTACTTGTCCTCGGGCTTGTTGAAGCAGTAGGTGAGGCAGCACTTCCCGCAGTAGTGACGGTCGAAGTGGCTCGCCATGAAGACGCCAGCGCCGCACTCGTCGGCGGGACACTCGCGCCTCAGCCGGTGGATTTTACCGTTCTCGTCCACCTGGAGAGAGTACACATTATTCAAAACTAAATAAAGAGTAAACAGGTGACCACTTAACTAGTATGAATATTTCAAGTTACATCTCCAAATTGCTTCCTTTCTTAAAAACACCCAATTATTTGTGGTGAGGAAAAATATTGCTTTTACAACTGAAGTCACTGAAATATAATTTGTCTTCTAAACTCTCGTAAAAATTATGGATTTGACCTGAAATTAAGTTCTGCTTAAACCTGGGATGTTTGCAGACCAGATTACAGTGTTCACTTTACTTCTGCTCTCACCACCACAGACTGATAAAACAGCTGCTATGTGATTTTCTTTCAGATTTACAAACATAACTATGAGAAAACAGGAAACCAATGGACCAGCTGATACTGAATTACATAACACAAGATATAAAAGATGTAAGTGTTTGTACCTTGTAGTATTTAAGCACAGCGAGCTTGACCTTCTTCCTCTTGTGCTTGTTCTTCTTGGGGGTGGTGTAAGACTTCTTCTTCCTCTTCTTAGCACCACCACGCAGCCTCAGCACCAAGTGCAGGGTGGACTCCTGAAGAGAAAATGGTTTTCTTGTTATTGTGGTAGAAGTTAGCCTGTCAACGCTGAACTCTTAAGTTTCACAAGATCGCAACTTTGTCATAAAATAACCTTCGACTAACAAACTGTGGCGACTGTGGACTTGTCTGTCCTCAGCTCACCTTCTGGATGTTGTAGTCTGACAGCGTGCGTCCGTCTTCCAGCTGCTTTCCAGCGAAGATCAACCTCTGCTGATCGGGAGGGATACCTGCAGAGAAGAAAACACAGGTATCAACACACTGATACCAAGTCTGCCTCTGACAGGTGTGTATTATTTTAAAATCACTGCAGCATAAGAAAAAATAGTTGAGAACAAATTTGCATCGATTGAGCTTTAGCATCTTATTGCATTTTTTTTAAAATTAATTTCTGACTATTTCCGGTAAAAACTGATCCAAGGAACTAAAACTTAAGTTACACTGAGTAGTGGATGTCCACCTCAATAATCTTATGATTTACAATTTGCTTGATATATTTTTTTGGTAAATTTCACCCTGAAAACACAATTTTAAGATGCTGACCATGTAGTCATGTCCTTGGTTGCATATCCTCCCATCTCTCATTTCCTTATATTTTATTTTACACATTTCTAGTCATTTTAATTCATTATAAACTACCACTGTGTAGCCAACCCAAGAACTCAATTTTAAATTGCAGTGGAGCTCTAAAAGTTTCAAATAAACCAGACTGAATTTGGGTAAATGTGTCTAATATGAATATCTCACTCAACTTAAAACATAGCCTCAACACAATGAAACAAAAACACAAAAACATACTACCACTTATAAAAAACCATGTTTTCTGTAACTTTGACACTACTAAGTGAGAAATTATAGGGAAACTGACTTTTTCCTGTCTCCTCTGCAGAAATCATTTAAGCAAATTAATAAAGGCAAGATTTAACTTGATTCTTATTACTCAATACACTGCACATAACAGCTGATAATGTCACTAGCAGGAAGGAGGAGGTTTGATTTGTGAAAAAGCTTTTTTAAGATCAAATCCATCTTTAAGGAGGCAGCTGTGGCTCAGAGGTAGAGAAAGATGTTCACCAGTCGGAAGGTCAGTGGTTCGATCCCCGGGATCAAATGTTGAAGTGTCTGAGCAAGTTACTTTACTCCAAAATGTCTCCCAAAGGCTGATCAGATCCTAATGGGCAGGTATACCAGGCCCTGCCATCAGTGTATGAATGATGATTAAAATTAGGATGATGATTGTTGACATGTAGTGTAGGGTGCTTTGAGTGGTCTGAAGACTGGAAATGCACTACATAACTCCAAGTCCATTTACCATGTATTTTAAGCAAAGCATTGTTTTTTTCGTTATCAATTAATCCATCAATTAGTGCTTTTCCCACAGCCTAAAGGGACTTCATCGCATCGCATTTGGCTCATATCTGAAGATAATCAGTTTACAATGGTGGAAGTAGTACTCACTTCAGTAAAGGTACTAATACCACACTATTGTTTGATTAGATTCCTATATTTAAAGTTACTTAAGTAAAAGTATGCAAGTATAACCAGAAAAATGTACTTTAAGTACTAAAAGCAGGAATTTGTCCCGTGACTGTACCTTACGTTTGCACTCAACCACAGTACTAGTAAACATTTAGTTACATTCCGCGACTGGTTTCATGTTTACTACACTATAGAAGTGAGTTATCTACCTCTGAAGCACTACATAGACATTTAAAGTGACGTTAACTCACCCTCTTTGTCCTGGATTTTAGCCTTGACATTTTCAATAGTATCTGAAGGCTCAACCTGTGAAAGAGTAGAAAGAAGACAGGTCAGCCATGACACCTTCTTCCGGTCAAAGCTGCTATCACATTGGGTGAGACTCATACCGTGACTGTTACGTGAATATTATAATATATTACATGAATGTGAGATATTTTGAAAAGGTGAGGGGAAACATGCTCATCCAAGTCTGCTTCAGTCACACGTGTTAAGTGTTCTGCGTAACTGCTAGCTTAGCCACTTAGCTTCTGCACCGACAGTAACGTTAACTAGCATCCATTCTACCGGCGTTTAAACACATTCAAGCACCTTAACAGCTGGTCTAAGTAATAAATGGGGTTAATTAAAAGCTTATTTGCCCGCCTATTTGACAGTAAAACTCGGAGTAAGTGCAGCCACTGAACGCCGCATCTCTCCACCACATCCCGGCTCTCTCACCTCGAGGGTTATGGTCTTCCCCGTGAGGGTTTTGACGAAGATCTGCATCCTGGCGTTCAACCCACCTACACGGAAAAAAACACAGACGACTTCAGCCTTATTGTTGGTGCTGACATTTGCTCGTAAAATCGTTCTTTTGTGATATTATTTTGGTTTAAAGACGGAGCACGATCTTACCACAGGCTCACTCCTAATGGCGGATCATGAGAAGAGGGCTTCCGAGAGCGAGCGACGGGGTTTTCTGCCCGCGTTTGCACGGAGTGGGTAACCCGTTAATGGTGCCTGATCGAAAATGTCACAAATACAAAAAAACACTCAATTTTTAGCGTCTTGTTTGTCAAACCTACCAGTAATAACGATGGTATAAAAATATATGTCACAGCGGATGATTCAGTGTATTTAAAGAAGAAAGCGAAAATACATCAATAAAAACACAATTTCCCAGATATACTTTCGCGGTAACCATAGCAACGAGGCCGTAGAGCAATTGAAAGTCAGTGTATTTTATTTTGTGCCGAAAAACGGAAAGAAAGCGTAAAAATATCAATGTCTGCATCACAAAACTCCAGCAGGTCATCCTCAACAACAAAAGAAAGACCTTCAACACCGGACATTTTGATTTCTGGGAGCGATGATAAGTTTTTCCGATCTCTGGAGGAGTTTATCGATCAGGAGAAACGGTACCTGCGGTGTCCGGAAGAGGGACCGGACGAACTCCGGTACATCACATACCGCCACGTGTTTAATAAGGTAGCTGTTTACTGGTGGTGGATGGTAAAGTACATTTACAACTTGATTACAATTTTGATGAAAAGCTAGCATTTCCGTTTTATTCTAGCATACTTCTAATTTACTCCACTTCACCTCAGAGGTAACTTTTTACACCACAACATTTATTCCAAAGCTTTAGTTACTTTTAAGATTCAAATTGTTAAAACAAAATCTAATACATTATACATTCTAATACATTATGATCAGCAAAATTATAATCCAATAATATAATAGGTCTAATACATTATTCTGAAATGGCCCATTCTGCATGATAACTACTTTTACTCCTGGTACTTGTCTTTGATTATATTTTGATGCTAATACTAATAAGGACGTTTACTTACTTATTTACTTACTTACTTATAGTTTCAAGTTATTCATTAGTAGTTGGCGCTAATACTTTCATACTTCTGCTTTAGTAATATTTTGAATATTTTGGCTTATTATTTTTACACTGTGGTATATTGCCACTTTTATTTAAGTACTGTAGCATCACCGCTTAAATTCAGTTAAAAATCAGCAGGTTTTGGAATGAGCCATTCTGAGTAACTTTTGATACTACACATTTATATTTTGAAGTGTGACTTTTACTTTTACTGGGATATTTTTACATTATGGTATTGCTAAAGGAAATTTTTTGAGTACTTCTTCCAGCATTGCATGTCTGTACGGTAGCAGGAGTTAGTGTAAAAAAAAAAATACAGTACAGTTTTGCCGTACTTTTACTTTACTCTAGTATTTCTATTTTATGCTACTTTCTCTACCCCACAGAGAGGAATATTGTACTTTTTACTACTCTGACAGTTTTAGATATTTTACAGATTCAGATTATGAATACAAATAATATAATACTAACTTATAATGATGATTAAACTTCTCAGCTGTATTTAAAGTAGGTTATTATGAGGTTATGAGCTCCACCTTTACTAGCTGCAACATTAAAGTGATAAACTCATTAATGCTCAATATGATCCAGTAACATATATTTTCTTCTAAAATGGGCCATTCTGCATGCAGGACTTTTACCTGTGACATGAGTATTTTCTACACTACTTGTTGATACGAGACAGCCGTCTTTCGAACTCTTGAACTCTGATTCTGACTCTTGTTTTTCCTCCTGGTCTTGTTTCCGACAGGTGATTGGACGAGCGACAGCCTATAAGAGGCTTCTGCTGACCATAAAGGCAGAGTATGATGATGTAATCAGGACGCTGCAGAGGAGGGAGGATGAGGCCAGGGCAGCTTGCCGAACACTGGCAGCTTCGGCATCACACCCAGAATCATTAGTAATCTGCCAGAGACGAGCCACCCACCTGAGAGAGAGGTGTGTGGACATTTTGTGCACTTGTCACTTCTTCAAAATGAGGGTTCAAACGTCCTGAATACCTATTTTAGCTTCTCATTACGAGCGATGAGTTCCTGCATGAACACATAATACAACAGTTTGGTTTCTGAGCTATTTCTGTTAGGGCTGTCAATTGATTGAAATATTTGATTGTGATTAATCGCATGGTTGTTCATAGTTAATCACAAATTAATCACACTAAAGAACTTCGTGCCTTTAAAATGAACTTACCTTAACAAGTTATTAAGGCATAAAATTTGACAGTCCTAATTTCTGTATTTGTATTTTCCAGTGGTGGAGGATCGTCTAATTAACGAATGGCCTAATGGTTTCAGTTGTACTTGTATAAACTGTTGGGAAATTTATTTTATAACAAAACATCATATTTTATCTACACTTAATATGTTGCATGTAAAAATCTTACTTAGTACAGTAACTAAAGACAAAGATAAAAGTAGTGGAGTAGAAGTAGAAAGTGACATAAAGTAAAAATACCTCAAATGTATACTTTGGTACAGTATTTGAGTAAATGTACTTACATTCCACCCATAGTATTTTTGTACAAATTGCGTTTATATTTTTGTTACAAATACATCTAATCAAACCTCACCAAAACACAACTGATGAAGCAGATTAGCTTTGAGTGGAGAAATTATAAAATAAAATGTATTTTTCAAAGTTTTAACTTTGCTGCCATTTAGTCATGAATATTTAATGTTATGGAGGAAAAACTTAAGATGTGAAACCATGTTTTCAGGGGCTTTAAGGTTAGGGGCAAGGGACGGCATTAATGCATAAGCGAGAGAGCGTGAACATGTATATTCATTTAATTTCTTCTATGCAGGACAATTCCTGAGCTCCATTATATTTTATACAAATGAAACAAAAAAAAACACCATGATTGCCACTTTAGAACTATTACAACTGGAAAATAAACGTTTTGTGTGAATTCCTGACATCATGGTGATGTTTGAAAATGTTATTTGTATGAGGGATTGTAGTGAAGTTTTAAATACGCCTTACCATCCGTTTCCTGACTGCATGTCTCTCTTCGTCTCTTTCCAGAATCAGTGTCGTTCAGAGGGAAACAGCAGAACTTCAAGAGGAGATGAAGAGACAAAAATCATCTAAAGAGCAGAGCACATGGATACCTGGTACTACTCATACTGAAACTCAGGCCTGATCCCTGTTTCAGAAAGTGGGATTGGTGAAAAGTCTGAGTAAATTAAACTGGAGATGAAGGAAACTGGATTTTCAGTTCCAGGAAGTAGAGAGGCTCTGGGTCACTATGGTAACTGGCTCTGTGAACCTAACCTGCTCACTGGCAGGTTTTCTTCAACAAACCCTGAGTTTCTGTCTCCTCCCTTGTACACGCTGCTTTATTTCCACATTCATTCAGTCCGTATCAAGACATGTGTCGAAGCCCATTAATTAGTGGATGTTCACGTCAGAATTTACAGATATTAGTTTGTTACTCAGAACTATCTAAAGTTATCGCTTGTCTTTCAGGCAGGATCATTTAAAAAAATCTAGTGTTCTCTTGCTGGTTTCACAAGATCACCCACCTTACCTTTAATGCAGACTTAGTATGGGTGTGTTGTATGGGAGGTGGGTGGTCCTTTACTGTACATGTTAGTGCCCATTGTCTCATATTCTGCCCATGCTAATACTGAGTGGCTGCAAGCAGTAATACTCGCTGTATCATCTCTAATAAAACATCCATGGTTCAGACTAACATCTGTCTCGTCTCCCAGGTTTGACAGTAGCTGAATCAAAGGATCCTGAAGCTCTGGACAGACACCTGAAGCATCTTGAAGCCCAGAAAGCTGCTCTCCTGGACAGGAAGAGTCACTGCGTCTCTCTTGAGGTCAAAGCTGATCTGGACACCAAGCTGCAGACCGCTGAGGACCACAGAGACCAGCTGAGCACCAAGAACAGCCAACTGAAAGTCCTGTAAGAGTCCTGTGAAGTGGTCCATATTTAGATGAAAGTGAAGCAACTGAAAAACAAACGTAGCTTTATAAAACATCCACCAACCGCATTTACAACTGCCACGCATTCATACTGACTGAGGGAGGCTTGTTGAGCAGCTGTCGTCAATATTCTCCAAATGAATGATGAGGTTGCGTGTTTTTCTGTCTTTCTGCAGATACAAGCGTCTAAAGTTAGTGTCAGACCGTATGTCCAGCTGGGAGGACGAGAAGCAGCAGGTTCCACTGGAGGACCTCCTGGTTTCCACACTGGAGAACGTCAGACAGACCAACGGTGAGACACTGCTGCAAACAAAACACTTTGGGAGACAACTGACCAAAAACATTTGGGAGTTTTAAATGGGAGCAAGGCATGTAAAGTCGATCTATGCACCCATATATATATATATATATATATATATATATATATATATATATATATATATATATATATATATATATATATATATATATATATATATATATATATATACTGTGACACACTTTGAATGACAGCTTCCTTATTAAGAAATGCATAAAGAAATGTATGAAAATAATACAGAGATAGATAAGTTTGGGGAAATAAATGATGGAGAAATGCAAAGGGAAAATCATACAGAAATAAATACATGCGTACATACTGTAATACATACATGCAGTAAAAAATTCATAAATAAATCTTAAAATATTCAAAATGTAAAAAATGCAAAAATAAATAAATGGATTTAAAAATTAATACAAATAAATAATTAAATGAAAGGGAAAATTAAATAGGAAAGTCATTAAATAGGCGTTTATTTTTAATATTGTTTTTAGGGCTGTCAATCGAAAATGAAAAAATGCTATTCAAAATATTTATTCACGATTAATTGCAAATTAATCAAACATTTTTAATCTGTTCAAAATGTACCTTAAAGGGAGATTTGTCAAGTATTTAATACCCTTATCAACATGGGAGTGGACAAATATGCCACTTTATGCAAATGTATGTATGTATTTAATACTGGAAATCAATTAACAACACAAAACAATGACAAATTTTGTCCAGAAACCCTCACAAGTACTGCATTTAGCATAAAAATATGCTCAAATCATAACATGGCAAACTGCAGCCCAACAGGCAACAACAACTGTCAGCGTGTCAGTGTGCTGACTTGACTATGACTTGATCCAAACTGCATGTGATTATCATAAAGTGGGCATGTCTGTAAAGGGGAGACTCATCGGTACCCATAGAAACCCATTTTCATTCACATATCTTGAGGTCAGAGGTCAAGGGTAGTTTTAATGGCAGAGTGAAGATTCACTCTGCCATTAAAACTGTGATTGCTACGATGATTGATTGCGTTAATGTATTAAAGAAATTAGTGGCGTTAAAACAATTCTGCATCAACACGTTATTGTCACATTAACTTTAACAGCCCTAATTATCTTTGGTACATTTAATGGCAAATATAATTTATTATCATATTATCATATATTATTGTCATTTATTTAGTTATTTAAAATTTTGGCAGCTTCCGTCCTATATACTGAAGGTATAATGTCTGTTCACAAGACTTTAAAACCATAAAAAGTGTAGGAATTTGGAGATTGATTATGTTTTCTGACATGAAAATGGTAAAAAAAAAAAGTACAGTACACATTGTCTCTGCTGTGTCAGGTATCAACTCATAAAGTACTAACTCCCAGTCTTGTCTTGTTTCTTAAACAAACTTATTTCCACCTGTATTTACTACTTAAAAAATTCTGTCTGCAACATTGATCATAATTAACCAGAACCTGCCTTTATATTTCAGCATGCAATAATCTTGTTGTTATGATGTTTATTGTGTCACCTCTGAGCCAACACTTAGGCCTAAATTAAAAGCAAAAACAAAGGAGGTTAAGTAAAGGTGTGACATATAATTTACACCTTTAATCTTCCTGTTCACCCTGCAGTGACAGACGATGAGGCCCGCAGCATTGATGCAGAACTGTTTGAGCACGAAGAGCCGACTGGAGTTGATGAGGCTAAACTCCTGGCAGATTACCTGAACAGGTGCTGCATTCACAAACAAGTCCTGAACAGTTAATCTGAACTCTTCAGCTCTGAATCATCTTTTTCTCTCTCCGTCAGGTTCATTGAGCTCTTTGATTCGGCTCAGTATGAGGAAGCTGCTCTCCTCGCAGCCGGATCTCCTCGGGGAGTCCTGAGGAACCTCAACACCATGGAGCTGTTTAAAGGTGGGAAACGGACACACACATGTACGTAAGAGATAATACCAGAGAAGATGTGGTTCCATGATACGTGTTTTCTGTGCGGTTTTGGTCGCATCTCCTCTGGTGGTTGTCTTTAACCCTGCAGCTGTTGCTAACACAGTCAAGACTACCAGCCTCACCCCTCTGGTGTGTTTTGACATTTCTATGATATTTCATATTTTTTTGACTTACTGTTGTGCTCACAGTGAAAAAAGAAGGTTGTTGTTAAAATGGAAATATGACGTCTGAGCAGCAGTAAACTGATAAATCTGTTTATCTGTCTGTCAGTAGTTAGGTGTAGTTAGGAGTAGTTAGCTAGCCCAACTTGCTGCATTAGCTAACTGAGGGTTTTCATTTCATTTTTATTTTCCTCCACGTTAGTGTGTTTGGCATTCGTATGTGTGGTGAAATCAACATAGCGGATTACACAAAATAACACGCTGACTGTCTTTTTCACTTGATCTCATCTTTACTGTTTCCTCCTGGAAAGCAACCAGTGCTGTTTTGGAGGTTACAGTGGGGAGCACACAACTTTCAGCCCGAGAGAAAACAGGAGAAAAGTCATGTTTGAGAAATAAAGGAATCACAGTGCAGTCCGGTATGGTGTCGGTGCTGGAGCTGAGGTGAGAACAGACGGTGCTGGAGGATGGTGCACCTCCAAAACATCCTGAAATGATATTTCAAACAGCAACCTCTGCAATATGTCTAACTGTCCTCCGTTGTGCCAGGAGGAGACGGTAAAGAAGAGAGCTGGCGTGTTTAGCTAATTCTTGTCTCATTTGTCTGATAAACAGTAAATTCATGTAAACTGGGTTGAAAAATGATGCGATCTGGTTGCCGTGGTAATGAATGACATGTTTGAGGAAGAACAGGAAGTAAAACTGGCTAAAGGAGGGCTTTCAAACACCTTCCTGCACACCTGTCTCTCTCCCAGGTGTGAAGGGGCCCCCGGGGTGTCTCCCCCCTCTCTTCCTCTTCCTCCAGGCCCTGCTGATGACTGTCGTGGCCGGTGAGGAGCTGCCAGCTGCTCTCTCCCTGCAGCTCGTCCACTGTGCCCTGCAGCACGGCGCCCTGCAGCTTGTCACCCACGCCGTCAACAACAACAAGTAAACGCAACAACTCACTCGAGTGTTTTTATGATCTTCTGCTGCTGCTCAGCTCTTTACGGTCTTTCCTGTCCTCGCAGACTGACCTTCTCTGAGGATATGGGCGATATTCTGACTGAGCATGCTCAGAAGAACCCCGGCGTGGCTGACGTTTGTCTGGCGTTGGCCACCGTCGTCTACGAGGCCTGCAGGTTGGGCAGGAAGAGCGCACTGAGCATGTGCCGGAGAGGCTTGATCCACTGCGCCGCCAAGTTCATGAACCACTGCGAGGAGCTCACAGCTGGTCTGTGTGTGTGCATGTGTGTGTGTTTGGGTGTGTGTGTTTTTTCTTGCATAACTCACATAATAACCTGTGTATGAACTCTCTCTCTCTCTCTCTCTCTCTCTCTCTCTCTCTCTCTCTCTCTCTCTCTCTTTCTCAGAGGACTGTATGTGGGTTCTGTGTCACTCGCCCAGCCTCTCTCTCCTCCAGCTGTTGACGGCGCCTCAGCAGGGCCGAGCGGCCATCTTGTCAGTGGGTGTGGCCTGTTCCAGTCTGCTGGCTGACCCTCTGCAGCAGCAGCTTGCTCTGCAGCTCCTGGACAGCTTTGTCAGCAGAGGACAAGGTAAACACAAACTGTCAGCAGGCACAAAGCCAGCAGCAACATTAGCGCTGTTCTTATGCAGTTTCCCACAGTGGGGTTGTGCCCGTTTGGTCATTTCTTGGCTCCAAACAAATGCTGCTGTTTAGGCAGCACAGTGCCATTTTCGTTCAAATTTTGGCATGAAATTGTGTTGTTGCGTTGTGCATTTTCTCGATCCTCTCAGGGGGTTTAGAGGAGGTGATCCTGCAGGACAGCAGCTCTTCAGTGGACGTTTGGACTGTTGTGGCGTCTCTGTGCTCTGAGCTGAACAGGGCTGACCTGAGCAAGGCCGTCCTGTCCGTCCTGCTGAACCAGAGCGGGACCCGGGCCCTGTCCCCGGACCTGGAGGGAGCCCGGCTCATGGAGCACGTCTTCCTGTGAAAACTGATTATGGAAGGTAGAATAACCACAGCTGAATGACTCCAAACTTCCAACAAAGTAGTAAGTGGCAGAAAAACACTCAAAAACACACAAGTTTTTGTAATTGAATCGTAAAAGATTCAGTTTCTGTGTTTAAGACCTAGGGCATTCAGAGGATGGATGGCTTACCTAGGTAGACTGACAATAAGGGAGTTTCTGAGCAGTTTCCAGACTAAAGTCACACATTACACAAACATAGAACCACACAATAAAATAACGCAGAATTTGATGTTTTTCAAGTGTAAGTCTTTTTGTTATTCAATGAAAACTATTACTCTGTGCTCATTTTGATCATCCTGATCCAGACATGCCCGTTCGTGTGATCCTGCTGTTATCTAGGCGACCTTTGACCTTTGATCTTCACTTGGTTTCAGTGCGATGACTCAGGTAAAAATCTGAAGTAGTGATGGCTGACGGCCAGCAGGTGGTGAACAGATTCACAAACTGATATTAAAGTAGCCTTCAAGCACACAGAGGTGGAACAATGATAATAATAGTTTATTTCTAAAACCAAAGAATCACAGAATTGTTAAAATGACAGTGTTTCCTACTTACTCTCCAGTAGACTCTTATTTACCTCTTAATAAGAAGAGAAAACTTCAGGAACATATTTCTACTATGCTCAAAGTTTGATGAAAAAAACTTACTATTACTAAACACTGGTAGAACAGGTGACCAGGAATGCCAAGCTGTGGAAATACTCTGTTACAAGTTAAAGTCCTGCATTCAAAATCTTACTTCAAACTATTAATGTATTCAAAATATACTTTAAGAACCAAAAGTCAAAGTACTCATCATGCAGAATGGCACATTTCAGAATCGTACTGCATGTATGTGATTATCATAAAGTGGGCATGTCTGTAAAGAGGAGACTCGTGGGTACCCACAGAACCCAGTTTCAGAGGTCAAGGGACCCCATTGAAAATGGCCATGCCAGCTTTTCCTTGCCAAAATTTAACCCAACTTTGCGTTATTTAAACTCCTTACCAATGAATTCCCTGTTTTGTTTTGTAGTTTTTTATCCAATCCAATCCAAATTTACTTATAAAACATATTTAAAAACAACAAAAGTTGACCGAATGCTGCACAGTTAAACATAAAAAACATAATAACGACACAATGAAACACTAAGACCTATTCAAAACCAACTGGACATTAAAATAATAAAAGCGTTAAGACCAGTAGGAAAGGACAAAGGATTGACAAAGGCAACGCTAATACTGAGCCAAAAGCCAAGGGATGAAAGTGTGTTTTGATATCTATAGCTTCACTTTAGCTCTAAAACTGAACCTGCTACAGCCTCTAAAAGACAGGAAAGTCAGTCAGGATCAATCCTGCAGGTCTGAGTTATCATCATAGTTCTCATTTTCACAGGTCACTTTTAATTTACTCTTGTTTTTGATGCAAAACAAAGGTCGTCAACTTATATTTTGTTGACTAAATTAACACTGACTCTGTGGAGTATTACCGTATTAAACCTAACTTTAACCCTTAATCTTAACTTTAACCTAACCCCAGTCTAACCCTAGTCTGAACCAAAACCCTACAGGCAGTATGAGGACCTCCAACATGTCCTCATAAGAATAGTAGCAGGTCGCGAGTCCTTACAAGTCCAGCTAACCCGACTAACACACACACTCAGCAGGTCAAACACAAGAGCCTTTGTGTCGGCTTTAGGCCTCAATCTGTGAATGATGCTACTGAACAAACACACTCCCACCAGTCTATAAACAGAGGCCGACTGTTTACCCAGAATACTCTCTGTCCATCTCTGTGCTCTTTCTCTGCTACAAATTATATTTACAGTGTTTTTATTAATAAATCCTTCGGATGTTGTAGTGCTCACTACATAAAAACATAATTGGACAAGTACAGTAGTTAGAGTTATGCTTCGGTATCTCTATTTTCAAACAGTCTGCCTTAGTTTTACAAGATTTTCCCCCAATTTTAGGTTGAAAGAGTAGACGAAAAAGAGAAAGAGATGCAAAGATTCAGTGCTGAGTCACAACCACTTGGCTCTGTCACCGTTTATTGATCTCCTGCAGTGTGTGTTTGTGGGTTCACAAAATGGTGGCAGGTCATCAAGTGCAGGTGAATGCCAAATGTTGTTTTTCATTATCTAAACCTATTGTAATTATAATCAGCAATGTAAAACTAAGACTAAGAATGCAGACGGGGGGTGTGTGTGTGTGTGTGTGTGTGTGTGTGTGTGTGTGTGTGTGCCATAATAACCTGTCAGCATATTATAATTCAAGTGTTCAGAAAGATTTCTGCACCTCCTCATGGCTCTGTTTTCAGGCTTTAGAAAATCTAGCCCGTGACAGGAGACTTTGGCGAATCAGAGGTCATTTCGGAGAGAGAGTGTTCCTATTGGCTGTGAAGTGCTTGGCATTTCCTCAACATATCTCAACATGGCTGTCGGGTCACAAACATTCGCATTTTACAGCTAAACGGTAACTACGAGATGTTTCTGAAAACATTTGAGGTGAGAATAGACATTACAGTAACAGAATATTGATCAGCGCTGCCTAGTTTGACCGTTTGATCAGAGTTCACAAATGATTGACAGCTGGCAGAGACAGCAAGCTTCAGCTCAGCTCTGATTGGTTGTTTTCCTCTGGTCTGAAATCTTGCAGATACCATTAAGAGCACCAGAGGACACAGAGGAACATGATATTTTTCAGATTACCTGTCTCATGCACTATTGTCAGGATATAGTGACCGTCTTCTCAAAATAACTTTTCTTAATAATATTTGCTCCAATCTCACCAACTGCTATTTTAATACCATGTTCCAGGGATGACATATTTTTATAGGCCAACCAGAAAGTCCCTCGACAAAAAGCCAATGGGATTTTTCCATTGTGGCAAACAGGCAATTATGATATTTACAGGTTTTATTCAGCGAGATAATCTTCATAAATGGACACCACGTTTGTGATTTTTGAAGCGCAAATGCAATTGGCAGAAGTAAAAAGCTAACGTTAAGCTGAATTAAGCTAAGATGGGTGGCTGTGACTCAGAGGTAGAGCAGATCATCCACCAATTGAAAGGTTGGCGGTTCAATCCTCAGCTCTTCCAGTCACATGTTGAAGTGTCCTTGTGCAAGATACTGAACACCAAATTGCTCCTGAAGGCTGTACGTGCCATCGGTGTGCGAATGAGTGTTTAGATTAGATCCTGATGTGCAGGTTGGCACCTTGTATGGCAGCCTCTGTCATCAGTGTACGAATGTGTGCGAATGGGTGAATGTTGACATGTACTGTAAAACGCTTTGAGTGGTCAGAAGACTAGAAAAGCTCTGTAAATATGCAAGTCCCAACTACACCACGGTCGCATGAATGCGAGTAAACACAACGAGGCTGTAAACGTGGACGAGTTGGTGTGATGATGCTTAGTAGTCTCATTTAGCCACTTGTGAGCAACTGACTTTTTGAGGATACATGAAGGCTTCAAAATTCACTAGTGAGGTATTTATTGATGTGTTGTTTTTTTTTCCCAAAGATTTTTTCAGTTATGAGCGCCCTTATTGATGTGTTTTACCTTATATTGTAGAGGAAATGTTAAAATCTCTTCAGCTTGTGTGAACCACAGACCTTATTTCAGGCATCTAACTAAAAACCCATTCAAAAAAAAACATTGACGTCCAGAACAGGGAACTGTAAGTGCTAAAATGCTAACTAATTTCCGGGTTTAGGACTCATTCCTGTAGCACTCTACAGGTTGCTTCCCAATGTGCTGCTTCTTCTTCATATTGTTATTATTTGCACATTCCTCGGTCAGTATCCTCTCCATTTTAAACACTGTGCACCAAAATACCAAAGCAAATTCCTACTAGCAATAAATCAATTTCATAACATATATTGTTAAACATTGTGGTTTTAGGACCAAATTCCCTTTTGGTGTTTTTAACCCATCACTGCAGCTCAACATAGGCAAGACAAGGCAGCTTTATTTGTATAGCACATTTCAGAAATCTAAAGAACTTGTAGTTTTGTTGTCTAAACCTAAAGAAGTTGCAGTTTTATTGTTTAAACCTCCCAACAACAGTAGAATAAAGCTGATTTGGATATAAAAAAGAAAAGATTCCCGTGGGTCTCATTCATTATGTATAGAGCAGCTCCAGACTTTATACCCGATGACTTACCTCTGAGAGAGGAGCTCATGTTCACAAATGTTGACTGAACTTTCTTCGGCCACAGAAAAACATATTGGAATTCTTCATGTAGGTGTGTTCCCCTTTAAGTAAGCATTTGAATGCACAACTTCTACTTTGTACTGTTTTCACAGTGTGGTATTACTACTTCAACTACAATTAAGGATCTGAGTGATCATTAGCATAATCAATAATCTACAATTGCCATATAAATAAATTTGGACTTTAACCTCAAGTATGAATGGATTAAAGAATACATTGATTACCATAACAACACGCACACAAACACACACACATCATCATCATGCCTCGCCACACCTCAGAAATATTTCCCATCAGCCAGCTCTGCAGAGTATTTTCCACCAAACCAACAGCAACGGCACCTTTAATCCATGGAAATATCAACTGGAATCAACACACACACAATCTCCTAACTGAGCGTATTACATCAGGAATGGGCATCTGTTTTGTGTGTGTGTGTGTGTGTGTGTGTGTGTGTGTGTGTGTGTGTGTGTGTGTGTGTGTGTGTGTGTGTGTGTGTGTGTGTGTGTGTGTGTGTGTGTGTGTGTGTTAAAAATACTCAGACACCAGACATCAGTAGAGAAAGTGAAAAGTGCTGTGTAATCCCCCTCCCCCTCATCTCTGTCTCCCAGTGGGTGAGGCTGCCTGAGGTGTGTGTGTGTGTGTGTGTGTGTGTGTGTGTGTGTGTGTGTGTGTGTGTGTGTGTGTGTACTCTTGTAGTTCTATTCTTGTGAGGACTAGTAGTGCCAGACTGTAAAAGTCAGGACATTTGGTCTCATCCTCACCTCTTCTGTCTGAGATTTAGAATCAGGTTTAAGTTAAGTTTAGGTGTATGCTGGGGCTTTTGATAACCTTATTCTTCACTTATAAACCTAAATATGCATTGTTGTGTGCATTTGAAGTTATTTTGATTCTGATTATTTGGATTCCTGAGAGAAACGCTGTCTCATTTAGCCTGCACTACTGTTGTATGTACAGCTAATGATAATACAGTTGATTTGATTGATTGATAAATATGATTGGTATTTTTTAATCTGTAAAGGAATTGACTTTAAAGGTATAATATGTAGCTTTTCCTCATTAAAATGTCTAAAAACGACTAGACCTATGTCATATATTTTGTTGAGTTGTGTACTTACGGAGCAAATGTTAGCGGGAGCTAACCAGCACATACTGTGTCTGTCGAACGCCGTTGGAGAAACACACCGTGAAACTGCTTTACTCTGTTTTTTACCAGCTTTAATCATCAGGTCCTCTGCGGATCATTTAGCTCACAGTAAAAACCTCCTGAATGGAAAACAGTGAAGCAGTCCTAACTGGAAGAAGCTTACAGCACTGATGTCAGTAGTGGTGAGGACAGCAACTCCCATGATCCCACGCTATTCACAATGCCACCAAACTCCTTCTTTTGTCATTGTATGTATTGAGAGGCCCCTAGCAGCAGAATATTACGTATGGTGCATTTAAGGCCCCCCCCAAAAAATAAGTTAAGAGTTGAGTATTTCTCATTTTTGTGACCGTGTTGTTAATTTTGAAAGAAGAATAAGCTGTCTCAGTCCTATAGAGGAAAGGGAGACCTCACTCACTGCTAATTTAGTTCCTCCTAAAAACAAAAAGGTAAAAATAATGTCTGGATACAGAAAGAAGAAAAAGGAGAAGAAGAGCACAAAAAAGACAGAAACTCAGATGGAAGCAAAGGCTGAAGCTTGTTTGTTAAAACTATGCTGCAAGTTAATTTAATTATCATTCAGATGGAAAGATTGAGAGTTTAACAACATGTGATAAACAGGATGTGGGTGGACGAACTAAATGTTATAAAAGATACTAATGAAGGGATGTTTACTGATTATCTGTCTGTTCGCATCAGGATGCCTTCTGTCGTTGTTGCTTTACTTGCTGCAGTGGTAGAGGAAGTATTCAGATCCTTTACTGCAGTAAAAGTACTACTACGAGTAAGACTGAATTTTTGGTTTGTAGAAATAGTGAAAACAGTCAGAAATGGCACCATAATGACCCAGAGCCCAAAGTGACACCTTTTTTTAATCCTACCAACAGTTATTACATTACTACTAAAACATTAAATAGTATTAACATTATTAAAAGGAAAAGCAGCAAATCTGGAACCATGAAATGTTTTTACATGAAAATTGACGTCAGCCATAAAAATAGTTGAATTAATTAACTTTCTGTCAATCGACTAATGAACTGTCAGCTGTATGTATAAACTGTTGTTTATTTATATAAAAAAACCATCATATTTATATAATCTCTTCATGTGTTTTTAGTATAAAAATCTTAATTTGTAAAGTAACAGCTGTCAGATAAAATTCAGTGGAGCAGAAGTATAAAGTTGCATGAAAAGATAATACTACACAAGTATTTCAGTTTCATGTACAGTACTTGAGTAGATATACGTAGTTATGTTCCACTACTGAGTCAACAAAAACAACAAACAAACAGTACATGTATTTATGTCATCTACAGTCATCTGTTAACTTCCATTGTAAACAGTCCAAACATGTTGCTAGGCAACCGAGCAGCTGCCATCATCCTCATCCTCCCTGCTGGATGACTAAAGATAACTCTGTATGTCAGTGGCCTGCAACAACTGGGCCAACACACACACACACACACACACACACACATTCACCATTCACTATATACTGCATTTGTATAGTGCATTTACTCAAGTTATTTCAGTACAGTTTTGAAGTATGTGTACTTGAGTATTTCTATTTCCTGCTACTTTATACTTATCCTGTACTACATCTAAGAGGGAAATGAATGTTTTACTCCACTACATTTAACTAATAACTTACTAACTTGTTCACTTACTTGCTTACTTTGCAGATTAAGATTATTAACATAAAATATAATCAACAAATCAATGATGATGGATTATTATAGATTAGAAAGTAATTAAATGAGATCCACCTTTACCAGTTGCAACATTAAAGTGATGAACACATGCATCAATAACTATAATCCAGTAATATAAGTATTATATTATTCTAAATGGGCCATAATGCATATTGGGTACTTTTACTTTTGGAATTTCAGTATACAGTATTTTGATGCTAATAGTTCTGTAGTTTTACAGTCACATCGGGAAAAAGTGATATTTTTCATGTCTTTTTGATTATTAAGCAGGTTGAAGTTCTACATAAATATAATGTTTCGAAACACAGAAAAATACACACATCCCGTATTCAGAAAATTTTTGTGTGTGTTTGAAACAAGCGGGAAGTCAGGATTTCTGTAATTTTGCGATGTCACAAATCAAAAATATATAGACCATTTCATAATTTTAAATAGAAACATTTTAAATGTGTCCCAGCTTATTTCAGATAAAAAGTATAGAAGCAAAGAGATGAAACTTCAGTGTTTTTTGACAACAGCCGCTACCGCCATTTTGGACTGAAAAGGCTTATTGTATTGATAATGTTTTATTATTCAACAAAGGCCATTTTGGTAGAATATGACAAGAGAAATAATATCGCTTTGCTTTTTTACAGCACTTTTTAGACGGACATTTTAATGCTGTCTGCTCTCTTTCGGTCCAAAATGGCAAAAGCGTAGCTTTGCTGAAACGAGCAGTAGGATTTCGTTTCTTGGCAATATTCCTTCTTTGTTTCCAGTTGCAGTGTATGGGAACGAAACCAGCTGATAGGAAGTAAACATGGACCCAAGCTGTTACCTTGCATCGCAATTCAGAAATGTGCTAAAACAGTGTTTCAGACAGAACGTAAATACAGGCATATTCAGGCAGACACTGCAACATGTAAACGTGTTCTAGTAGAAAAAGAAAATACTAGTATGAACCTGAAAATAAGCATAATGTGGGACCTTTAAGTAAGATATATAATGCAGGACTTTTACTTCTAACAGAGTATTTCTACATTGCTTTAATCTAAGTTAAAGATCTACAGTAAGTTCTGTTAAAACTCACTTAAACACCAAACTGTTGTTTTAAGATTTACGTACTCTGGAGATTGTATTGGAAAAGCATAGGGTGCTGTTTTAGTCTGGATGGAGGGCTGAAACACAGAGAAAAAGAAGTGTTGACGTACTCTGGATGGAGACACTGCAGAGCTGAAATCAGCTGAGGTCTGAGTGTTTGATAGACGGTGTGAACAGGAAACAGAGCAGCTCATATCAAGTGTAGTGACTCACCACTTTGCTGACAGTGACTCCTGCAGTATCCTCCAGTCAGCTGACTGCTGTTTCCAACACAACACACTCTACAACAAACAGTCTGCTGCAACACGGAGGCAACATCATGACAGCGTTACATCCTTTTAGGGTCACAAATCAAGTGAAACAGTTCCAGCGTGATTGTACTTGGAGTATTCCCTCTGTGTTGGATGGCTGTCTCTGTTGTTTTTATTTTGCTCCATCATCCACTGTTTACCTGTCTCCAGCCTCCCCTCACTTTCCTCCAGGCCCGTAATGCATCTCTTTACATGCCGTTCTCCACCTGGCCACCACATGCCCTCGGCCTTTCCCACCAAATCTGCTCACCTGTTCACATTCTCAAATCATCCCCACCTGCTGAAACACCCACACCACATTATCTCATCAGCCCGACAGCTCTTTCTCCTGACCAGTTTGTCCACTTCCAGCCAAGTATACTTGATTTTCTGCGTGATACTGTGTCTGCTTACTGTGTTTTGACCTGCCTGCCTTGCACCCCGGATTTGTTTGCTTACTTCCCATCTTCCCATGCCTGAGTATGTGGCTGTTATTTTAGACAATCATATAGTACAGTCCTTTTTTTTTTCTTCTGTCTCAGTGGCTTTAAAGTTACAAGTAGATTTACAAGAAAAAAAGGTTGTAGTATGAGAATAAAGTCATAGGTTTACAAGAAAATTAGCTGTGATATTATAAGAATAAAGTCATATGTTTAAAAGAAAAAAAGTTGTAGTTTTATGAGAATAAAGTCATAATATCAAGTAGTAATTTTGTGTTATTTTAGAGGGAAAAAATGAGGAACATGGAGCATCTTGCGAAGTTATGCTGTAGTTTAGGTTTCACAAATAATACTTAATCTTTTGGCATATCAGCACCACATTATCAGAAGTATCAGGACTTTCATGAAAAGTTCTAACTTAATTCTCGTAATATTCCAATTTTTTTCTTTCAATATATTATGATTTTATTCTCAAATCAGATTTTCCCTCTCAGTGTGGTCCTAATTGTCCATCCTAATAATTGATTTTCATTTACAATATCTAATTTCATATTTCTAGGAGTACAAGGGCAGTAAGAACTTTTACAAAAGTTTGAGAGAAGAAAGAAAAAGTACAGTATGTACCTTTTTCTGACTACACAGCAGCCAGTAAGACAACATATCTGCACTGCAGTGGAATGTGGTTCAGAGTCATTCACCTGAACATGAGCCATATTATTTGACATCTTATAAACAAATGTTAGGAAGGTCACTGCAAAAATCAGCAAATTATTTATTTCAGTAGTAATCAAGATGTGAGTGCAGAAAAGACATACACATGTATCTTAAAAAGCAATTTTATGAATGAATAAAATGAGATATGGGCTGCACGGTGGTGCAGTGGTTAGCACTCTCGCCTCACAGCATGAGGGTCGTAGGTTCGGTTCCAGCTTGGGGCTCTTCTGTTTGGAGTTTACATGTTCTCCCTGTGCAAGCGTGGGTTTTCTCCGGGTACTCCGGCTTCCTCCCACAGTCCAAAGACATGCAGTTTAGGTTAATTGATGACTCTAAATTGTCCGTAGGTGTGAATGTGGGCATGAATGGTTGTCTGTCTCTATGTTGTCTGTCTCTATGTGCCCTGTGATGGACTGGCGACCTGTCCAGGGTGAACCCCGCCTTCGCCCAATGCCAGCTGGGATCGGCTCCAGCCCCCCGCGACCCCTAACAGGAAAAGCAGTTGACGATGGATGGATGGAAAATGAGATCTTAACGTCATTTACATTTTTCAGGTTTTTACTCTTAAAGCTAAGCCCTTTTTAAAAAAAACAACACTTGTCAGAGAGGTATTGTTGCTCGTTTAGCTCACATTCTGAACAGGGAACCTGATGCAGAACAGGTCTTTCATGTTGTCGTCTCTCAGTTGCCACTCCATGACCAGCTTTATTGCGGGGTACTGGGACTTCACAGGAAGCGAGTTCAGATAGCGATACTTCATGCTTCTAGATCAGACACTAAATTCCTCACTTGCAGCCATCTTCTATGGGAATGGCTGTGAACCACTGCTGTGCTTGTCTGGCTCTCCAAAGCACAGTTGAATGTCACACTGACACTATTGGATTTGTCCTTTGTGAAGCTGACATGGCTGGTTTAATGCCCACTATGGCCACTTTGGCAGAGGAGGAGCCTCAGTCCATGAATTTAACTGGCTCTGCAAAGGCGAATCCCATTAAGCAGAACCAAACAATGAAACCAGTCCACACATCTTTCTTAATGATCCTCCCTTCATTTTCCGACTGGGTCATCAGTTCTATTGCTTCATGGGCAAAACTTCACATTTTGAATGTAACCTCAAAGTTCCTCAACAGAGCAACATTATACATCACACATCAGGAGTCTTTGTGTTTGTGTCCATTCGATAAACGTTAGTCCAATATTTACTCTCTTTTAGCTCTGTGTTTGGGCTCCACCAACTCCTTAGGGAAATATCTGCCTCTTTAGCCAGAAAATGCTCCACTCTGCTGACAAGCTAGTCTCTGTGTGCTATTTGCTGCTGAGCAGGTAGCATACAGTTACGCAAAATACTACAGTACCCATGAGCCTCGGTGGCCGATGGTTCAGAACAGATAATGAGCTGAATCAGACTCAGCTGGCCTGGAACTTCAGACCTTGTTAACATGCTCCCAGTTCCTCAGCCATGCACTGCAATATCAATACCACAGAGAGATGATAGAGACATGTGACCCAACCCCCGCGACCCCCAAATCTGTTCACATCTCAGGTTTCATTTCCTGTGTCTTTAAATAAAATACACAGTATGAGCTACTGTGAGGGACCTGATACCCAGAAACATTCAAAACTGCCACCCAGTTTTGTTTTTTGGTTGCGAGTTCAAACCCAGCTTGGGGCCCTTCTGTGTGGAGTTTGTATGTTCTCCTTGTGTTAACGTGGGTTTTCTCCAGGTTCTCCGGTTTCCTCCCACAGTCCAAAGACATGCAGGTTAGGTTATTGTTGACTCTAAATTGCCCATAGGTATGAGTGTGGGCATGAATGGTTGTCTGTCTCTATGTGTCAACCCTGTGATAGTCTGGCGACCTGTCCAGGGTGTACCCTGCCTTCGCCCATTGTCAGCTGGGATCAGCTCCAGCCTCCCCTAAGCGGTGACAGATAATTGGATGGATTCATATATAGAGAGGCAAAATAAAGCTCCAAACTTACACTAAATTTTGGCAAGAAACAACCGCCATGGCCATTTTCAAAGGGGTCCCTTGACCTTTGACCTCAAGATATGTGAATAAAAATGAGTTCTATGGGTACCCACGAATCTCCCCTTTTCAAGTCAGCACATTGACACACTGATAGCTAATTATGCCATGTTATGATTTGAGCAGATTTTTTTAATACTAAATGCAGTACCTGTGAGGCTTTCTGGACAATATTTGTTATTGTTTTGTGTTGTAAATTACTACTGGATTACTGGATACTGTAATCGACTAACAACCCTAACATATATTTGATTTCAGACTGGCTTTATACATATAGGATTTTTTTCAGTACGGCTTTCTCAAAGCCATGAAACTTCAGACACTGAGCCTTCAACCTGTTTAAACTTTCAGACTTTCTAAACTAGTTTCAATATTTCAACGCTTTCAGATTCTGTTATTTTTCTCATTTTGAGAGAAAATCGATTCATAAGTTTGTTAGTGGTTGCGGTGGTTAAGCCTGTGACTCTCCAAACAGTTTCCCCTTTATTACTCAAACCTTCACAATTTCACCTTGAAGTTCATGGTTCATTGTTTCCATAAATGTCGCGCAGTTTGTTCCAGTCATTCAGTCAAAAACGTTTATTGCCCCAAGGAATTACAGGAGGCTAAATAAATAAATAAACAGTGTAAGTCATAAATTTATATGTGACACATGAAGAGAGATTGTTTCACTTGCTTGCAAAATGCTATATGCAGTGAATTTAACATCTTTGACAAGAAAGTCTTCATCAGCAGATGGAGGATTTATCAATTGCAAGATCTGCCCGAATTTCCCTCCGGGGATTAATAAAGGTTCATCTTATCTTATCTTAAAATGCCAAGAATCTTAAAACTGAATTTTAAAACCAATTAAAGTAACTTCAAACTTTTCTTCCTGTCAACAAATTCTCAGATGTGTAAGTCCGTCTCTCAATACTTCCCTTTGGTTTCTACTGAAGGTTTAAATCTTTAAAAACACCTATATATAGATTCATTTTTAAAATAAAAGTCATAGTAATTTCCTAAAACAGCTGGTCACTGTAGACCTTATCAAACAAATAGGAGGAAACAGTGCATTTGTTGGGGACTATTTACAGCGGCGGATGTGGGATTGAGTCAAAATAAACTGCGTCTTCATGGTAATGAAGGACCGTGTCACCCAGTGGCACAGTGTGGAGCTCTACTACGACACAGAGGAAGAAGATATATCAGCCTGTGATACAGACACAATACTTGTTAGCAGACACATTCACTGTTGGTTTGTCTGAACATGAAGAGAGATGTGAAATATCACCAGATTTATCACTGTGTCAGACTGAGACATCTTTGTCCCCTTCCACCCTCTCCCCTTCCTTTTCTCACATTTTATGTGGACCTGCTCTCTCTGAAGCAGTCATATATACTTACAGATATATATAAATACATTCACATGTTATATTTAGGATCCGGCCTGTCATCAGTATGCTGTGTAACTCTATATCCCTCAGACTGAAGCTGAGCCTTTCTCCCTGCTCCTATACAGCTTCAAGCTTCCCTCTCAAAACCAAGGGGGGTGAAAAGAGACGTCAGGCATCATCAATGTGTCATATTTTTAGGGTACAACACATGCGCAGTAAAATCTGTTCAGCACTTGCTGAAATTGAACAAATAGTGATGCACGACTGCAGCTACAGTTACACTGCTCATGTCACACCCGAGAGCTCAAAACGGTGTCTCAGCCTCTTTCAGTAGGCCTTGCCCGAAACCACATTTTCACCTTCAACTTCCTCTGAACAAACTTTACTGATCTCAGAGGGCAGTAGGAACAGGAAGCAGCAAAGAATATAAAACAATGCAGAAGGAGATCATTTGAAGAGCACAAGACATTTTAAAATGAGGTGAGACGCAGCTTTTAGTTTTAGCCTGGTGACATGACTGGATGACATGTTTCAGTCTGTGGGCTGGTCCCTCGCTTTGGTCCAGACTGAAATGTGTGTAACCATTGAAGAGACTGCCACGCTTCTTTATTTTTCATTCGTGGCTCCCAGAGGATGATGCCTGGTGACTTTTTTTCATCTAGTACCACCAGGAGATTCACATTTGTGGTTTTCAGTGAAATATTGAACAACTATTGGGTGGACTGTGATGAAATATGTTTCACACATTCATGTTCCCCTCAGGATAAACTGTAATACCTTTGGTGATCCTCTAACTTCATCGGATCAACATTTGAATGTGCCCAATACTTTGGTTTATGAAAAAACACCCGCAGAACTAATGGCATTCCCATCAGCCTCAGCTGTACTTAATGTTTATTGATAATCATCAAATGTTAGCATGCTAACATACTAAAGGAGCCTGGCTGTTGATGAAAATGTTTTATTTTAGTGCAATTTGTATAATTGTTTGTATTGTTCTGAATACTTATTATATACTGAATACTGAATGCTTATTGCCTTATAATATGTTGTTATTTCATTTTTATTATTCTGTGTGCATTATTCTCTGATTGATTTACTGTTTTATTATCAGCTTGTCCATCACCTGTAAAGCACTCTGAATTACACTAACCTGTATGATTGATCATGCTCTACATATGAAATTTGATTGACTGATTGCTTTAAAACAGCAGTATATTTCATGTGTTTTGAAGACAAAGTGTTGAAGACTGCAGCTCATACAGTGGCTGTGTCTGAAATGCATCTCAATTCTCTGAATGCTGACCAGTAAAATTATTATATTAGTTTCATATATTAGTTTAATATTAGTTTATGATTTAAATCAAAACATTACCGTTGTTTTTTTTTTTCGCTTTCTTTTCTTATTTCCAGATGTGAGAGGTAACTATTCAAATCTGGTTAGGATTTTAACTGCCATCCAGTTTTACACGCATGTTAACCTACTATTCCCAGGTTCCCTGAATGCAGCATTTCCCTGCAAGCGGTTGTGAAACTGATTTGTCGTCCTCAGATCAGTGTTCCCCTTTAACACCTGCAACACTAGTACTGTGTTGGGAAGTTACTACATTAATCGACTTAAATACTGTATACTGTTCTTAAGTACAAGTCTGACATACTTGTATTTTACTTGAGTATTTCTGTTTTATACTATTTAATACTCCACGATATTTCAGAAAGAAATATTGCACTTCTACTACATTTGAGAGCTTTAGTTACTACTTTGCATTTTAATAACATCATTATGTCATTCCCTTCACTTCCAATCATATCTCCACTATTTAAGCTTTATAAGCATTTTTTCAATACCCAACATAATCAAATTACTGCTTTAATGCAGTAGTGGAATGTAACTAAGTTACTCAATATTTTGAGGTACTTATACTTCGTATTTCCATTTTATTCTACTGTATACCTCTAGTTTGGAAACCAGTATTGTACTTTTTACACATTCTGTACAGTGAGTAACTTTATACTTGGAGTATACAGTATATTGTTGATAATACTTGTGAAGTATAACTTTTAATGGAATATTTTTAAATCATGGTGTTGCTATATGTGGGCCTACTACTTGTCTTTGACATGTGTTGGCTTTCCACTAGCAGGAGTTAGTGTAAAAAGAGTACAATTTTTTGGCATTTGTACTTTATTCTATTACCTCCATTTTGTGCCACTTTATACTTGTATCCCATTACATCTCAGAGGGAAATATTGTACTTTTTACGCCACTACATTTATATGACATGAAGTTTCAAGTTTTTATTTCATTAGTGGTATATGCTCTGTACTTTTACTTGAAACTGAGTATTTTTACATTGTGGTATTGCAACTTTTACTCAAGTAGCACCTTTAAACGCATTTGAAGAAATAATAATCAAATAAAGGTTTGAATGAGCCATTCTGTGCAACATTTGATAGCCTACTTTAATTGTTGATGACACTTTTGGATTTTTGTTTTGTACATTATGGCCATGCATAAGTAAAACTTCTTTCAGTAGCTTACTGCTCGTCTTGTCCTGGCTGTACAGTAGCAGGAGGAGTTAGTGTAAAAAGAGGAGCCAAAGTTAAAGTTATATAATACTGTCAGTGCCCTGCTGGAGCTGAAGTTATGTCAGAGAACAGGCTGAACTTTCTGCTCCTCCTAATTTTTAGCTGGGGTTTGGTGGAGGAGGTGTCCCATTACACCTCCACTCTGCTAGGCGGGGTCCACCTCTACATTGACACGCTCTGATTGGCCAGAGGTCGCGTCGCTCTAGGGTTAACCCGCAGGTAATTGGCCAGCTGAGTTCCCCTCCTCTACTTCTCAACTTCGCAGCGTCCATCTGAGAGACTCGGGTCCGACTCAACTGTCGTGTGGCGCACTTGTCCAACTTTATCCGGTGTCACGAGCAGAGGTACAGGAGGAGGTTACTGGTGCGGTTTCGCAGCTTTTCACCGGTGGAAGTTTGTAACTCGAGGAGTCCAAGCCCAAAAATTACCGGGTCTGAAACTTTTTTTTCCACCTTAGAAGACAAAAAGAAAAATGGCAGACAACGAGCACGTCTCTTCCACCACTCCTCTGTTCGGTGAGGAGGTGCACCACTACCAGGCCGAGCCGGACTCCGAGATGGACAAGCCTAAACAGGACCTCTTCAGCGTGGATGATATTGTGGACTTGGTCGGCGGGGCTCAGGACGCCTTGGACCGCCACTTAGCTGAAGATAGTGCGCCACACGACTTCACAGACGAGCTAGTAACGTTACCAGAGCCTGTCCACGTAACGGAGCCCGAACCGGTGTCACTGCCAGAGGCAAAGGAACCTGAACCGGAGACTGCAATCCCAGACTCCACCAGCTTCTCTTTTGTTCCTGACACCCCTACTTTAATTGCCGAGGAGCCTGAAGTTGTCGCACCCAAAGTCGAACCTGAGAGTACAGAGATCGCACCGGAGCCACAGGCTGCCCCTGAGCCAGAACCTGCCCCGGAGAGCGACGCCCTCCCAGCGGCTGAACCCAGGAAAGCAGCCCCAGCCCCCGCAGAGGTAGCAGAGCAACCTGCGGTGAAAGAGGAAACACCGGCTCCATCATCTTGTGAGTGTCTAAACTATAATCTATATATATAATTTAATATGTGAGCGAGTTTTGGCAAATTAAACAGATAAATAAATATGTATGTTGTTATTACCAGCACGTTATGAGTGAAATATAGTTAAACGGGGTAATTTTCCATCTTTCACGGTTGTGCACGTTAAATCTGAACGAGGTTAGCATTGCGTGCTCGTCCAGACGCCGACACGGAGATGCTTAAGTGGGGCGAAGCGCGACATTTGTCGCTTCAATCAACTTTATTCACCAGTAAACGTTAAATAATACTGAAATGTCCGTCCAGATTTGTTATCATTAGTGTTCCGTCACAGTAAGGTTAGCCGGTTAGCGTGCTAGTGATGCTACCCCTGAGGGGAGCGGATTCATTATTAAGCTAACCTGCTGTTTGACAGTTGGATGCCCCGTGATTGGGGGTAAAAACACACTTTTAAGCAGACGTGTGTGTATATGGTTTTATAAACGAAGACGTGCGGTCTTTTTGCATGTATTCCCACTGAATAAGATTACGGGTTAACTGTGTTGTGGGGATGCGGCCCACCTGTTTTGACAAATACATGGCAGGAAGCATAATGTGGAACTGTTGCCTGGATGAGGTGGCACTATTGCACCATTTTAGCTTTCAGCGATGTGTTAGCAACTTGCTCCTTTAACCTAATAATATCAGTCGTCTGTTTATTACATATTTCACAGGTAACGTGATGTTTTTGATATATTCCACCGTTTTATTTGTCATTATTGTGTCAGACTGAGCAGCGCCCATCTGCTCTGTGCCTCTACCCGCTGCGTGCCCGCTGTTGCTAACGGTAGTTGCTAGCTGAGTTCTATTATCGGACACGGGCGTTTTTATCTTTTTTCTGTCTGTGTTTTGCACAGTCAACAAAGTAAATAATAGTGCTGAAATTGTATCAGGTACCCGGGTATTAAAGCTCAAGAACAGGGCCAACACGCCCGATGGTGTGATGTTTCTCATGCGCGATGTCAGGTTGACTTTAGTAGGCTAATGTAACATACTAATGTATTCATATGGAATCTGGGGATTTGAATGAAAATGGCTGTGTTTGGGGCTATGCAATATGGACTTTTATATCATGGCAGATGAATTAAGTAAGAAAATAGATAGCACGTTGGATGAGGACATGTCCGATAATGGAAGCACGGAGCCGTTAGCACAGCATGGTGTACCAAAGCTGTAAACCAGAGATTAGTCACAACAAAGGAATCCGTTCTGCGTCCACTCCCTGTCGACTTCCAGCTTCTCCATATTATTACCATACTAACCCCAACGCCTTCAATCAGTGTCACTTCTTTTGCTCTGTTGTCGGCCTGTTTTCAGTCCCCCCCCCCCCCCCTTCCATCTCCACCCAAACCAACACCCTAAATCCGGAAAACAATTTAGCCAGAGAGGCCTGTGAGCCTCCTTGTGTCCCCTTTATGCTGCTGTCACCGGTCTGAATAACCAAGTGGGGTTTTTCTAATGTTTGGACTGGATTTCAGGAATTGTGTATTCTGAGCTTATGCTGTTATTGTTGTTGTCGTTTATTGGGATGTAGCAGATAGCAAGGTAACAGGCCTGTCTCGCCTCCTCCAGGCATGGGAAGCAGGCAGCAGAGGCAGGGTGGGGCTGCTTGGCAAGGCCTACTGATGGAGGTGGATAAACCACGAGCTCCAGTAAAAGACAGTGACAAGTGTGAACAAAAGACAAAAAGAAATCATTCATATTTTCCCACCCTCGTGAGTTTTCTGTAATTTTTAAAGTAAATTTCCTCTTTCTTCATCTCTTTAGGTGGTCTTTCAGCCTTTAGGTAACTCTTCCTAAACATTTCAGTTTGATTATTTCGGTTTGCTTTTTGAATGCTTCTAGTCTAGATTATTTTATTTGTGCAAAGTTGTTGCACAACCGCTTGTGTTTCAACAACATTTAACATTTGTTTCTTTTCTTAAATTTAAAAAAGGATTTTGTATATTTGTTTATATGCCTCAGTAAGATATTTTCAATTGATTTCGCTAAATTTGTGAAATCAAACAAAAAAATATCCATGACTATTATGATTATTGATCATTATCACATTTAAGTCATATTTCAAGCAAAAACCTTCTTGGTCTTACTTTATAGTAAATTAATTATTTCGTGGTTTGGACTGCATTTCACTTTGTGTTGAAGAATATTTGATTTTTGCGTGCTTTCTGATATTTTATTGACCTAATTATTAATCCATTAATGGAGAAAATGAGATTATGAGATCAGATTAATCAATAATTATCATTTTGGCATTAGTATTGGAAATGTTAAACGATACTCAGCCCCATCAACGAGTCTCTCACATTACCTCACATAAGTTTGTCATATATTGTCAATTAATGACTTAGTTAAATGAAAGTGCCTTTGAGTGCTTTTTAAAACGTTATATAAAATGTAGCATTATTATTATTTTATTATTAAATGTGGCTCAAACAGTGTCAAAGGCCAGTAACATAACATTGTCTGTGAGGAAAATGTATAGGACCCTGCAGCCAGATATCAACCCTACACACTTCTTTAGTCTTTGTCTTTAAATCCACCGTCTCTTCTCTGAACATGAGTCTGATCCGATGCGTCCTGCTTTACATTATACAGATTCATGTCGTCACCGTAAAAAAGGTGTTTGAAGAGAGTTTTTGTCACACCCTCAGCCCCGTCCGACAGCGTGACTGACAGTGTGGTGAATCGACAATCACCGCCAGCCTACATCTTATTTTTGGGTCACCTACATCTGTCAGTGTGTGTTCAATAAGAGCTTGTGATGTGGTCAGGTGGATTAGATGGCGAGGGGAGATGTCAGACACACAAGTCACGCAGGCTTAAAGCTCAATGTGTGCGAGTGTGTGTGCGCGCACGCTGTCCAGTGTTGTTGTTTTCTCTGTATCCTGGTGAAGGCAATGCATAAGTGGGGTTAAGTGCTTCAGAGTCAGACCCCTCCACCCAAAGCAACCACACCAGCCAGCTTTTATCTGTTGTTTTTACTCTGCCAACATAGCAGCTGTCTTTCAGTTAAGAAGTGTGTCAAACTCCTAAATGTGATGAGAACCATATGTTGATCTGTTATGAATTTCATCTCTTATTACTGTGATAAGCACTTGAGATTTCCATAGCTGAAGATACTTAGCCATTTTGTGCTGATTCATCACAGTGAAGATAAGTTTGGGCCTTAAAGGCATTGTAAAGGAAATTCAGAGATTTGTTTCTAAGCACATTATAGACGTTGGAAACAATAATTATTGAAAAGGTGAAAAGACTGAACATTGTTGTACTGGATTGTGGAGTTAGACCATTCAGCTCTTTTTTTTTTTTTTTTGCCAGTTTTGTGTTCAGGACATTTTGGATGGGGCTGAAACCATGGTTCGATAATTCAGGGAAGCCATCCTGAACAGTCAGTCGAGCATGAGACTCATATTTTCAAGGTTGTGGGTTCAATCTCCACATTGGATGTTGGCATTTTCAGCACTTTATTTGTATAATTGTATTGCATTTATGATCGTAATCCATACCACATATATATTTATTTTTTTTCTGTAAACTTGTCCGAGCCCTGAGGCTTTCCAAGCCCACCTAGTGCCGGTTGTGGCACAACGCCTCGGAGGAAATGTGCCCAGCAGGGGCCAGCCCAGGGAGAGGTCTTACGAGGGGATCCTCCCACACCGAGCGGCCATCCCTAACTCGCCGAGACCTGTTATCTCACTCACACTGTCCATTGACTGAGCCTTGATCAGACGGACTCAGGCCCACCGGGCAAGCAGTCATCCGTATGCTGTATTGCTCCACTCTGCCTATCGGATGGGGATTTAGCTCTGGGCTTTTCCCTCTTTGCTCACCGTTATTGAGGGAATCCTTCTTCCCACTTGTGGGTGAGGTTTCAGCTCCTTCAGCAGACACGACCCCAGTGTCTCGGAGCAGAGAACACTGCTTTCCATGATTTTGAAAGCCAATATTATATACTTGTTGATATTTTTTTATTCAGTTAATTTTTTTTAAATATTTTAATCATGCAAATTTGGCTGGGTGGTTAATAACACATTTTCTGTGGTGTGACAAACCTAGAATGTCTGTTTATTTTTGCTTTACACAGACTTTAACTCTGTTATGAGAGAGGTTTATGTAAAAAAGTCAACCGTCTTAACAGCCAAGACAAACAGTAGATCAGTGGAGCAGGAAATAGTTTAAATAATCTCTTCTTACTGTTGCCAGAATTGTTCAGAAGCTCTTGTGATTTATTTGTATTGTTTGAATGTTTAAAGGAGCAACGACTGATCGATTGACAGAAAGATAATGTGAGCTTCATTCGTTTTCAAGCAAAAATAGTGAAAAAAAATTCCAAATATCTTCCAGCTTTTCAAAAGAGAAGAATGGTTTTGGACTTTTTGTTTTACATTCAGCGTCATGTTGGGCATATACTAATTTACTTGTTTGATACCTTACATTAAAAAATATGACTATAGTTTTATGAACTCCTTTTAACAAAAGAAGACAAGGTTATCAACAGTGCTTGAACTTCCAGGTCTTGCTACTCCCACTTGTTGTTTTGTGTTTTAGTCCAGTTTTAAATGAGGTACAGGTATTGTCTTTGACATGTTTTCCTGTTTGAGAGTCATAATGTCGTCTAGCCTGTTAGCATTTGGTCAAAGCACATTGTTGTAATTGAGCCAATATTTGAGAATTAATAAAAAAGTAATATCTGTAAGTGCTCCTCAGGGTTTCCAAAAGGGAGAGAGTGTGTGGACAATACTCAGAGGAGCGGCTTGTCACTTATGGGAATAGTGCCAATCCACCTTAAAGGTCAACCCACCGAGCTTGAGTCAAAGTTTTGGTAAACTTCGGGGCAAACCTCAAGTAAACAGACTGTGGCAAGCAAGTAATGCACAGGAACTGGGTTTGGGTCTTGAGGAGATATAGCATTTCTTAAAGGAGTTCCCTACTTGTGTAACACATTTAATTTAAAAAAATACCTAATTTGTAGATGCTTAGGCCCAACGGGGAGTCAACTTAGACCCGGCAGACCACCGGGCTTACAATACACTGGCAAAAACTTGGGTCCCTTTTTGTTTTCTGTATTTTGCGTGACATTTTACAGTGTAAAAATAAGTGCTTGTGTAATGAGACACTGCTTTCTAAATAAATTCATCACGGATATCTGATATTTCTAGTTACTTATTGATCGACATACTGTAAGTCGAAACCGATACGTCTATAATTAGATCAATCAGATGATATCTGCTGTGCTCATGCAGCATAGAGCTGGAATCGTTAGCCTAGCTTAGCATAAAGACTGGAAACAGAGGAAAACAGCTAGCCTGGTTCAGTCTGATCAACTTCTCTGCAGGCTTGACACTGAATAATAGTAGAAAAAAAAAAGATTATTATCAGGTCAGTAAGCGTTAAAAGTTATTACAGAGTGGATGGACATCATGCAGTTAGGATTGGTTTGGTTTTTGCTGGAGGCAAGTTTCCCTCTCACTGTGTCCTCTTTGCAGACGGGAACATGACGGATTAAATACGTAAATAACAAAGCTAAATCTGAAAACATAAGGTTATGATTTTTGTGTTCCTGTTTCCCCAAAACTGCTGAATGTGAAAGAGTTTGTTTTTAGCAGAATTACATGGTTTTGTAGATTATAGCGTGACTGCAGCTGCAATGAAATCTGTTGTCACTGCAGATATGTTTTGTTTCATTACACTAACCAGCAATCCAAAGTAACCTGCTCTGGTTAACTATTAACTTTGGTATTACCTTTTATAAGTAATGGAAAGGGTTATGTTAAGGTACATACTTTTGGGCTCCCGTTAAACTGTCATGAAGCAGAGAATCATACATAGAGTTCTTTATTTTACGAGATGGCAGCAGGTGAGTCACTGGCCTGAAGTCATATATCAGTGTCGAGCTGAGCGCTCCTTGAGATACTTATAGCTTTAGCAGGAGACACATTCCTCAGCGTGTGGAGCATAGCAGTTAAACTGGCAGAGTTAAAAGCTTCCCTCTGAGACCAAAGGAATAACTCCTGTACAGCAGGTTGTTTTATGAAAATACAAATTTGGTTGCAATTTTGAAGATTTTGATTGAAGACAAATTGAACTGGTAATGTTTGTGAGGGTTGGGTGGTATAGGCCTAGTTGAAATTAATATCACACTATTACAGGGGCAGGGAGAGATGCTAATATTTTTTAGGCATTGGCCACCAAGCCCCTAAATCTACAGGCCAAAGTACATTTTTGGTGGCCCAAATGTAAATGTTCTGTATGTTTAAACAACACAGAAAAGAAAATGTAACGCCACATAACACAGCCTTCCTTAACTGTGATATTAATAGCATTATTTAAATTGAAAACTCAATTCTTTGTTCTCTCAGTCTTCTGGTGCACAGACCACAAAAGATGAAGTTGCATAAAAACAATTCGAAATGATTAGGAAATAAATTATTGTATCTGCTTAGAGCTAGTGTTAGGAAGTTAAACAGGTCCCTCTCTGTTATTTATTTTATATTGCTTGATAGACCTGATAAAACCTGACCGCCATAGGGGGCCACCTACAGGGGATATTTGTGGTCAAGAGTAACCGTACGTGCCACGATTAATCTCGAACCCTGCAGGGGGAACCTCAGGTTACCCCGACTGGACGTCCAGTCTTAAAATTTCCGCTTCCACCTGATTTTTGTCTCCTCATGTCAAAGGACTTATTCTGCCAAAAACAGGTGTAATTAGCGAGAGTTTGTTCATATGGGTTTTTATAAGGTTGTTCAACAGCTCGTAGGACACTTGAGCTGAAATTTCTTTCTTGGCTCTAACAATAATGTGAAGTATTCATCTCTCCTAAAGCTCAGAGGTAACTGTAGATGTTCATCTTGATGTTAATTGTTTTTCTGAATTTACTTGACTTTTTCTTCCTGCTTCCCATCGTTGTTGAAGCCTCATAATTGGCCTAAATTGCATTTTTGCTTCACTCCATTATTCTCATGTCCATTTGTCCTCCAGAATCCTTGAACCGTGTAACACACGGCCAACGCTTTTTAATACGGCATACAGTCCCCCAAAAAATCCCAACATCCTTTAGAAAACAGTTTCATGCAAATTTTTGCAGGCATAACGTTATTTGCCTATTTAAATATCAACATTTGCAAATTGCAGCTTCTGTCAAGCTAAAAAGAAAATGATTTGAATTTATACCAGCAAAAATGCAAAGTTTAGATTGTACCTGAGAAGCTGGTAAAAACTAAGTTACAGTGACAACTAATTTCTGACATTTATCAGCAAATACGACCAAAACTTGAAAAGCTTTAGCTGCTCGCAGCAGGTTTTACCTGTCTGCAGCTAAAAGAAGTGTCTGTCGTACCCAGCTATGTATAGGATGGCATGTGATGTTGACTGTAATCTGGTTATGTTTGCTCAGGATGGCCCAGTTACTATTGTGTGTAGTCTAAATCTTAAGTCTGTTCACTAATAACAGGATATATACTATAGAATATTGAGTTCTCCCATTAGGTTGCATCCTATGTGCCTTACGGGCTGTTATGTTTAATCACTGACAAAAATACTTGCGACTTCCCGTATGAGACATAAATGCTACTCCAAATTATTTAGTCTTTTTCAGTTGATTTTACTATTGATCTGGAAACAGACAAGAGGTAGCGCAATAATAAACCATACGGTAAACCGATCTAGAGCCGTAACAATTCTTCAACTAATTGATTAATCGGTCAGAAAAATAATCGGCAACTACTTTAGTAATAGGTTCATTGTTTAAGTAATTTTTCTTGCAAAAATGTCAAATGATGTTTTCAGCCTCTCAAATATGGAGGTTTCCTTCTTTTCTCTGTTTAAACATCATATTAAACTGAATATCTTTGGGTATTGGACTGTCAAAACAAGACATTTATAGACATCACCTTGAAGTTTGAGAAACTGGGATAGATATTTTTCACAATTTTAATATGTGATATATATAGATATATATAGAGATAACCATCAGATGAAAATAGTGGTTAGTTGCAGCCCTAATCCCATCCGAGATCTGATAATGTGTCGCCATACTCAAACATATTTATGAAAGCATGATGGACTTGAACTCATCTTGTGTTGATTGTAACGTCACAAACACATAAGAAATGTCTCCATGTGTGCATTAGTACAAATATAACCACTAAGTTTGTTGAGAGGCTTCCTATCACATTCAGACGGAATGTAAAAAAAAAAAAATTTAGGTGTTGAACTACTGAAAAAGGCTTGTGGATCCTTTTGGTTCCCTTTGAATCTGATGTTGAATGAGCTTACAAGCTGTTAAATGATAAACTTGTCTTATTGGTTCAATTCTACAGGTCTTCTTCATGGCTGGAACTTAAAACTTGACAGCAGAGGTAACAAAACAAAACGGCTTAATATGAAAAATCAATTTGGCCGAATGATTGTTAGATTATGAGATCAACATAAATTTGTATTACAGACTGATTCTCTGAAGCTTCTGATGTATGTAACACCATCAAATCTGATGATCAACTTAGTGTTGCTTAGATTTTAGACTGTGATTGTCTAAGTTTGATTTTTGCTCTTCACACTTGTGATGAAACTTTGATCGTCTATTGTGAACCTGAAGAGTGTATCTAAGACCCACCCTGCCTCATATTCACAGTGGGAGCTTTCCAATTCAAACAGAGCTCTTTCCTATCTAAGATAAGATAAGATATTCCTTTATTAGTCCCACAGTGGAGAAATTTACAACCTATCTACTGTCCCCGATCTAGTGCCTTGCTTAAGAGTGCTTCCCCAGCTCATCACTTACTTTTTTTTCTCTGTATTTTTTGAATGACTTCAGGGATTAAGGAATTAAGATACACTTTTTTTTCTTGGAGAGGAGGTCATGGATGTAACAGGGATTATAATGCTGCCTTGGATTCAGAAAGCTACACTATGGGCTACAACTTTTGTCTTTTAGCTTATATTTGTGTGCAATTTGTTTGTTAAAGAGCTACAGAGGAATGAGTCCTAAAACCCAGAAATGTGTTTGCATAATAGGACTTCCGGTTCCCGTCTTTTTTTTATTTTTTATTTATTTTTTTTTTAAATGGGTTTTTAGTGAGATGCCTAAAATAAGGTCTGTGTTAACACAAGCTTTTGAGATTTCAATGTTTTGTTCTATGATGTAGAATGTAAATATCCTACTTGTGAATTTTGAAGCCTTTTTATGTGTGTTAAAAAAGGTGGTTGCTAACATGTGGTGGTTGCTAACAGGGGACTACAAAACGTCATCACGCCGACTTGTCCACCTCGTTGCAGCCTCACTGTGTATACTCGCACTTATGCGACCGTGGTGTAGTTTGTTTATAGCCTAATGTTCGCTTTTTACTTCTGGATATTACATTTGCACATCAAAAATCATAAAAGCAGTGTTCATTTGTGAAGATTATTTTATGCAACAAAACGTATAAGTTTCATAAACAGGTGTTTGCTACAGGGCGTATTTTCTGCAATAAGCCAAAACCCAGTGGAAAAATCCCCTTGTCTCTTTGTCGAGGGAACAAGGGTGATGCTAACTTCCTGGCTGGCTTCCTAAGTGGGTTTATGGACATTAATTTGCAATGCACACGGTTATAATGACATCCTCTGAAAGTGTTAATTTGCATTAAATCTAAAAAGTCTTTTATATTGATTGTTTGACTTATGTTATGACACTGAAAAGGAGCGATTTTAGATGGAAAACTTAATAGCTGAACTGAGCTCTTAATAGTCTGTGTTAAAGGGATCCAGATATTTGTTGCGCTGAGGACTTTTGGAGCTGTCAAACTGAGCAAAGGACTCTTTAATCTGGGTAATATACACTGTTAGGGTGAACCAAGAGTATTCAGTGTGTGTGTGTTTCTTTGTGTGTTGGATTATTAGCTCACTGGTTGTTGGATTAATTTGATATTATGATGATATTTCATAATATTTTTCCAAGGCTCTTGAGCTGCTGAGAATTTTATGTCTGCACTGTTGATAATCATTTCTGTTGGATTGACACTAACTGGCGACCCAGCTTTAGACAAGTCAAACTACAACGGGCTGTTTTGAAAATAGCAGAGTCTAATCCACCAAAATCTGTTTGTGGATAAACCTGAAAAGAAAAAAGTGCCATTTAATTGGACAATCTTGCTTTCGGTTTTTATACATAACACTTAGTTTAAGAAGTAGTAATGGACCATCTGGATTTTGTATTTTGTGTGTCCTGCTACATGCAATTTTGTTGATTTGGTAACAGAACCAGAAATAGAAGAAGAAGAAGAAGAGAAAAAAAGTCTTTATTAGAGAGGGGAAATTCAAATTTTTATTTTGTTGTTAACTTATACACAGTAATGAGACGAAAAAATGAAAAATGAAAATGGGGAGAGGTAGAGGGGGGGGGGCTGAGGGGGGGGGGGGGGGGGGGGGTGGGGGGGGGGGGGGGAAAAACCTACCCTGGGGGGGGGGGCTCCAACACCAAGAGAGAGCCTCGTCCTCCTTGATTTGATTCAGCTTAATTAGCTTTTAGCCTTCTGTTTTTAGGTTGAACTTACAGAGCTTGGAATGAAAGGTATTTCCTCTTTTTGGCAACATCACGGATCAAATCACTGACGTGTTGATGTGCCAAAATGTGCCGTTAGTTGCGCGCATGTAACTGCTGAAGCTCTGAAAGCATTTCATTTTATTTAAATTATTTTTTTTTACACTTCTGTTCAGTAACTTGTTTTGTATGCTGCTCATGTAATGTTGCCCTCCTGTTGCTCACTTCTGTGAAATCTGAGGATTACAAACCACTAAACATAATCGCTGGGGAATTCTTTCTATTCTTGTGTCCCATCACGACAGGTGTCCTCTTTTGTATGCTTTGAGCCTCCTTCATCTTTCGCCATAGCAAGCTGTCATGTCTGTTATGACTTGCTATGACATCGGTGTTCTGTCCTCTCCCTCACTACTTACTGAAACCTTTAACGAATATTATCATACCCGAGAGCTAAGTGAGTCAGCAATGTAAACAACATACAGTATTTTTTTTCCAACACCTTATAAACGATATGTTCTTTAAAAGTATTAAGATTTTATACCCAGCCTTATGTCTGTAGCCAGTGTTTTTCAGGGGAATCATATTTTAAAACTGGGTGAAGAATACCCTACAGGGACCCACGTGCCCCCCTTTGGATTTCCGTAACTACACCAAGAAGCTGTAATTAGGACATCCCAGCTGAGAGTTTCTGACACGTACCATTCTGTTAGTTAAGAGACGTGGTTTCCACGTTAGATTTCACAAACTGTATTCCTTTGTTATGAAGATGCTATCTGTCGCTCCCCCTGGTCTTTCTCTTCTGGGCTGACTAAACTCACTTTCTGCTGCTTTCTCTTGTTTCCTCCACAGATGTACCTTCTCCTTCTAAAGCTCAGCCTCATCCTCTGATGCAATTCCCTACAGGCAAGTTCTCTCTGCTCGCTGTGTTTCCCTACGTCTTCCTCCTTTATGATATTCTTTCACCACTCCTTTAGTTCACTCCCCTTTCGTTTGTCATTTAAGTGGCAAAAATAACCCTTTGCATGTCCGAAGCTGTAGATTTTTGTCACCTATAATAGCATTTACATAGGCTGCCTGTGGGCTTGTATCTTAAACACTAAATCGGATGTTTGACTTTGCTTGTGTTGCATTGTGACTCACATGTGATTGTTGTAGAGTAGACTGACATGAACTTACAGTAGTAGAGAATAGGAGGAATAATGATTCTCCTCAGTGATTGAGAGAAACAATATTTGTGATATTTCACAATATGCTGTCAAAGTTCTTTGAGAGGAATCATTATCTATCACTTAATAGTTTGTGTTTGTAAGATGGATTGAGCATGTTTATTGGCACCAGACCTGGGGAAAAAACAGATTTTACCACCATGCATCATACCAGGGTGGTAAATACAGACCACCAGACAAATGCTACCAAATCCTGGCTGTAGAGGGTAGTCTGCTCTCCCATACCACATTGGAAACATTATACTGAAGTCCTGTTTGATCCCAAAAAAAAAAACAAAACAAAACAAAAAGACTAGCTGATTGTTAGAGCTGTGACCTAAAGATAAAGTGGTTTCCTTCCCTACCTGAGATGCGAACTGAAAATGGGGCTACATTAGTCAAGTCAAGTGGGTCATCAGCAGTTGGAGATCAAAATTTCAGAACGAAAACATGTCCATCAATTAGATTTTTCTACTTCAGGGTTCCCCCAGGGTGAGCCACCTCTCCTCCTGAAAATATATAATCTCCGCTAATGTCATAAAAATGTATACACCTTCAATAAATAAACTGTCGGGGAACAGGAGCAGAGGCAGTGACTTTTGCTTAGTCTGTCATCTACAAACTAATCTAATAAACAAAAAACACCAGTAACAATGCAAGAACACATAAAATGAGACAAGTCCATGGATATGTTGCACCAGTGCATGTTGGGAGGTTTCCCAACATACCTACTTTATGTAACTGCAATCACATGATCAGCACTCAACCCATCCTAAGAATGCTGGGCATGGTTTTGACTCTACTCATTTTGTCTTTATTTCAAAATAACCTTTAAATAACTTCATCCAGGATTAACAAAAAAGTCCTAAAACTTCATTCAAAGAACAAATTTATCTGGATGAGAATTAACAGGATTGTTTTACCCGGATAACAGCCTAAATTAGTTAAGCCTCAAAAATTGGTTTCAACTCATGTTTTTCCTCTCCTGTTTAAAAGAAAGGCCAAGAAACTGACTTTTAAATGTGCAGCCTCTTTGCCATTATGTTCGACACTGATTATACTGAATTTTGGATAAACAGAGCTGGTCAATAATTTACGAAGCAGTGTGTGAACCGTCTACCAGCCACAGCCAGTCTTTTAGCAGCACTTATCTGGTCTTACCTTCCTCAAAATGTTTGTAATAACAGTTCTACCCAGGTGTGGTGGGCACTGTAAGGAATGGAGTATGTCTTTGATATGTGCTGTATTGCATTCTCCCTCCTCCCTCTCTACTCAAGCACTTGGGCAGAAGGGTGATTCCCCTGCTCCCATCTCTCCTCTCTCCCCTCTTCACTCCCCCGACTCTCTGGAGGAGCTCTCTCTGACCGAGAGTCCCAACCAGCCCCCTTCTTCGGGATTTGCTGCATCCTTTGGCTCCTTCTCCACTGAACCCTCCACTACTCATTCCAAGGACATGCCTTGGGTGGGTGAAGAGGGTGATTCTGGACCGGGCCGTAGTAAGATTAAGGAAGACCTTCTAGATCCATTAGCTGGTCCTTACCTGAGTTTAGGGAAAGACCCAGGGCCTCATAATCCGTGTGAAGACAGCGGAGTTTCATTTTCACCTGAGGAGAAGCTGATTAGCTCAGACAGGTCCTCCACTGGCCCTTCACCCATGAACCCCCAGATGAAGGTCCCCGAGTCTCATCTTGCCTCCTCTAACCCAACAGAGCACTGGGATTCACCATTCCTAGCATCTCAAGACAACTCCAAGGTCTCCATGGATACTTCCAAGGACACAGCTCCCATTAGCTCATCCAGGTATGAGCCAGACCTGCACGGCAACCAGTCTGATGAAGATGATGACCTGATGTATGAGGTGAAGAAGAATAATAACCCATTTGAGGGATTTTCTCCACTGGCGGACAGTGGCTACTCCCATTTTGGAGACTCAAAGTCTGACAGCAGGGCCTCAAAAATGTCAGAGAGTCCCACTCCTGATCTGGTCCAGTATGGCCTGACTGGAGAATCCCAGGATACCCCACCATCTTTCTTAGATGAGGGGAAAACGTTTGAAACGGGCAAGATGGCCTCTGACTCACTCATGCAGTCAGTGAATCAGTTCCCATCTGGTCTGAAAGATGATGATGATGAAGAGAAAGAAGATGATTCTGCTCTGCCACCATCACTTCCAGACATCCTGAAGTCTTCTCCACTCAACCCTGACAAAATGGATTCTGGCTCCTCAGAGGGAAGCCCAGAGGAGCAGAGTCCCGTCCTTGAACGGAGGATGATGGAGTCACCCAACCCCCCAATCAATCTGTCAGCTAACAACCCATTTGCCTTTGATGCTAAAGTGTCCCTGCTGAAGGAGATGACTGAGGAGATGGAAGTGAGAGCGGCCGACAAAGCAAAAGTCGAAGACGACTTAAGCTTTGGTGCATTTGATCTTGTCAAAGAGGCGGAGGAAACCACCCCCACTAAGGTCAAAGATGAACCAGTCAAGATTGAGCAGAAAGATTGGTTTTCTAGCCATGATTCTCCCAAAATGACCGAAAAGTTTGAGCCTCTGGACTTCCAAAGCAAAAAGACCCCCGCTGAGGATTCAGATTCAGAGTCACCAACGGCAGACTCCCTGTCTCCGGTCCTGGAAGCTATGGCCAAGAACCCTGCCAGCTTCCAGGTGGAAACAGAGAAGATGGACCAGAAGATGAAATTGGAGGAGCCAGAGGTGGCTGAGGAGGTCTCTGAGCATGAAGTCTCCTCCGAGGAGTTTGAGTTCATTGAGCGACCACCCAGGGGTGTTATCGATGAGTTTCTTGAGGCTCTGGATACTTCCAAGTTTGCATCCTCCAAGCCACCAGAGATCCCCATGGATGATGATCTAAGCTTTGGGCAGAAAGATGTGCCTCCATTTTCAGTTCCACCTGTGACAAAAGTAGCCACACCCCCCAAGGATGACGAGGAGGTTCCAAGTCAGAGCTCCTTCCGCCTCCTTACCCAGGCTTCCCCCCAGAAGAGCAAGGCCGAGCTGGAGAAGCTCGACATTCAGCAGCCCCCGCCCCAAGCTCCACTCATCCACTCCCCTGTCCGCAAACCAGAGGAAGCTGTCGCTAAGAAGAGTGCGGAAGGCGGGAAAGGGTTTAAGATGCCAAACGTGAACATAAGAGCAGGTAAAATAAACCAGTCCCGGCATGGAAACCATCCCCCCCCACATCCTCCTCAGTTTTCACTGGCACTTCCATGTTCATCGGCATAATTTTCATCTTCACTCTTTTGTTCTCCTAAGTTTTCTCCCAGCCAACCAACCAGCCGCCAGTAGCCCATTTACTTCAAATCCCATCATTTTCTCCTTAGTGTCACCTTTCCTTTCTTGCATCATCCCTTTTTGCATTTTCTTTGATAATTAACCCCCTGCATTTTGTAAAGTCTGGTTTAATTTGTGTGGTTGTGTGTTCCATTGTGGTTTGACCTTTTTGCTTTTGCTGCATTTTGCGCATTTCTGTCTCATTAGAATAATATCATTTCTGTGTACCTGATCATTTTTCACATTTTAAGATGTGGTAAGTAAAATGTAATTCTGTGATTTCTGTTGAAAGCAAAAGTCCATTTTGAATGTATTTTTAAAATCATCTGAAAAAAGATATTTTATGCATGATAAGCAGAAATGAGAAATCATGGTATACAGATGTTAACCACCTACAAACGAACTGTCAAATTGAATTACGCTTCTTTCTGGTTTTAGTTTCTCTCTGGAATTAACTCGATGGCAATCTGAAACCCAGCAACACCTAATAGACCTCAGCACCCACTCACAACAAGATACACACTCCTACACCAATAGCTACCACACCCAGTTACTGGCTCTGATTTATGTGGTTTACAATATCTCCCACGCCCTGTACTGCATGATTGCATCAGATTGCATGTACCTGAGGCTAAATGCTGAATATCAACATCTGTGCCAAATAACTTGAGCTGTAATGACTTTTAAGGGAGTTGAATTTTCTATCTAGTAAACACACTAAATAATTTCATTCATGGGCTATTTTTCCAGATGTTTTTTGTAAACTGGGGAATTTTATCTTGGTTTGATATGATAAATGACAGATTAAGGTTTCTAGAAGATCAAGTACACACTAACAGACTGGTCCATTACATCCCACGTAGCATTCATGTATGACACCACATAACGTTAGATTAAAAACTCGTGCTCTTGATTGAACAAGTGCTTGTCGTTCTTTGGTTTTTGGACTTTAGGTCAGACAAAGGACATTTGAAGATATATTTGGCTTTCAGAATTTGTGTGTGGGCATTTTCTCATTTCTTATTTTTTTCTTTTCTACAATTCATGAATAATCACCAATTGCAGCCCTGAGGAGGATAGGTGTGTTTATTTTGGGAGGTATTTTTCTATTGTGGACATAATTCATGCAATTGATAGAGTCCTCTTGACCTTAATGGTGCTGCCATGACCTCCTCCAATATTCATGGCAAGTTCCAATTTTCCAAACCTCAGTGTTTGTAGTTTATTTTTATTGTACCCAGAGATAACTGTGAGAGTAACTCTGTGATGTAATGATACTTCACAAAAGGTTTGTCAAACAGATGCAGAGCTTCCGTCTTCAGGGCTTTTAGAAAGTAATGAATAGCTCCTGAGGCTCCGCTGTCTTTCTGAAGACAACACCGCTCAGTCTTCATTTTAATGGATGACTCAGTTTTATTGAAACTGATATTGATCAATTAATATACACACACTCATATTAATGCCATCCACAGTGTAGACAGCTCCTGTGTAACTGGAGCAGTAGGACTTTGCTCTTTGAGACGCTTTAAGTGTGCGGTGTGTGTGTGTGTGTGTGTGTGTGTGTGTGTGTGTGTGTTGGAGGGATCTCCTGTTAATTAAAGCCTCCTCCTCCTCCCTGCATTGCGACACTGGCAGGCCCACAAAGAGTTCTCCGACCCAGAAACCACTCAGCAAATGTTCTTCATTATACAACTTGAGGTGCAGAGCTGCAATCTGAACATAAATCTCCCCTCACACTGCTCACTTCATTTGAGTTTTTCTCTACCAATCTTAATAAGATATCCTACTGATACACTAACTGATACCATAATAGTTTTTTTTTTTTTTTTTTATACCGCTTGTAACTCAGATGTCTTAACACAAATGCCAACAAAGGGTTATTAATAGGGCTGCAACAAACAATTGTTTTTCTCTTTTATTATTTTGCTGATTATGGGGGTTGACATTTTAGGTGTCATCTTCAAATGTTTTGTTCAGTCTGACCAACAGTTCAAAACCAAAGAGGAACAGCAGCAAATATCTGTTGACAATTGTACTTTAGATGATAAAGAGATTATCAAAACAGTTTATTCTGTCGATCGAGTAATTGTGTTGATTGACGAGCCCAGTTGTAGCCAGTGAAAGGGGCAATGGTTGCATCTGTGTGGTGGCCTTAAAGGGCAGCACCACTTAAATTAGCTTAGGAAACTTCAATCAGTATTTGTGAATGAGCTCCTCTCTGTCAAAGCCAGAAACAAGAGAAGTAAGTCTCAAACTTGTGACGTCATAGCGTATAAAGTCTGGAGCAGCGCCATAGACAATGAATGGGAGCCGCACAGAATGTTTAAATTTTTAATACCAAAATGCACTATGTTGTGTATGTAAGAGACATGAGACGTTTCTGATGACTGGCAGCTGATCACAGCCGGATCAGCTGTCAGTCGACTCTAACAGCTGCAGAGACTTTTGATGGACTTTGTGTCTGAACTGATCTAATACTAATAAAGACACACAAGGGGTGTTACGATACCCCCATCTCACGATGCACAATATTGGGTTTACGATCTCGATACAATACGATATTAGTGTATGAATTTGGAAAATGGCAGTAGTTCCCACTTAAGCAGCAGCAGTAAATTAGTAAATTATAGTTTTTACTGTCAATATATGGCTTAGTGAGTTAAGATTGCAAATGCAGATTATGTTACAGTACCTGAAAATAAGCATGAAAGTGATCTTTTAAAAAATGCAATGGCCAACACGTAATATTTGGTTAGCTTTAAACTCAGAATGACAACCAGTAATTAGTTTTATTATTAACATAATCATGTTTCATATGGTAGATTTAACTTTATGTAATAAAAAATATATTAAGAAGTTACCCAAAGTAATTGATGACTGAATATCAACATTCTAACTTGATAAATGATTAATTTAGATTTCTGACCTTATGATTAAGCCAACACATGAATAGAGCAACACATTGAACAAAGTCGAAGTCTGAAGACACCCTGAACATGCAGAAAGCTGATTTAAAGCATGCTCCTGCTCTTTTTGTGGTGACTCAGTGGGTTAAACCACCAACCATAGAAATGTTATGAAAACATGTCTGAGATAATCTCTCTCATTTGTTAGTAAATCAGCCGTTTGACGGGAAACGGTTAAGACCTTAACACACCGAGGCGTTTTTATTTCCTGGGATTAAGTTGCATGTCAACATGTTTTTTCAAACTGTCATTTTTTGTCACAAATACTTTCACACAGAACATGAAGATTATGAAGATGGGAAACTTAATTACTCCTGAGTAATCCACGTTTTCGTGATGTTTATTTGTCACGCCCCCAGTATGTAAAGACCTTTACGCTGATATAGGATGTCATGATATTATGAAATTCCTCATTTACCTAATCATATGTTGCAAACTATTTCATTAACATTCAATTTTTTTTTTTTTTTAATTTTTGGGCTGTTGGGACGAGTCCTGCAGCTTCTACTTTAATGAATGCTTCATGTTGATTTTGGAAAAGAAATCAAGATTCAATCAATCAATCAATCAAGATTCATCAAGAATCGGTGTCTGTAACTGTAGGCCTCAGTTTTATGCTGTGAATAATGACCTGGGTGTGTAATCAGCAGTGACGCAAAGTTATCACGGTGAAAGGTCACGTCGTCTCTTTGAGGGCAAAGCAGCACAAACTTTGTACTTCTCTATTTATGTAACCGTCTCTTTCGCCACCAAAGTTAACTTCTCATGAACTGTAGGTTGCAGCTTTGTTTCTAGCAGGGAACCAAATGATAAGGGAGCTGGCAGGTTGGTGGGACACTGTCCTGTACTTGGAAAATCCCATTTAACAGTGATTCATTAACTAATTAGTACATTAATTCCTTTCTTATGGTTTTATGTAGACCTGTCCTGGACCTGTAGTAAATTAAGTCTCATAAATACATAGAAGATCAACCCATACAGCTTCTGATAATGGGACCAGGAGTTTGTTATATCCAAAGTTTTCTCCTACAACTGAAGCCTCGCTGTCATTCACTGAAAAATTACGCATTTTAATGAACTTATACAGATTAATAGGTCTGTTTTTATGAGTAAGGGCCTTTGTGTTTAGCTTGAGGGGAGGTAGAGGGGTTTATAAAATGAGATGGGCGCCATCTACTGGACGAAGTGTCTACAGCTTGGATGATAAAGTCTTAACTCCCTGCTACTGACCAACAATCTGATAATTTTACACCGGATAGCTCAGATTATTTCAGATTTAGTTGTCAGTCAGTTCTCTTTTGTATTTACGATGGCTTTCTTTGTTCTGATAGGTAGATTATTTTCAGTTCATTGTGTGAAATGTATCAGTGGAGTTTCAGTACTGATACAAAATTATTATAGGTGTTATGCTTTTGCTAGAAAAATAGAAACACTATTCATTTAACAAATGGAGCCGAAATATTAAGTAAACAACTATTAAATGTAGCTCTACAAGAACTTAAATTGTGTCAAACTTTGATTTTTAAAAATTTAAATATGAAACTATCTGATCAAATCGCCAAATTGGCGGTTTGATCAGATAGTTTCAGATTTAATTTTTATATTGACTGACATAAAATTAACTGCCTGTTTTTATATTATTCCAAACTTAATATCTTTGGGTTTTGGACTGTTGGCCGGTCAAACAAAACAAGCATTTTTTCGCAATTTTTTGACATTTTATAGACATCTCTATCATGAAAATACAGTAATTGTTAGGGCTGTCAAAGTTGACGTCATAACACGTTAACACAAATTAGTTCTAACTCCACTAATTTCTTGAATGCATTATTGCAACATGCGATTTTTTACGTTGTGGATCAGTTTTAAAGCTAGAGTAAAGATTCAACTATCATGAAACTAGAAACCTCAAGAATCCATCGGTACCAATCATGTCATACTAGCTTGTTGCAAAGGAGGAAAAAGAAAAACTGTCATGGCCATTTTCAAAGGGGTCCCTTGACCTCTGACCTCAAGATATGTGAATGAAAATGGGTCCCATGGGTACCCACGAGTCCGCTTGACAGACATGCCCACTTTATGTCAAGTCAGCACACTGACAGCTGTTGTTGCCTGTTGGGCTGCAGTTTGCTATGTGCCATGTGATGTGAGCGTTTTTTTTTTTTTTTTTTTAATGTTAAATGCAGTACCTGTGAGGGTTTCTGGACAATATTTGTCATTGTGTCGTTAATTGATTTCCAGTAATAAATATATACATATATTTGTATCAAGCAAGTATATTTGCCCACTCCTGTGATTGATTAAATACTTGACTAATCTCCCTTTAAGGTACATTTTGAACAGATGAAAAATGTGCAGTAATTTGTAAAGTAATTTGCAATTAATTGCGCTATTGGACAATCATGATTGAATATTTTATTCGATTGACAGCCCTAATAATAATTATTAGCCCTAAACATTGGGAATCTGTCCAGATATTTAATGCCATCTTTCAGCACTTCACAGCCAATCAGCCCTATAGGTTATCGGCCATCATATAAAATGCTCTACAAGCAGTGTAGTTTGGTGAATTGCAGTATTTTCATGCCACAAGTTGACAATAATTTTTTTTTTTTTCCTTCACTTGTTATAATTTTACAAAATGTGCAGGTTTCTGTTGATGATGCCTGGTACGGTAAATACAACTTTCACATAGATGGACAGAAATCATTCATCTGCTTTGTCTTTCTGCTTCATCAGCAGCAGGAGGAGAAAGGAGGAGGGATGACGAAGGAAAAGCAGGGGTGAGATAAAACATGAAGGGGGGGGGGGGTTGGAGGGAGAAAAAGGAGGGGAAAGGGTAAGTCAGATTGGGCAATGGTGGGGAGGAGGGAAGGGAGGGAGAACATGCCAAAAAGGCTGAGCACAGAGGGCGGGGGTGAAGCAGAGACGTTTATAGTTGCTGCGTCAGAGCGCTGGCAGCAGACAGTCAGCTGACAGCAGGGACTTCATTCGCTCGCTGCAGTCGTCTCCCCCACAGGAAGCCTTGCTCGGGTGCTCCTCTCCCTCCCTCCCTCCCTCCCTCCTCCTCCTGCAGCCGAACACACACACATTTATTGCCTCTTGCTCGGTCCCGCTCTGCCTGGAATGTGTGTTTGGTGATCGGACGGTATGGAGAACAACTCTGTGGACAAAAAGGAGTGCGAGCCTGCCGCAAAGCACTGGAGAGAACAGGGTATATGTACTTCCACTTTTCTGTCTTTGTCTTGTTGGACAGTTTCTCTGCTGTTGATGGAGCAGGACAGTGACACCTCCACCCTCAGAGTGTGGGAGGTGTTCACTGCTGCAAGGTGCTTTTGAGGAGAAAAAAAAAAAAAAACGGCATGCCAAATAGCGTATTTTATTGCTGTAGCTCTTCTTTCATGCTGACTGAACGAAATAGATATTTGACATTGATTGTTAAACTAGACTAGAATCAATTGGTACAACAGAGTCAGTTGTTGCAGCACATTTAGCTGGATCTCTTCCATCTTGCCTGTCCCACTGTTGAGTCCATCAATTCAAACATTGCAGCTTTGGAAACTAGATAAAAGATAAAATGTCAGGACGAATGCTGGACTGTTGGATATTTAAATTTGATTTTATGGGGCGTCTTCAGTTTGCATATTGTACCAACTTGGTTTGTAAAATGGGTTTCATCTTGCTTGATTCGTCTGTGAGACCTTTTATTGACAGCATGAGTTGTTCCTGAATGGTGAGTGCTGTTTGATTTCCTATGTAAGGGGAGGCTTGGAGTCCTCACAGATAACATGATAGCGTTTTGTGCAGGTCATTGGGGGACTGCAGCAGCTACAGAGAGGACCTTTGGACGGTCAGCTGCTGTGACCAAAGGTAGACAGTAGAGACGAGGAGGAGGGATTTGAGAGCAGAGTGACGTTAGCTGGCAGTTGAATGATTGGCTCGCGTGCCGGGGATATGCTAATGAGCTGGAGGAAAGTCAGCTCTAGAGCTTTCAGTAGTTGATAGAGGCCACTTTCTGCACAGGCCCCATGTTTACTGTGTGATGGACTGACTAACGTGCAGTGTTTTAGAGCTCAGGGGTCATATTGTGTTCCTTCCCCTTATGTTTCAAAGTAAAGTATATGGCTGGACTGTGTATCTGTGAAATTGTGGCTAAATTGGTACACAGATGGTCAGTGGTCATGTTTATGATGTTAAATCCGGCGGTACATATCCACCAGGTCCAGTGAGGACGCTAGGGGAAGTGCTGCTCCACTCAGCTGGCCTGTCAAGCGGTGATGTACCCTATCGTGGAATGCACCTGACTGGTCCCTTGTTTTCTGCTTGCCCTTTCAAATGGGCAAAGAAATGGTGACCTGGTCATAAATGTTCTGTTATTTCATCCAAACAATCCACCAAAATCTACTCAAACATTTTGAGCTAGAAATAGGCTATGCTACTGCTGAAATCTCATTTCATTTTAGAGCTAGATCACCTAGTTTGACAGCTTGGTCCAAGTTTTGTAAGCTGAGAGGCATTATACTGGATGGGCTCATTTGCATAAATGACTGTTCCTGCCTTACATTTTAAACACTACACATGCAGTGTATGGAAACACTTTGGGTTTCACACATTGCAGGAAAAGCAGTAGCTGGACATCATGGCTAAAGCGGCATAGTAAGTCTGTCATGGACTGGAAACTTTTTCATATTGTGGTAACATACGGTCAAGCCAGTCGCCAGTCGTCACTTTTATCTCTGTGGTCAAATCGGCCGACGCAACAACTGTAGATCACCTATATACTGACATATATGTTAAATACATTCAATGCATTTAGCAAAAATGATGGGCTAACGGAGCTGACAGGAGAGCTAGCAAAAGACTTGGCAAAGTTTGCGGGAGTACACTCGTGACTACATCTGGTTTTCAAAATAAGGTGTTAAAGTGACTTGTATACTATACAAAATACATATATGGAAATAAGATTGATTGAATCATATTCACCAGAAGTATAAAACATGTTACGTATCCCTTATAAATTAAAAAGAAATTACCACTAATTTGTGAGGGAAATTTTTTTTATTTGAATTTTGGGTTGCTGGAAAAAAATGTTTTAAATAATCCCTGATAATGACTGATATATTTGACCTCAGGACATGTATACATGACTACATACAAGCTGAAATCAATCATTTTCACTGTATTAATTTAGAGATGTCCCTAGAAGTGTATAATTCAACTTTTTCCCCATGATTTAGTGTTAAAGTTAACAAAAATTGCAATAAATTATAATCAAATCACAATACTTAAATATCGCAATGCATACTGAATTTGCACCCAAGTATCCTGATAGTGTGGAAGTAGGAGATAGGTGAATCGTCCCAGCCCTAATATGGACGATAATACAGTTTACTGTATATAGCGTTATCACATGCCGCTTCCTGCTGTCTGCTGATCTTCATGTGTCCTGCTGGTGTTGCATCATAGTGCTGCTATCGCTTCTCATCTCAACACTGAAGCCTTTGTGCTATGTGTGGGTGTGTGTATGTGTGTGTGTTGGCGCTGCGCTTCACAACAGAGTGTCGGCTCGGCTCAGTTCATCGAGCCATCATTCATCGAGCCGGTAACGACCGAGGACCGCAAAGTGTTCGCTGCTCCACTGAAAGAAGCTGTTGTCTCTGTCAGAGCGTTTGTGTGACACCACGAGGCCGAGTCGCACAATGAATAAGCATTTTCTGGTGTGTGAATGTGTAAGGAAGTGTGTGTGTAAGACACTCTGTGGTTGCAAAATCATGCTTTATGCTGCAAGTTAAACTAAGCAGAAGGTTAGGAATGAGGAGCATCTTCTTTTTACACGTTTTTCACTGACAGAATGACTTGCCTTCCTCCTCTTCCTGCTGAAGTCATTGTGATGTGTTCATTAGGAAAGAAAAAGACCAAATAGACTCTATAATACCATGTATTTAGGCTTTATGGTTGGCCTTAAAACTACTATGATTGTACAGTGAAAATGAGACTTGACGTTGTGAAAGTGAGACACAAACAAACAGCTGATTGCAAAGTGAAACTTATCACACGTGACACGAACGACAGTCTCCTGGATGAAATGATGATGATGTGTATGTTGGACCCATCCACCTCCCCTTCTGCCTGCCCAGTGTGTGTCTTTCGCTCTTTAAATTACATCATCACAACGCTTTTCCTGAGCGTGTACTGTTGTCATGGATGGGTCTACATTGTAGTTAATGGAAAGCCCAGTGCATCGCAAACTACGCTAATGGCTGCCTTGTGCAGTGGTATCAAACGCTGAATGCTGCGACAAAACATCGGCCTTTGACACCCTGAGAATGAGAACTATTATGATAATTAATCAATTCTCAAGTAAAAATGTTTCCTGCTTCCAAAATGTGTAAATTTGCTTTTTGTCATCTTACTAATTATATTTTACTAAAATGAATACCTTTAGTAATAAATCTGGATCACATCCATCATTATCATCCATCCTCCATCTTAAGTATGTGATAATGTAGAAATCCCAAATAGCCCATGAAATAAGGAATAATCCCACAATATTATTCACATTCAACATTAATTATTAGTTATTCTCAGATGGATATAACTGTTTGTTGTGTGCAGATGTGCGTGTTTATACAGTAGTGTGGCACCGGGTACTGAAAGAGGGCCATGTCATGAAGTTTCAAATACTGTTGAATATTTTTAACCGAAGCTTAGAAGCCCCAAAAAATGGCCCCTTATGGAATGTGATGCCTTGAAAAGCTACACAGACATATCGATCAGTATTGACTAATTGCAACTACGGATATCTCTGTATCTGTTAGTTTTCTTGAGTTGACTAAATTTTAGTCTGAAGGGGATGCTTCAACATTTCTTTGTGTCTGCATCATTCATGGGGGACAACTTCTTAACAGTTTGTTTGAATAAATGAGACTGTTCCAGTTTCACCGATATTTGAATATATTGAACATTTCTGTGTCTGCCTCAGGCCCCACAGACTGCAGCAGTTAGACCACTGAAACGAGGTTTATACTCTTTGGAGGACAAAAATACAAGACTTTGGATCAAGCATGATTGCAGGCAATATGAAGTTAATTATCTACAATTTACGTTTAGTATTGAGTTTGTATCGACTCTCAAGGTTTTAGCCTTCACTCCACCTTTATGTTTAAAGCTGCAGTGGGTAGAAATGGAACAAAACGGTCACTATATCCTGACAGCAGTGCATGAAACAGGTAAACTGAAAAAAATAATGTGCCTCTGTGTTTTCCGGTGTTCCTAATGGTATCTGCAAGTTTTGAGTTGGATTCTGCCATCCAGCTGCTGTCAGTCACTTGTGAACTCCAATCAAATGGCAGGCAGCTCTGATCAAATATGAATCAATATTCTGTTACTGTAATGCATATTTCAGATGTTGTCAGAAACATCTTGTGTACTGTTTAGCTGTTAAATTAGAAAGTTTGTGACCCGGCAGCCATGTTGAGATCAGTTGAGGAAATACCAAGCACTGCCCACCAGTCGGAGCATAGCCAATAAGAACTCTGTAAAATGACCTAAAGTCTCCTGTCACAGGCTCCTCCTGTTCTCCTGTTTCATGCCAAAAATTTTCTTACTCCTGAAGCTTTAAGTGATTACTAAAGACAAAAACTGACTACTGACAAAACTGTCAGAACAGACATTCTGGTCACATTTTATCGTTATGACGAAAAAACTATAATTAGGCCACATTTTTAAATTCCTAGTTGTTCACTTGGTTTTGGAGGCAGTGGCTCTTACAGCATGTACCTGGTGTTCCTGGACAGCTTGCAGATCCTTAAATGGATTTTTTAAACTGATCCACAGTCTCTCTTCCCTTCCAGCGGGTTGGACTTTAATTCCTAACTTTTATCTCTGCTGCTTGGCATTTCTGGAGCCGGTTGTCCTTTCACAGCCGGGTTATGCAACACACCTCCACCTTCCTCCTCCCCTTGCTGCTGTCGTAATCCTTATTAGAAACCTATTTCTTCATGATAACAGCCTTTCACATACGTTTCTCCGTCTGCCTTGGTTGAACTTTGAACGTCATGCAGTGTCACTGAGCATGCTGTGATTCCATCACCCTGAAGTCATTCATATTTTCTGATTAATTATGTTTAATCAGTGTCAAAACAGTAACTGCGGATTCTATTGAAGCAAATGCATAAAGGGAGTTTTGTGCAGTCTGAACTGGTGTGTAGCAGTCCAGTCGCACAGCAGTTTGTGAAATAGTCAGGAAATTCACTTTTTTTTTTCGTGATGGTCAGCATGAAATCAATTTGCAAAAAATAAGTAATTGTGAACCAGGAAGTATAAATAGCGGCAAATGTCATGTAGAGAGGAGGAGCAGACATTTGATTTAGATTTGACTTTAAAAGCTACTACATTAACATCACATTTGTCCACCCTCTGTCCTTTACAGTACGACCCCCTTATTGGATAAGGAAAAACCCCTACAAAAAAAAAAAAAAAAAAAAAAAAATTAACGGAAAAATGGAAGAAACCTCTGGAAAAGCAAAGGGAGAGATCCCCCTTCCAGGATGGACAGACATGCAATAGATGTCGTGTGTACAGAGTCACAACATAAGTATTTTATTTTGTTAGAAACTTAAGTCTACATTTATGTTGAATTGTGTGCTTGCCTGTAGACAAATTTCCAGGTGACCTGCTGTGCATTGAGTGAAATGTGAAAAGTGAAATTCAGATATTTCCCAGAGGGGAAATTTTGGTGTTGCAGCAGCACCATGACAGAAATAAGAACAGAAAGGTAAAACATATTAAATACATTTGACTGAGTAAGAATAAAATAAAAATATAAACTATAAAAGAGCAATTGGACTCAAAATTACATTACTAACTACTCACAATTCACAAGCAGATTTGACCTGGTTAATGCAATATTCTAGTATTATAGTATAGTGTATGAAAAGTGATATGATACCACTAAATATAACAAGTGTACACCAGAATAGTATATAATATAGTGTGGGGAATTACTTTGCCATAGTACCGAATGACAGTTATTTTCAACAACGTTATGATTTCAGTTAAATATAATTTCATTTCAGGTTGCTTAAGTGTTTTTAATACAATTTTATGAGGCTAATTGGTGAAAGGAGTTACAGTGTGTAGTGTAGTTTTTGTCCATATTTCTTTTTATTCGATTGAAGATCGCAGCATTTCCTCTCTTTAATTTTCAGTATTCAGCCATGGAGATAAACGCTATATTAACAAAAATAAAATTAATACAGTCTACATTTGTAGTAATCAGTCGTCCATCCAAAGTGAGAAAGGCCGAGCTGCGCATGTCTCCCTCCCTCCTCTTCCTCTCTTCCTCCCCGTCTCTCAGCCTCGGTCTCACCTCTCAGCCAGGCCGAGCCGCCGTGTTGCTGCATGCTTAACGGAGGTTCAAGATGGACGCCAAACAGGGTTAGTCTGGTTATAATCTTTTGTTTACCGACCCCCTCCCTCCTCTTTTACTTGCTGCATTTGCGTACGGTTATTTCGCGGATTTGAAATTTACATGAGCACCGGGACTGTGGCTGGATTCACCGCGGGGAGGGTGAGAGGTGGATCGGGCCGCGGAGGTCATGCCGGACGGTTTGACGTTTTGTCCCCGCGGTGAGGACAGGGCTGTCGGTGGGGGCTGCCAGACAGCACCCCGGGGAGGATAATAAAACCCTTCAGGACCATGTTGAAGAGAGGGCTGGCGATCAAACATAGCGGGATAAGCGGTCGGTGTTAAGCTAGCTGTGATATGGGGTCTATTTTTAGCCAGGCTCCGGTGGTGCTAGCACGCCGGCTACCATATGTAGCCAGACGGCCACATTTGGACCGCGGCCCCTCCTCCTTCCTCACCTCCTCCTTCTTCTCATGTTGGCTGTCCGTGTCTTTACATCCAGACAACGACTCTCTGTCAAAACTACCGACCCCAGCTGCTGCTGTGTGGCTAACACAGAGTTAGCATACTGAGCGGTTCGATAAAGAGGGGAGAGCTAGCTGCTAGCTAACGTGCTAGCCAGCTGTCAACGCCCACATGTACACTCTGCTCAATAAGCAAGAAGCTTCCCGAAAATGTGTCTAAATAATCAGCGAGCCGGCTGACACCGTGTTTTACAGCTGTAAAAGCAGCCAAGAGGCGTTTGGCTTTACTGGAAACCCCTCTGATCTGCTCTGAAATCAGTGGAAAGCACCAGTTCTGTAGTTTGAGTCAGTTTAAAACAGCAGCAGCACTGAAATCCACTTTAAAAAGCAGGTTTCAAAGTGGTAATTATTAAAATTTCGGTATTGCTTTATTAAGCATTTAGTTTTGAGTGAAAATAATGGAAGTGTGTGTAGTTTATAGCTGGCTGGTGTCTTTGTTGATACATGAACATCGAAATTAAAACGGTAAAATTATGTTTCATTGCTTCAAGGTTTCAGAATTGTGTGCATGATTAATTTATGTGTGTGTGTGTGTGTGTGTGTATATGTATGTATGTATGTAGAATGCTAATCTTTTGGGAGTCACCACAGACACTCATTTCATAATACGGCAAACAAATATTGTAGCACTTAAGTCAGTGAGCTATAGGCTCAGTCACCATTGTGTTACTTCCTATTGGCATGCTAATTTTGGAAGATTTTCTCAACCCATAACCGACCCTCATTAACCGATTAATAACCGTTAACCAACAAGATTAGTACCTCGCATGCAACAGTGCACCAGCTGCATTATATCAGCTCAACATAGTCAACAGTTCATCATCAGGAGAGTTACTGTAGCAGCCATGGTGCTGCATGTGGTGTCGCAGACATGCAGCCACTTTCCTAGTAAAAGTCTGCACTGCACATTTAGTGTTGTTTAGCAGGTTGTCAGCTGTGTCTGCCTGGTGTAACAATGCTCTGTCTGCCCAGATTAACAATAGTGATTATCCAACTTGTGTGTGTGTGTATGTGTGTGTGTGTGTATATATATGTGTGTGTGTGTGTGTGTGTATATTTGTTTGTGCTACGTTAGCAGCCGTAACTCTGCTGGTGGCTTCGTGCTTGCAGCCACCGCAGACATGCGCCTTGTCATTGCGGTGTAACTTTAGTGAGTTTCCGACAGACCCAGACACATGCTTGCTTTTATTTGTTTTTTTTTTTTTTTAGTCAATTTCACTAAATATATAGTTGAAGACATCGCCTTGGGCTCTGCGAACTTGGGATTTTTATTATTTAGATATTTCTGAATTAATGATTAATTCGTAATAAAAATTGTTTGCAGCACATGGTTAATTTTCTTTTTAGGTTAATAAAAGCTGAGGCACAACATTGTACTTTGTCACTATCCTAACTGTATTTACTTTATCTTTCTAGGCATGCAACTAAAGATTATTTTCATTACTGATTATCTGTTCTGTTTTGTAAAGCCCAAGATGACGTCTTCAGATACTTACTTTATAGGACCAATAGTTCGAATGACATCAATGCTGAAGATGCGCTCATATAAAAGATAAAACAGCAGCAAATCTCAACGTTTGAAAAGCCACAAACGAAGAATGTACAGCATTTTTCTGTAAGGAAAAATGACTTAAAAGTCATGCGTTATCCATTTTGTTGATGAGCTATTTGTCAATTCAGCACTTAAACCTTTCTTTCCTTGCAGAATTAACATGTTTTATATTCATTAATGTTGAAAAAGGGCTGGTGTCCTGCAGTATTAGTCAGTTAAATTGCTCCTGTTGGCATCAATTAGTTGCGGAAAATCTGGTTTGAGGTTTTCAGCCTTTTAAGCTTTATTGGCTGTTGAATATTTTGGACAGCTGCCAGACATATTGTGGCTGGTTAGTCGGTCGGTCTGTGGTGCTGAGCAACATGTCCGCCCTCACTCACAGCACCTGCCATTGTCTCTCCATACATGAGCTCACCCTGCTCCACAGTTTGCATTTTAATGCTGCTTTGCTTATCTGCAAACATTATTCATCTCTGGATGTATGTAAGACCTTGACGCTTATTTATGGTTTGTGATGTGAACATGAATTTAGAAGTGAACCCTTAAGTAGGCTCTTTACCTATAATTTCCGATAAGTGATCCAGAAACTTTAAACTGTCAGATTCCAGCCTACTGTGTGACGAACTCTCATCGTTCAGAGTCGCAAAGTACAGCATGTGTCGGCTGTGAGCGACGTCAGAGCCTGCAGGAAACCCAGGACTCCTTCACTGCTAATATTGTCCACTGACCTGCCTGGAATTCTCAGTTGAAATATAAGTGTGCTCAGTGCAGGACCCAGGTCATGAACTCAGCTGTCTCCCAGGAGAGTCCCACCCCCACCCACCATCTCAACCACTGCCCGTCTGTCTGGGTCCTCAGTGAGCAAAGGAGCTCCTTGCAGCACCTGTAGGTCAGAAAGACCCGATATTTGAAAACTGCTGCTGCTGTTTTATTTCTGGCCTTTTTTTGTGAGTAATAATAATTAGTTGATAAATTCCTCAAAATACACAATGACCAATATCGGCCAATAATGCTGGCCTTGCTGATGGATCAGTTGAGGTCCTCTGGAAGTTCAGTCATTTTATTAATCTCATTTTGTAGTCCAGAAATTCGACCACGCTTATACAGGATTTCGAAGGTCATGTTCTGAACTTGCACGTGTATCTCCAATAATAATGGTGCTACCACTGCAATGACCATTCATAAAAAAATGGCATAATGTGCTTTCTTTTTTTCTTTTTCTTTTAGCACAGATGCGATGGAAATAAGGCAGATTACTTTCATAATCTCCAGATAATTTTATATTGAATCCCTTAGTCTTTTAAACCATCAGAAAAACTATGCGAGCCCAGATGTCTTGTTTATATTATTTGCACTAGAAAAATGACAAATGATCATCAAAATAGTTGTAGATAGAGATGCACAGATAAATCTATGTCCAGCTCTGTTTTTTTTTTTTTTTTTTTCCCCAATGTCGGTCTGACCTGCCTGACCTGATTCTGATTTTCTTAAATGTAGATTTTTTAAATATTTGCTTTGATTAAAAAATTCCTGGCATTAGTAGTTTCAGTTATGAATTATAAGCTGGTTAGAGCTAATAGTGTTAGGTCAGAATTCCTTCTCAAATACTTTTTCCTGAAATTAAGAAAAAGTTGATGGAGCCCATGTTACCAATACCGGTGAAGTTCATGATTTTCAATATCATGAAAATCATCACAGCGTGTGAAAGCATCACAGGTGTGAAGTGCTGCCAAACTGGAAGTATGTTGTACTGCACGAAAAAGTGTTAGAACTTGTAAATCTTTAAAATCTTGTGATCCCATATATATATATATATATATATATATATATATATATATATATATATATATATATATATATATATATATATATATATATATACTTGTTATTCTCAGCCCTCTTTTTGTTAGAAATAAAACAGGCAAAAGGACAGGTAGTGGGCTGGGAGTTTCTGTGTTTATCCACAGGATAAATCAAACTTTTCATAACATCAACAGTGAGCTGGGGTGGACATTTTGTGAGTTTTGGACAGAGTGATAAAATAATACTCATGCAAGTTAAAGGCTCCAACATGGCCGATGTTACATCACTTGGAAGTCATCACTGTGGCATCGGGGTGAAAAGTGGAAAGAAAGACCTGAAGGCACAGAGATGAGGACGTTGTGAGTCAGAAGCTGCAGAGAGGGATGACGGTGTATGACCTCTGACCTGATGACATAAACCTAAAACATGCTCCATCACATGCACCAACCATGTGACACTCAGCTGAAGCAGAAAATTTCAATCTAGTTTAACTGTCAGTTGAAATGAGGCAGAAACAATGTTTGAAACAGATTTTCCCAGAGGACACTAGATGCTGATTCATTTTATAAGTCAATTTTTTTTGTCTGTGGGTGAAGATGCAATATTACCTGTGATGACAGCTGTGAAAATTCTGCAATTTTAGTTATTTATTTTTAAATGTATGTATTTCATCTGTGAAACTCTTATTCACGCAAAAAACAAAAAAGGCGCAGTCTGGCTGTGGTGTCATGCACCTACAGAATATGTTAATTGCTAATAATCAAATTATATTATTTTAAAAGCTCACAGCTGATGTCATTTTTCATTTAGTAGTTACTTTAACGTGTTAGTGTTGCTAACATGTAAACTAAAATGCTTTAGTTATACAAGATGTTATAGTTACATTTTTTTTTAATAACGCTGTTCTCATTCCTTTAAAGGTATAATATTTCGGAAATTTCTAAAACAGTGTATAGACTGATAAATAATTATCCCTCTGCCAATGTGTGGTGGTGTCTGTATCTACAGAGACCCTGCGGCCCACTGCCTGTATTTTCTCTTTTCTTATTTTGCTGCCTTTGGGACATTTTTGGGCTTCCGCAATAACATTTTATTTCTCTGATTCATGCTTTGTTCTCACAAACGCCGCTCCCTCTCTTCATTCACTCAAATAAGCTTCCCCCCTGCCCCATACATACTTAAAACCCCACTCCCACCAATACCAGTGTCTTTGTTACGTCCCACGACAAACTCATGATTTCTGATCTCATCATGCATATTAGACAGAGGTGTAAAATTCACTGATTTACATTGAAAAATGCTCTCTGGTTATGCAGAGTTCAAGTATCTCTTGATTGATTTTTGGGCATGTTAAGAATCAATTAATTGGATAATTCTTTAAAAATTCTGAAATGCAAAGCCATGTTTATCCTTAAAATAAGTGTTTTTTTGACCCATAATCACAGAACAATAGAAATAAATTGGACTTGTGCTGTAAATGTACCATGTATGAGTTTAACAGAGTGTAAATTGAATTTCCCCATTGTGGGACTAATAAAGGTAGATCTTCTTCTTCTTCTCTTCTTCTAAATAAATATAATTAAAATTCTAACATAATACTTAAAAATAAAAAGCTTATCTTTTTTTTTGTTGTTGTTCAATATTAAATATAGCTTAAATGTTGCACAACCACAAACTCCAGGCTTCAGTTGAGGACAGAAACTCAGTTTTCTCTGGATGTTTGACACTAACCATCGCTCTTCCTCTCCCCTTGCTCCTGCAGTGGTGGATCTCCTCTACTGGCGGGATGTGAAGACCACGGGCGTGGTGTTCGGCGCCGCCCTGCTGCTGCTCCTCTCCCTGACGGTGTGCAGCATCGTGAGCGTCTGCTCCTACATCGGCCTGGCTCTCCTCTCAGTCACCATCTGCTTCAGGATATACAAAGGCATCCTGCAGGCCATCCAGAAGTCAGATGAGGGACACCCATTCAAGTGAGTACCAGCAAGAGAGAAGATAAACTTTTCAGGGTCATGAAGGTCAGAAAATACATCATATGATTTAGCTGTGTCTATGAAAGCTATCCCAGGCAACACAAAGCTGGAGACCTGGGAGTTGGTTGCATCTGGTTGCTATGATGCCGAATGTCTGCTGAATTAAACACATGGTGAAGTGCTTGCTCTGGCCCTTGCTCTGGATGAAGGGAAGGCTGAGGCACATAGGGAGAGAGAGGACAGACCTGTCGATCTGTGTGTGTTATGAGATTTTGTGGATGAGGAAACATCTCTGCGAGTATGATCGTTGACAGTAAGACCATAACATACCAATCAACACATTGGATCACAGCTTTGTGGTAGACTGTTTTTTTTATTGTGAAGATGTTTTCACAACAATATAGCAATTGTCTGATAAAGGACAAGGAATATTTTTATTGGCCAGCTCTAAAGTCATGGTAATGGTACTAATAATGATTACAGTTAATAATAATAATAATAATAATAATAATAATAATAATAATAATACAAGACATTAACACTTGACATAAGTAGCTGAATAAGTATGAAAGAATTAATTAAACTGGGCTAATCACATCAGAGAAATCAATGACCTGATTAATGCTGGTTCTCAGCAGTGCTGCAGGCAGTCTGGACGGTCTGCTGACGTTATGATGCATGACCGGTAGGCCTGGCCAGTATTACGGTATACCAGGGTATTTAGAGTCCTGTTGGTGTGATGTTCAATAGCGTCAGAAATGCAGATGCTACACTTTTTATGATGCTGTATTAATGTGATGTATTGTAGTGCACAATGCACGCCACCAGAGGCCGGTCTCTATGCTGTAACAGGCAGCCGAGCACAGAAACATGGCATCTGAGTATTTTGGGTTTAGTTGTCTTCAAACCACAAAAGCAGTTTATCACGATTTGATTCAACTGCCAGTCTGCCACCACCAGCGAGTGTGACGGCAGGGAGGGAGCGAGTATTACGTTATCAGTTGTAGAGCGCTACGGGAACGAGTCCTAAAACCTGGAAATGAGTTAGCGTTTTAGCACTTCTTTTTTTCCCCCCTCTGGAAGTCAGTGGTTTTTAGTTAGATGCCTGAAATAAGGTCTGTGGTTAACACAAGCTTAAGAGGTGACATTTTGTTCTACAACATAAAATAAATCAATAAATATCCCTCATGATTTTTAATGCCTTTGTGTCATAAAAACAGGCAGTTGATAAATGAGGCTACTAAACGTCATCATGCTGACTTCAGCACATTTTCAGCCTTGTTTTGTATACTCATTCGACTGTGGTGTAGTTCATTTGTAGCTTAATGTTACACCACATAGAAACACTCAAAACAGTTCTGCACAGCAACTCAGTACTTCACAGGATCAGGATGAATGTACACAGAGGACTTTAGTACTGAGCCGGCTGGTTCAACAGCTTATTTGTTTGCTCATTCCTCCTCCCTCCTGGCTCTTTTTCAAAACCTTCTTACTGTGTTTTTTTTGTCACCTGCAGGTCTGTAAACTGACCTCACTGCATATTAGAGTTCAATTAGCTCAGATCAACTTAAGCTTATGTGGGAAAGTGAGCTCACATTACAAACTGATTTCTACAGATTTTACGGTGTACGCAGGAAAGCTGCATAAAAGCAGGAGGAAATATCGCAGTGAACAAACTACAAGGCAACTACACACACACACACACACACACACACACACACACACACACACACGCACACACAACAAACAGCACTGTCCATCATTCTGAAACGGCTAAATGATAGTAACGACAGCGGCCAATAAATTTTTTTTTTTTTCTTTTTTTTTTTTTATAGATGCATAAAGCTTAAATGATGTACGGTATGCTCTGTATTTAACCCATTCCTCTGCTGTCCCTCTCAGGCAGTACCTGGACCAGGAGGTGGCGCTGTCTGCAGACATGGTCCACAAGTACAGCGACATGGCTCTAGCCAAACTCAACAAGAGCATCTGTGAATTAAGGCGCCTGTTCCTGGTCGAGGACCTGGTCGACTCCATCAAGGTGAGAGCAACTCTGGTTCACACTGTCTGGACTCAGATATGACCATTAATATTTAGATAATAAATGAGTATTTAAAGTGGTCTAAAGTGGAAAACACAGGCAGGAGGAGGACACTTAAACCATATTTCACACTGTGTGATACTGTATGTGTACTATTGTGGACTTATCAGACAAATTGCTGTTAGATATAGAAAATACTATCCAGTTTCTCAAAGGCTAAAGAATCTGATGACAAAGTTTTAATTTCATGTCAGACTTGTTACTTACCATATTTTTCGCACTATAAGGTGCACCAGATTATAAGGCGCATTAAGTGAAACAAAACGGTCAGATAAGTCAGACTTTATTCCGTTCATTTAATAACTAATAACTTATATAACTCAACATTTTTCAGTTGTGAAACACATGAAATACAAAACAATACACTCACTTCTCAGTTCATTCCTCTTCCACAAATCCATCAAATCCTTCATCATCAGTGTCTGAGTTAAACAGTTGGCCGATTTTAAGTGCACCTTATAGTGCGAAAAATACGGTACATCTAACTATAATGGAAGGAGTCTCCGTCTGTCCTGTCCTATCCTGTCCTGTCAATCGACTTCACACATGGCAAGTGTATTGCTCAGGACAGTTTCATCTGTCCAGTGTGAAGTTGTTTGGATGAGCAGTCCTCAAGAAAGCTGCAAGCATGTTTAAACAGTTTGAGCTGCTGGTTGGCGTCCATGTTTGTTTTGGTACAAGAACAAGCCACAGTTATTAGGTAGATTATCTTGGTGGTCTACCTCCAGAGTGTCAGTCAGTTGTCAGGATTGTTGGAAAGTAACTAAGTACATTTACCCAATACTGTACTTAAGTTTGACGATACCCATAGGTTTGTGGACGTCACCCATTGGTTTGTGGACAATGCCCGTTTGAAGCCTCAAGTAGAGCATTTTGGTTGAGCATCTGTTTTTTTTGCAACCAGAAGTGACACAGGAAGATGGAGCTAAGTACAACTGAATTTGTAAATTTCCCCACTGTGGGAATAATAAAGGAATATTTTATTTTATCTTATCTTGAATGCTGAATTAGGTGACCAAAATGTCACAAGTAACTTCCATGAACTGAAAACACACTTCGACCGGCTTAAAGTTGTAAGACCAAAACATAGATCATTCTCAGACTGGACAACGCTGTGGTAACAACCTGTCAATCACAAGGTAGCCACGCCCTAAAGCATACCATGCTTTATGGTTCTATTATTGTTTTATTTGTCTCTATATGAGGCTCATTTTCTCAGACTTCTATACAATCAGACTTCTATTTGCAACCAGAGATTATTAGAAAAAAATGCAAGTTTAATGCACTTTTACACTGGCTTCACTTTTTAGACCCCAGAGTTGCCGACTGTATGACGCAGACCTGGATCAGCCGTGTTAATCAGTAGCACCTACAGTGGGTTAATGTGTCTGTAGATCAGTGTTGGTAACAGATGAGCTTTCAGAGCTCTGCAGCTGTCAGATGCCTGTCGTCACCTTGCTGTACCCTCCAACCTACAGTCCAAATACAGATCTGAGAATAACGCCGTGCAGAAGAGCTTCCCTTACAGGGTAAAAAAACTCCTTTAATCCGACACAGTGGAAGTTTGAGCCACAGGAATGTTTTAAAATTCCCAGCAGATCTTTTTGCCCCTGAATAATTTCCTGTTTTCAGTTAACAATAAACACCAGCCGGTCAGTAAAATGTCATACTCTTCCCCCGCAAGCCCCCAGTCAGAAATGGCTGTTTTAACTGTGTCTTTACACTGGCAGCCATGTTGGCTCTGTGCTCCGTGTTGTTTTTATGTTCATTATTAACACAAGCAGAAAATTGTCACATTAATTTACACTACTGTAGCATTCATATTAAAACAGCTTTAGGGTTTAAATCTCAGTTTTACCAAACTAAGTTCAGATGTGTTTCTGCATCCTGATCCTGTAATAAGCCTCAAACAGACCAAGGTTTTTACATCAGAAAAAAAAAAAAACAAAACATGTAGGTGTTCTGATCATTCTGACTGGACTCAAACAAACATTCATGTTAATTAATAAAATAATTAAATAAATTTAATTTTATCACAACATTGCTCTTATTTTCATAAGTCGTAAATGATATCATGCTCATCGGGATCTTTGAACAAGGCAACATTGCTAAAAATGAATCCAATTATTTGAGTCACAGATGAGTCGATTAATTGCCAACAGGTTCTGATAATTGATTCATGATTTAAGACCAGAAATCAAGCTAAACTCTCAAATATATTCCAGTCTCTCAAATGTGAGGATTTTCTATTTAGTTCCTAAATGTAAAATCTTTTGGCTATTTTTCAGACATTTTGTCACAATTTTGATATTTGAAGTTTAGTTTAGTGTCAGTGCCACCGCATTCCCACATCACAGCGATGAAGTTTATAGCTAAAATGTTGTTTATAACCAAATGAAATTATGAACAAGTCAAAACCCAAGTTGTATAAATCAGAAATGATGTCTTTGCACAGTGTTATAAGTCGTTTTATTGGTTGGAAGAACATTTAAGAGAGACATGACAACAGACTCTATTATGGAGAACAACATGGCTGCTGAGATATTTCTGCTCAGTGTCAGATGTCTGTCTTGTCTCAGACAGATTGACCCAGGCTCATCAATTTTTAGATTTACTGAGTGTCTCTGTTCATTTAAAGGGCGACTGAATATATATATATATATAGAGAGAGAGAGAGAGAGAGAGAGAGAGAGAGAGAGAGAGAGAGAGAGAGAGAGAGAGAGAGAGAGAGAGAGAGAGAGAGAGAGAGAGAGAGAGAGAGAGAGAGAGAGAGAGAGAGAGAGAGAGAGAGAGAGAGAGAGAGAGAGAGAGAGAGCTCTCTAAATGTTATTGATCCAGAGCTGTTTATTTCCCATTTTTCTCTCATAAAAGGATTGTTGTTACAACAATTAACCGTGGTGGAAGAAGTACTCGCATCTTTTACTTCAGTAAAAATATTAATACTACAGTGCAGAAATACTACACATACAAGTAAAATTCATAATCATACTAAAGTACGGTGGTGTACAAAAGTATTAGCATCAAAATATACTTAAATTAGCGTAAGTAAAAGTACTTATTTTGCAGAATAATATGTTATTGCATTGTACTTTATTAATAATCTGAGTTTGTAAAGTAACTAAAGCTGTCAAATACATGTAGTAATGAGTAAAGTATTTTTAAAAACTGCAAATGATTATCATAAAGTGGGTATGTGTGTAAAGGGGAGACTCGTGGGTACCCATATCTTGATGTCAGAGCTCAAGGGGCCCCTTTTGAAAATGGCCATGCCAGTGTTTCCTCACCAAAATTTGGCATAAATTCATGTTATTTAGCATTCCTCCCGACATGCTAGCATGACATACTTGGTAGCAATGGATTCCTTAGGTTTTCTAGTTTTGTATGACACCAGTATCTCTAAAACCTGAGCCTGTGACAACCTTGGAAAACGTAAAGTTGGCCAAGGGCGCTGGCCCCCCCCCCCATGTTTTTATACTTAATACTAACTAAATATTAAGTTCTTTGTTTTTCAGGTCATCGTGTTTGTGATGTTTTTAATCGGTGATTAATTTTTCTTTTCCCCTCTGCAGTTTGCTGTGTTGATGTGGATCCTGACCTACGTTGGCTCCTTGTTCAACGGACTCACTATTCTTATTCTGGGTGAGGGACAAGTCACACTGTCACCATGAAGCTTAAATGATTACACTGTGTGGCAGTTTAAAGATAAAGACAGCAACATGTCTTAGTCTGGCTCCATCTGGTGGTGAAATATCTGAGTCTTAGTTGCTCTGTGAGAGATTCAGTGTCTGTTGGAGTTTGTAGTTTTAAATCAGACTAAAAAAGAGCAGCTGGCAGTAAAACATAATTTCTTCTCCCTCTTCAGTTCTGATCGGAGTGTTCAGCTGCCCGATCATCTATGAGAAACACCAGGTAAGTCTTAACTGATTAATCAGTTTTCATTAAAAGGGAAAATGGGGAGTGATGGAGGATCAGCACCAGTCTAAAGTCTCAGCTGCCATGCTTTCTTTTTAAAAATATTTTTCCATCAAACTCAATTTTCTGCTGCGAGTCTGACAGCTGTCAGGCGGACTCCAGATTATTTTTTTGTAGCCTACAAATACACAGAGTGATAGTTTGAGACAAAATGTTAAGAAAACTGGTGAGGAACAAAACAGGGAGGTTAAGAGTCACTTCATTCAACGTCATTAACAACTGTCGAAAGATCCGGCTTCACCGCCACCTTTGCCCTGCGGTCGCAACTCTAGTAGGAGGTGGAGAACTCGTCACGCGACCCAGACCGTTTTACTGGGCCTGCTGAAGGGAAGGGAGGCACGGGAGATCCACAATCAACTCAAAATTAAAGTTCCTCATACCTCTTTAAGTGTGATTTTGAGTGCAGGTCTTTTATGTGATTCTGACACTTGTTTGTGTGTGTTTTCAGGCTCAGATCGACCACTACCTGGCTCTGGTCAACAACCAGGTCAAAGATGTCGTTGGAAAGTAAGTAGATTGTCCTATTGAGCTTCAGAGTGGTCTTAACAGCATGAAAAGGACTTAAATAATTTTACCATAGTAATGTAAGAAAAGTAGTGTTCTGCTTTGTGCCAAACTTTAGTTAAGTGAAACAATGAGATCACGGTTAGAGGAGACTAAAGCCCTGAGTGCCTTTTAGCAACCTGGAGCATTTTTCTGTATTTGTATTTGAGTGTTGTTCGCTGCTTTTGCTTTGCTGAGCACCTTGAGTTTTCACAGGAGCACCCTAAAAGCCTAGAGTTGAAAAAAGTAAACTCAAAGTGACTTTTCAACTATAAGGTTATGTACAGTTCATGGTTTATGTGCAGCTAACGTTCTGTCTCTCTGGGCAACGACAAGGCCCATTTTTTGTACAATTAACACTTGACATGATGAAGGCACTTGTAAATGGCAAGGTAGTACAAAATGTTAAACCATACTTTGGTGTTTCATTTTTACCTACTACTTACGATTTCATTAAATTTCTGATGACACCAAATAGTTGACCAGACGGTGCTGCATATAAACCAACTGGTTTTAAATTAAACTGACAAAGCAAGCTAAAGAGAAAAGCGAATGTTTGATCGGTCATATGGAAGCCCGACAAGAAAATAAATTGACAAAATAAATTCAGTCATTAAAAAATGTGAAATAATCCAAACTAAGTCCAACTTTAATGTCATAATTTCGATTTCATTCTTTTTTTCAGTGTCGCATGAAAACATTATAGAATTTTCATCCTATTTAAAATCTCTACTATAAATCATCTAAATATATTCACATTAATGTATTAATGATCCAGAAGTACTACTACATTTGGTGATTAATAATTCTGTTTTCTTCTTCTGTAATTAAATGATCATTTTAAAATAGAACTGCAAAATTAATTTTAAAGATTTTACTTTGTATTATTCTGTATCTGTCTTTGAATCCTTTCTGATGTACATTTTTTCTAAAACTTCCTGTTCCTCTGTTTCTGCAGGATCCAGGCGAAGGTGCCTGGGATGAAACGCAAAACAGAGTGAAGTAAGGACAAGTTGGAGTTTGGATTCAGGAAGTCCTAAGAGGGAAGATAGTTGTAGGAGGGGCGGGAGTGTTTTGGTGGGTGGGGCAGGGAGGGAGGGAGGGTGGGCGGATATGAAGGAAAGCTGGAGGAGAGGAGGGGTCTGGCGTGGACGCAGCCCTTCTAACTTTATTTGTCAAAATAATAAAAACACTTTTTTTTTTCCAGTTCAGAATTCCTTTTTTTGTGTGTTTTCTGGAAAAGTTGAAGCAGGTCGGCGCTCAGCTGAGGTTTACGACACCAAGGTGGGCTCCACGATACACCTTTTTTTTTTTTTTTTTTTAATATATTAAGTTTGAAATGTTTGTTACTGTGAGATATTGAATCACACAGAAACACATTTTAATCTTGAATTAACCCTCCCTCTCCCCACCCAGTGCATTGTGGGAGGTCAAATGCTCCCACAGTAGAGTTTGTCCGTGATTTTTTTGAGCCGAGCGGAGAGATTTTTTTTTTTTCCTTTTGCTGTTTCTGAGAGCGAGCAGCAAACAGCACCTCATTTGTATTTTCTCCTTTTTTTTATTTTTATTTTTTTTGGTATGATTACTGAGTTAGAAGTATTTTGTGATTTAACTGTTTAAGTGAAACACCATCATGTCCCTCAAGCTTCAAGCTCGTTTCCTCGGTAACCTGCTTCGCCTCGATGTGACGAATTTGATGAGGCAGCGTGGGGTGGGGGGGTTTGTGGGGGGCTTGTACTACCATTTAAAATCGTCATCGCTTCAGAGTAACTCTAGCTAGAAACATCTAGAAAACCTTTGCCAGACAAATAAAACATTAATTACATAAAAGTCGTTATTTCCATGTCATTTGCAGCTGTCTAGTAATGAAAAACTCTGGAAGAACCACGTTTACATTCATCCACATCAGATAAAAATGTTTAAAAAGTAACAAAAAAAATAAATAAAAAATGAAATGGGATTTAAAGAAAAAAAATAACCATACTGTCTGTGGAGCCAATATCTTAATAAAGTTGCAACTTGATGTGACTTTGGGAAACCTTCGAGCATTTGTTTGTTATGCAAGTATAATTGTGAATGATAAACTTCATACTTCAATTGTGACGATAAAAAGCTTCCAGCTGGGAGCCGTGTTTGTGGAATGCATTGTGAGATGTAAACAATTATCAATAAAGCTTCTAGATGAAGAAAGTCCCGCCTCCTCATCTGTCCTTCAACTCAGCTAACTCCAGTTAGCTTCTGCTAGCTTCAGTCTGCTCAGTATGGAAGCCCATTTCCACCTTCTTAGGCATAATTATGTGCGACCATGTCCGAATCATAGCATGAAAAGTAAAACATTTGAAATTTAAAAAAAATCACAATTTTGTCTTTCTAATATTTTGAGATAGTCAAAAATGACTTTCAAAGACATGATTGTGAGACATAGAGTAATATACTCAACTCTAAAAAAACAGTCGTCATATACAATGACTTGTTAAAAAATGTCATACTATACGATGACTTTTTAAGAAAAAAAAATTGGCATTTTATAGTATGACTTGTTAAAAAAAGTCTTCGTCATACTATACTATGACTTGTTTTAAAATAATTGTCATACTGACTGTTCTTTGAAAATAATTGTCATACTATGACTTTTTAAAAAAAAAGCCGTACTATATTATGGCTTTAAAAAAAGTCATGCTATTATTCTATACTATGACTGTTGTTAAAAAATCATATTATGTACTATGACTTCTAAAAAAAATCATAATATACAATGACTTGTTTTAAAAATAGTCATACTATACTATGACTTTTATTTTAAAAATAGTCATACTACACGATGACTTTTTTAAAAAAAAGTCATACTATATTATGACTTTTTAAAAAAAAATAATTGTATGATGTATATATTGTAATCGTATGACTTCTAAAAAAAATCATTCTATACTATGACTGTTGTTAAAAAAAATCATATTATACTATGACTTTTCTAAAAACAAAAAAAAAAAATCATACTATACTATGACTTTAAAAAAAAAAAAAAAAATTCCTCTCTTCCCTGTCTACTCATTGATTACATGCCATTAGTTTGACTGAGTCTACGCTTATTTCAATTACTCCCATCACTTTTGCATTTCTTTATTGAGGTGTCCTTTTCTTTTTATTCTTGTCCCCAGGGTTGTTGGCTGGCCCTGCTGGGCCTGCCTGGCTCTTGCTTCCCTGCCCTCCCTGGGATTGGGGGTATCGGTTGTTTCGCTTTTTGGCCCCGGGCCTGCTGTGGCTGTGCGCTCTCCGGGGTTCCTGGGGGTGGCGGCGGCTGGTCTCACCTGGGGTCCCCTGGATGGCGTGGGGGGTTTGGGGTGGGTCGGGCCTCCTGACGCTCCCCTGTCCCTCTCCGCCCCTGCCTCCCTCCTCCTCTCTCCTCTCCTGCCTTCCCACTCCTCCGCGCCCTCTTTTCCTCCTCTGTGGAGGCTGGGGGTCCTCTGTGGCCTGGGGGGCGGGCACGGGCCCGGTTGGTCTCTCTCGGGGGGGCACTAGCTCATCCACGCACAGGCTCCTGTTTGGACCTGTGTGCCGCCGCCAGGGATCAAATACTGCTGGCCGTGACCTTTTCTGGGGCCGGTACTGTCCCGGGGGGTAGTAGGGTGGACGGTCTGTGTGCTCTGCGTCCTCGGTGCTGTGGCCTTCTAGGTTGGCATAGATAGATAGATAGATAGATAGATAGATACTTTATTGATCCCAAGTTGGGAAATTGTGGTGTTATCAGCACAATATACATGAGAGAATATACACATCTATGTACACATCTATGTACACATAAAAAAGAGAATATACACATCTGTACGAAGTGTGAAGTATATACAGAGAATCTTGTTATAAACTAATCTAATTCTAAGAAATGTAAACATTATACACTATAATAATAATAATAATAATAATAAGATAATAAAATAATAAAATATAATGATATGATATAATGATATAGTATATAATGTAATGTTGTATAACATGACATGATATGTATGTGTACATGATATGTATGTATGATACATATAATAAAATATATGTGGAAATAGATATATAGAGATGTGGTATAATAATATAATACAATATACACGACAATACACAATATAACAAGGCATGGGGGGCCGGCGGTCTGTGCATCCATGGGGTTGGCCCGCTCTCCCTTTCGGGTTGGGGTGCCGTGGGCGGCCGGCTTGTGGCGGGTCTGGGGTGCTGTTCTGGTGCTGCGGCTGCCGGGGATGGCCGCATTGGTGGGGCCTGTTTGGTTTGTGGAACCCTCTCTGGCCCCCTCCCTTTTGGTCCCAGGGCCCTGCGCATCAAGGCTGGAGAACGTTTCCACCTCTCCCCCACTCCCCTCTGCCTGTGGGGGCTGGGCCCACACCAGACTGCTTCTTACTGTGCACATCACACATCTCACTGTATATTTTATTCTTTGGCACACATAGGGTCACAACAGTTAGGGCTCCGTGGATGGGTGGGACTGGGGTTGGTGGGTTGCGGGGCGGGGCGGACTGCAATGCTCCAGGGCATTGCGTCCTCCTCGTCTCCTCCCTACTGCCCCCTCCTGATTTCCACTTTTAATGCAGTACACACTCACAATTTGGGGGGCGTCTGCGTTGGCTTGAGGAATGGGGTTGCAGAGTAACCATCCTCTGTAGTCCTCTGGCCCGTCCCCTGCTGCCTCAGTCCAACCCAACTTTTAATGCACCACATTACATTACACCCGAGGTTGCACTCACACACGGTAGAGGGTGAATGGTTCCTCGTCTGGAATCGGGGAACCATAGTAATAGGGGAGCAATGGTGTTGCATCTTTACATGGCGTTGCTTGTGGGGCTCGGCCCCTTCCGGCTTTGGGGCAGTGGAGGAGCCCAACGTTCAGCCCGCTGTTGCTGTGGGGTCTCCGGGTCATGGGGGTGGTGGTCTGGGGGGGGGGGGGGGGTCTCCCGCATCCCTGGCGGGCCCCCTGTTGCTGTGGCCTCTGGCACGTTGTGGTGCTGGATTGGTTGCCCTGGTGGTCGCCGAGGCTACCTCATGGGCTGGTCTCTGGCGATGGCGAGGGCGGCGGGTGGGCCGTCGTGCCCTGTGCCCCCTGGGCCTGTTCGGGGTGCCCCCGGGGGGTGTCGGCCGCTGCCTCCTCTGGGCGTGTGTGCCGCCCAGCAGCTCTGGTGGCTATCTGGGTGTTGCCTCTTTGGTGCTCCCATGACCTGGGATGGGGTGGGGCGCTTGACCAGTTTGGCCAGGCTTGGTCACGACGGCCGCTCTGGGCTTCGGTGTCAATAACACATGCATGATTGGGTTCAGGGCCTGCCGGCACCTGTAGAGTCCCATTGTTGAGAACTAATGGGACCCGCCAGAAGGTGCCAGGTCATTCTTCTAACTTTATACTGGGCTCACGCACTTTATGCACTCTATCACTCGTGGTCTCTGACGGTTTAACTTTCTCCCTTCCCTCTTTTCTCATGGGTTGCTGGGTGATGGGTATAAATCAACACCTTACATTCATAGCATGTACCCTTCCCTGCCCATCTTATCTCCTCCTATCTGTCCCTCATTTTCCCCTCATCTCACTAAAGTGTAGCACTTCCCTCTCTGGCTCGTGATAGGAAAAAACAATAAAGATTAGTCACCAGGAGGGCCGGTGATGGTCACACACGCACTAAAATACTACCGTACTTTTGTGCAAGACTAAAATAAGCACAGATCCCATAAAAAGTTGTTACCTCCCTCTGTGGTATTCAACGATGGGAGTTAGTGCTGATGATATTTCTTTAAAAATAATCATCATACAATACTAAGACTTTTGTTTAAAAATAATTGTCATACTATATGAGTTTTTGAAAAAAAAAATGGCATTCTATACTATGACTTTTATTTCAACATACTATGCTGATTTTTTTTCGACATACGATGGTATGACTTATTTTTCGACATTCTATACAATGACTTATTTCGACATGCTATACAATGATTTTTTTTTCCACATACTATACTATGAATTTTTTTTTCCACATACTATACTACAACTTTTTTTCGACATACTGTACTATGACTTTTTTTTTCGACATACTATACCATTACGTTTTTTTCAACATACTACACTATGACTTTTTTCGACATACTATACTATGACTTTTTTTACGACATGCTATCCTATGACTTTTTCTCGACATACCATACTATGAGTAATTTCGATAAATTATGCTGACATTTTTCCACATATTATATTATGACGTTTTTTCGACATACTATACTATGACTTTTTTTTTCGAAATACGATACCATGACGTTTTTTTCGACATACTATGACATTTTTTTCAACAAACCATACTATGACTATTTTCGACATACTATACTATGACTTTTCATTATATACTGACGTTTTTTTCGACAAACTATACAATGACTTTTTAATCGACATACTATGACTTTTTTTCGACATACTATACTATGACTTTTTTCAACATACTATACTATGACTTTTCATACTATACTATGACGTTTTTCTTCCAACATACAATACTTTCCACATATTATACAATGGCTTTTTTTGACATACTATACTATGACTTTTTTTTTTCGAAATGCTACACTGACTTTTTTTCGACACACTTTACTATGACGTTTTTTTCCTATACCATACTTTTTTTCATGAAATTTTTCACCGTACTATAATGGCTTTATTTCATCATAATATTGTTTAACATAGTATAAAATTGCTGTTAGCATGAATTTTTTCAAGATTCCACGATATGACCTGTTTTTCATAAAATTTTTCGACATACTATACATGATTTTATTTTATCATAATATTGGTTAACATACTCTAATATGACTGATATAACATGTTTTTTTCATGTTTCAATACTATGACCTGTTTTTCATATAATTTTTCGACATACTTATACTATGACTTTTTTTTCATGAAATTTTTACGTTTTTTTTTTTTTTGCTCTTTTGATTTTTGTTTTGACTTTTTTTCGCTCTTTTGCTTGATACTATCGATGAATTTTTTCGACATACTATACTATGCTTTTTTTGATATAATATTTTTTCATTTTATTTTTTTATTTTTTTGTTTCTGTTGTATCTGTTTTTATAATATGTTTTTTCGCTCTTCTTGCTTTTTTTTCTTATGTTTTTTCCTCTTTTGTTTTCTTTTTTTTGTCTTTTGCTTTTTTTGTTCTTCTTGCTTTTTTTTGTTGTTTTTTGAATCTTTTTTTTTGATTTTTTTAATATCTATATTTGCATTTCATATGAGTTTTTCTTCACATACAATATTTCAATTTATCTATGACTTTTTTTGTCTTCTTGCTTTTTTTTCTATCTTTAATTTTTTTGAATACTTTTTGTATTTTGATATTTGTGGATTTTTATTTTTGGATTTTTTGCTCTGTCTATTTTTTTTGCATCTTCGATGCTTTTTTGAATCTGTCTAAGAATTTTTAAAATAGTCATGCTTTTTTGCTGCTTCCGTGCTTTTTTTCTGCATCTTCTTGCTTCTTTTCCACACTTCTTGATTTTTCAAATAGTATACTATGGCTTTTTTCGACATGCTATACTATACTTTTTTTAATGGCTTTATTTCATCATAATATTGTTTAACATATTATAATATTGCTGTTAACATGATTTTTTTCAAGTTTCAATGCTATGACCTGTTTTTCATAAAATTTTTCGACATACCAATCTATGACTTTTTTTCATGAAATTTTTCAACGTACTATAATGACTTTATTTCGTCATAACATTGTTTAACATATAATATGGCTGATTACATGAATTTTTTCAAGATTTCACACTATGACCTGTTTTTCATAAAATTTTTCGACATACTATACAAAGACCTTTTTTCAGAAATTTTTCAAAGTACTATAATGGCTTTATTTCATCATCATATTGTTTAACAAACTATAATATTGCTGTTAACATGAATTTTTTCAAGATTCCACAATATGACCTGTTTTTCATAAAATTTTTCGACATACTATACTATGACTTTTTTTTCCATGAAATTTTTCAACGTACCATAATGACTTCATTTCATCATAATATTGTTTAACATATTATAATATGGCTGTTTACATTAATTTTTTCAAGATTCTACAATATGACCTGTTTTACATAAAATTTTTCGACATACTATACTATGGCTTTTTTTTCATGAAATTTTTCAACGTACCATCATGACTTCATTTCATCATAATATTGTTTAACATATTATAATATGGCTGTTTACATTAATTTTTTCAAGATTCCACAGTATGGCCTGTTTTTCAAAAAAAAAAATTTCGACATACTATACTATGACTTTTTTTTCATGAAATTTTTCACCGTACTATAATGGCTTTATTTCATCATAATATTGGTTAACATACCATAATATGAGTGTTAACATCAATATTTCCAAGTTTCAATGCTATGACCCGTTTTACATAAAATTTTTCGATATACTATACTATGACTTTTTGTCCTGAAATTTTTCAACGTGCTATAATGACTTTATTTCATCATAATATTGTTTAACATAGTATAAAATTGCTGTTAGCATGAATTTTTTCGAGATTCCACAATATGACCTGTTTTTCATAAAATTTTTCGACATACTATACTATGACTTTTTTTTCATGAAATTTTTCACCGTACTATAATGGTTTTATTTCATCATAATATTGTTTAACATATTATAATATTGCTGTTAACATGATTTTTTTCAAGTTTCAATACAATGACCTGTTTTTCATAAATTAATCTATTTTTTTTTCTTTTTTTTTTTTTTTTGTTTAACATATTATAATATGACATTTTTTTCATGACCATATTTTTCATAAAATTTTTCGATATACTATACTATGACTTTTTTTCATGAAATTTTTCAACGTGCTATAATGACTTTATTTCATCATAATATTGTTTAACATAGTATAAAATTGCTGTTAGCATGAATTTTTTCGAGATTCCACAATATGACCTGTTTTTCATAAAATTTTTCGACATACTATACTATGACTTTTTTTCATGAAATTTTTCAACGTGCTATAATGACTTTATTTCATCATAATATTGTTTAACATAGTATAAAATTGCTGTTAGCATGAATTTTTTCCAGATTCCACGATATGACCCGTTTTTCATAAAATTTTTCGACATACTATACTATGACTTTTTTTCATGAAATTTTTCAACGTACTATAATGATTTTATTTTATCATAATATTGGTTAACATACTCTAATATGACTGATATAACATGTTTTTTTCATGTTTCAATACTATGACCTGTTTTTCATAAATTTTTCGACATACTATACTATGACTTTTTTTTCATGAAATTTTTCACCGTACTATAATGGCTTTATTTCATCATAATATTGTTTAACATATTATAATATTGCTGTTAACATGATTTTTTTCAAGTTTCAATGCTATGACCTGTTTTTCATAAAATTTTTCGACATACCAATCTATGACTTTTTTTCATGAAATTTTTCAACGTACTATAATGACTTTATTTCATCATAACATTGTTTAACAATATAATATGGCTGATTACATGAATTTTTTCAAGATTCTACAATATGACCTGTTTTACATAAAATTTTTCGACATACTATACTATGGCTTTTTTTTCATGAAATTTTTCAACGTACCATCATGACTTCATTTCATCATAATATTGTTTAACATATTATAATATGGCTGTTTACATTAATTTTTTCAAGATTCCAAACTATGGCCTGTTTTTCATAAAATTTTTCGACATACTATACTATGACTTTTTTTTCATGAAATTTTTCACCGTACTATAATGGCTTTATTTCATCATAATATTGGTTAACATACCATAATATGGCTGTTAGCATGAATTTTTTCAAGATTCTACAATATGACCTGTTTTACATAAAATTTTTCGACATACTATACTATGACTTTTTTTTCATGAAATTTTTCACCGTACTATAATGGCTTTATTTCATCATAATATTGGTTAACATACCATAATATGAGTGTTAACATCAATATTTCCAAGTTTCAATGCTATGACCCGTTTTACATAAAATTTTTCGATATACTATACTATGACTTTTTGTCCTGAAATTTTTCAACGTGCTATAATGACTTTATTTCATCATAATATTGTTTAACATAGTATAAAATTGCTGTTAGCATGAATTTTTTCAAGATTCCACGATATGACCCGTTTTTCATAAAATTTTTCGACATACTATAATGATTTTATTTTATCATAATATTGGTTAACATACTCTAATATGACTGATATAACATGTTTTTTTCATGTTTCAATACTATGACCTGTTTTTCATAAATTTTTCGACATACTATACTATGACTTTTTTTTTCATGAAATTTTTCACCGTACTATAATGGCTTTATTTCATCATAATATTGTTTAACATATTATAATATTGCTGTTAACATGATTTTTTTCAAGTTTCAATGCTATGACCTGTTTTTCATAAAATTTTTCGATATACTATACTATGACTTTTTTTCATGAAATTTTTCAACGTGCTATAATGACTTTATTTCATCATAATATTGTTTAACATAGTATAAAATTGCTGTTAGCATGAATTTTTTCAAGATTCCACGATATGACCTGTTTTTCATAAAATTTTTCGACATACTATACTATGACTTTTTTTCATGAAATTTTTCAACGTACTATAATGATTTTATTTTATCATAATATTGGTTAACATACTCTAATATGACTGATATAACATGTTTTTTTCATGTTTCAATACTATGACCTGTTTTTCATAAATTTTTCGACATACTATACTATGACTTTTTTTTCATGAAATTTTTCACTGTACTATAATGGCTTTATTTCATCATAATATTGTTTAACATATTATAATATTGCTGTTAACATGATTTTTTTCAAGTTTCAATGCTATGACCTGTTTTTCATAAAATTTTTCGACATACCAATCTATGACTTTTTTTCATGAAATTTTTCAACGTACTATAATGACTTTATTTCATCATAACATTGTTTAACATATAATATGGCTGATTACATGAATTTTTTCAAGATTTCACACTATGACCTGTTTTTCATAAAATTTTTCGACATACTATACTAAGACCTTTTTTCAGAAATTTTTCAACGTACTATAATGGCTTTATTTCATCATCATATTGTTTAACAAACTATAATATTGCTGTTAACATGAATTTTTTCAAGATTCCACAATATGACCTGTTTTTCATAAAATTTTTCGACATACTATACTATGACTTTTTTTTCATGAAATTTTTCAACGTACCATAATGACTTCATTTCATCATAATATTGTTTAACATATTATAATATGGCTGTTTACATTAATTTTTTCAAGATTCCAAACTATGGCCTGTTTTTCATAAAATTTTTCGACATACTATACTATGACTTTTTTTTCATGAATTTTTTCACCGTACTATAATGGCTTTATTTCATCATAATATTGGTTAACATACCATAATATGAGTGTTAACATCAGTATTTCCAAGTTTCAATGCTATGACCCGTTTTACATAAAATTTTTCGATATACTATACTATGACTTTTTGTCCTGAAATTTTTCAACGTGCTATAATGACTTTATTTCATCATAATATTGTTTAACATAGTATAAAATTGCTGTTAGCATGAATTTTTTCAAGATTCCACGATATGACCCGTTTTTCATAAAATTTTTCGACATACTATACTATGACTTTTTTTCATGAAATTTTTCAACGTACTATAATGATTTTATTTTATCATAATATTGGTTAACATACTCTAATATGACTGATATAACATGTTTTTTTCATGTTTCAATACTATGACCTGTTTTTCATAAATTTTTCGACATACTATACTATGACTTTTTTTCATGAAATTTTTCAACGTAATATAATGATTTTATTTTATCATAATATTGGTTAACATACTCTAATATGACTGATATAACATGTTTTTTTCATGTTTCAATACTATGACCTGTTTTTCATAAATTTTTCGACATACTATACTATGACTTTTTTTTTCATTAAATTTTTCACCGTACTATAATGGCTTTATTTCATCATAATATTGTTTAACATATTATAATATTGCTGTTAACATGATTTTTTTCAAGTTTCAATGCTATGACCTGTTTTTCATAAAATTTTTCGACATACCAATCTATGACTTTTTTTCATGAAATTTTTCAACGTACTATAATGACTTTATTTCGTCATAACATTGTTTAACATATAATATGGCTGATTACATGAATTTTTTCAAGATTTCACACTATGACCTGTTTTTCATAAAATTTTTCGACATACTATACTAAGACCTTTTTTCAGAAATTTTTCAACGTACTATAATGGCTTTATTTCATCATCATATTGTTTAACAAACTATAATATTGCTGTTAACATGAATTTTTTCAAGATTCCACAATATGACCTGTTTTTCATAAAATTTTTCGACATACTATACTATGACTTTTTTTTCATGAAATTTTTCAACGTACCATAATGACTTCATTTCATCATAATATTGTTTAACATATTATAATATGGCTGTTTACATTAATTTTTTCAAGATTCCACAGTATGGCCTGTTTTTCAAAAAAAAAAATTTCGACATACTATACTATGACTTTTTTTCCTGAAATTTTTCAACGTAATATACTGACTTTATTTCATCATAATATTGTTTACCATATTATAATATGGCTGTTAGCATGAATTTTTTCAAGATTCCACAATATGATCTGTTTTTCATAAAATTTTTCGACATACTATACTATGACTTTTTTTTCCATGAAATTTTTCAACGTACCATCATGACTTTATTTCATCATAATGTTGTTTAACATATTATAATATGGCTGTTTACATTAATTTTTTCAAGATTCTACAATATGACCTGTTTTACATAAAATTTTTCGACATACTATACTATGACTTTTTTTTCATGAAATTTTTCACCGTACTATAATGGCTTTATTTCATCATAATATTGGTTAACATACCATAATATGAGTGTTAACATCAATATTTCCAAGTTTCAATGCTATGACCCGTTTTACATAAAATTTGTCGATATACTATACTATGACTTTTTGTCCTGAAATTTTTCAACGTGCTATAATGACTTTATTTCATCATAATATTGTTTAACATAGTATAAAATTGCTGTTAGCATGAATTTTTTCAAGATTCCACGATATGACCTGTTTTTCATAAAATTTTTCGACATACTATACTATGACTTTTTTTTCATGAAATTTTTCAACGTACTATAATGACTTTATTTTATCATAATATTGGTTAACATACTCTAATATGACTGATATAACATGTTTTTTTCATGTTTCAATACTATGACCTGTTTTTCATAAAATTTTTCGACATACTATACTATGACATTTTTTTCATGAAATTTTTCACCTTACTATAATGGCTTTATTTCATCATAATATTGTTTAACATATTATAATATTGCTGTTAACATGATTTTTTTCAAGTTTCAATGCTATGACCTGTTTTTCATGAAATTTTTCGACATACCAATGTATGACTTTTTTTCATGAAATTTTTCAACGTACTATAATGACTTTATTTCATCATATTGTTTAACATATTACAATATGGCTGTTTACATGAATTTTTTTTTCAAGTTTCAAAACTATGACCTGTTTTTCATAAAATTTTTCGATATACTATACTATGACTTTTTTTCATGAAATTTTTCAATGTACTATAATTACTTTATTTCATCATAATATTGTTTAACATTGTATAATATTGCTGTTAACATGATGTTTTTCAAGTTTCAATATTATGACCTGTTTTTCATAAATTTTTTCGTCATACTATACTATGACCTTTTTTATGAAATTTTTCAACATACTGTAATGAATTTTTTCATCATAATATTGTTTACCATATTATAATATGACTGTTAACATGAATATTTTCAAGTTTCAATGCTATGACCTGTTTTTCATAAAATTTTTCGACATACTATACTGACTTTTTTTCAAGAAATTTTTCAACGTACTATAATGAATTTATTTCATCATAATATTGTTTACCATATTATAATATGACTGTTAACATGAATATTTTCAAGACTCCACCCGATGACCTGTTTTTCATAAAATTTTTCGACATACTATACTATGACTTTTTTTTCATGAAATTTTTCAACGTACTATAATGACTATTTTATCATAATATTGGTTAACATACTCTAATATGACTGATATAACATGTTTTTTTCATGTTTCAATACTATGACCCGTTTTTCATAAAATTTTTCGACATACTATTCTATGACTTTTTTTTTCATGAAATTTTTCACCGTACTATAATGGCTTTATTTCATCATAATATTGGTTAACATACTATAATATTGCTGTTAACATGAATTTTTTCAAGTTTCAACACTATGACCTGTTTTTCATAAAGTTTTTCGACATACTATACTATGACTTTTTTTTTCACGAAATTTTTCAACGTACTATAATGAATTTATTTCATCATAATATTGTTTACCATATTATGACTGTTAACATGAATATTTTCAAGACTCCACCCTATGACCTGTTTTTCATAAAATTTTTCGACATACTATACTATGACTTTTTTTTTCATGAAATTTTTCAACGTACCATAATGACTTCATTTCATCATAATATTGTTTAACATATTATAATATGGCTGTTTATATGAATTTTTTCAAGATTCCACAGTATGGCCTGTTTTTCAAAAAAAAATTTCGACATACTATACTATGAGTTTTCTTCATGAAATTTTTCAACGTGATAAATGACTTTATTTCATCATAATATTGTTTACCATATTATAATATGGCTCTTAACATGAATATTTTCAAGTTTCAATGCTATGACCCGTTTTACATAAAATTTTTCGATATACTATACTATGACTTTTTTTCCTGAAATTTTTCAACGTGCTGTAATGACTTTATTTCATCATAATATTGTTTAACATTGTATAATATTGCTGTTAACATGATGTTTTTCAAGTTTCAATATTATGACCTGTTTTTCATAAAATTTTTCGACATACTATACTATGACCTTTTTCATGAAATTTTTCAACGTACTATAATGACTTTATTTCATCATAACATTGTTTAACATATAATATGGCTGATTACATGAATTTTTTCAAGATTTCACACTATGACCTGTTTTTCATAAAATTTTTCGACATACTATACTCAGACCTTTTTTCAGAAATTTTTCAACGTACTATAATGGCTTTATTTTATCATCATATTGTTTAACAAACTATAATATTGCTGTTAACATGAATTTTTTCAAGTTTCAAGACTATGACCTGTTTTTCATAAAATTTTTCGACATACTATACTATGACTTTTTTTTTCATGAAATTTTTCAACGTACCATAATGACTTCATTTCATCATAATATTGTTTAACATATTATAATATGGCTGTTTACATTAATTTTTTCAAGTTTCAAAACTATGACCTGTTTTTCATAAAATTTTTCGATATACTATACTATGACTTTTTTCATGAAATTTTTCAACGTACTATAATGAATTTATTTCATCATAAAATTGTTTACCATATTATAATATGGCTGTTAACATGAATATTTACAAGACTCCACCCTATGCCCTTTTTTTCATAAAATTTTTCAACATACTATAATATGACTTTTTTTTCATGAAATTTCTCACCGTACAATAATGGCTTTATTTCATCATAATATTGTTTAACATATTATAATATGGCTGTTTACATGAATTTTTTCAAGATTCCACACTATGGCCTGTTTTTCAAAAAAAAATTTCTACATACTATACTGTGACTTTTTTTCATGAAATTTTTCAACGTAATATACTGACTTTATTTCATCTTAATATTGTTTAACATAGTATAAAATTGCTGTTAGCATGAATTTTTTCAAGATTCAACAATATGACCTGTTTTTCATAAAATTATTCGACATACTATATTATGACCTTTTTTCGTGAAATTTTTCAACGTGCTATAATGACTATTTCATCATAATACTGTTTAACATACTATAATATTGCTGTTAACATGATTTTTTTCAAGTTTCAATATTATGACCTGTTTTTCATAAAATATTTCGACATACTATACGATGACCTTTTTTTTATGAAATTTTTCAACGTACTATAATGATTTTATTTCATCATAATATTTTTTAACATACTATAATGACTGTTAACATGATTTTTTTCAAGTTTCAATACTATGACCTTTTTTTCATAAAATTTTTCGACGTACTATACTTAACTTTTTTCATGAAATTTTTCAACGTAATATACTGACTTTATGTCATTATAATACTGTTTACCATATTATAATATGGCTGTTAACATGAATTTTTTCAAGATTCCACAATATGACCTGTTTTTCATAAAATTTTTTCGACATACTATACTATGACTTTTTTTCCTTGAATTTTTCAATGTACCATAATGACTTCATTTCATCATAATATTGTTTAACAGTATAAAATTGCTGTTAGCAGGAATTTTTGTCAAGATTCCACAATATGACCTGTTTTTCATAAAATTTTTCGACATACTATACTATGACTGTTAACATGAATTTTTTCAAGATTCAATAATATGACCTGTTTTTCATAAAATTTTTCGACATACTATACTATGACTTTTTTTTATGAAATTTTTCAACGTGCTATAATGACTTTATTTCATCATAACATTGTTTAACATATTCTAATATGGCTGTTAATATGATTTTCTCAAAGATTCCACAGTATGACCTGTTTTTCATAAAATTTTTCGACATACTATACTATGACTTTTTTTCAAAGAATTTTTTCAATGTACTATAATGACTTTATTTCATCATAATATTGTTTGACATACTATAATATTGCTGTTAACATGATTTTTTTCAAGTTTCAATATTATGACCTGTTTTTCATAAAATTTTTCGACATACTATACTGACTTTCATTCATGAAATTTTTAACCAAAATATAATTAGACTTTTTTTTTTACTCATTATATTGTTTAACATACTATAATATGACTGTTAATGGGAAATTTTCAAGATTGATTACTATGACCTGTTTTTCATGAAATTTTTCGACATCCTATTGTCACGGAGTAGCCGTGGCTTATGAATGGAACACGCGCTGGCAGGCGCACACACTGCCACGCCACCTCCGCTAATGTGAATGGAGCTGGTTTGGAAGTCAGTGATTTAATGTATATTAAGTGGTAGGTTCTTGCATCATCATGCCAGTTAATAGAGGAGGTGATGTATTGTTGAAACCTGCACATGAACATTCTGATATGTTGTATTACCTTTGTAAAATAATTTAGTCACCCATCTCACCATCTCTCCATCTCTACCGTAGCTGTGCTCTGTGGCGCAAACCCGGAAAAGCCGAAACTGGACGGGAGTGTACCAATGGCTTAAGACAGGGGTGTTCACGGGGAGACTACCAAGTCCGGTAGAGTTGGAGGGGTGTTTTTGGTGTAATGACGGATAGCAGCATTTTAAATGTATTTGGGAAAGTACATACATAAAAATTACATGTTAAAAGCTTTATTATTGTAAGTATTAATCAGGATATGTTTTTTTGACCAGCTCTTATTCTCCTGTGGACTAATTGATTATTTAGTTGCTTTGGTGGTGTCCAGGTTGATAAAAAGAGAGACTGAACGGCCCAACAGGGGATGAGAGTTGAGAGCTGAGGAGGCTAGAGCTAGACTTATGATTGATGTATGCACTTGCCAATTTTTCCTCTGTTATTTCATTTTTCAGTTATTCATCTCAGTTTGTCTGTGCCAGGCCTACACTGTAAATAATTCTGCACTGGATTTTTTGGTACTCACTTTTGTAAATAAACACTCGGACGGCTCATCTGGATTTTTCTCAGTTTTTGTACATCAACGCTCGACCAACCTTACATGTGGTGTCAGAAGAAAAAAAAGAAACAACAATGAAGATGCCTCCAAAAACCCAGCAGACACGTCAGCAACAGCAGCAGCAGCAGCAGCAACAGCAGGTCACAGACATTTCAGAGGAAGATGGAGCCACAGGGGGCACTCTCAAGGAAGATTTCCAGCCAATGGTGGACACAACTATCTCCCCAGAGGCAAGTTTTTTCAACCTTGCCAGAACATTTGAGACTTTTATGCGATTTCAGATGGAGAGAGAAAAGAGGCAGGAGGAGGAAAATGCAAGGCAGCAGCATAAGCTCAGCATCCTGAACCAACAAGTTGCCCAGCTCATGGAAGGGGGCAGGTCACAGCAGCCATCATCAGAGTCAAGTGGAGCTCCAGCCGGAGAGCCAAAGCTAGTGAGGTTGGAGGACTCTGATGATATTGAACATTTTCTTACAACTTTTGAAAGACTGGCAGCTGTTTATAAATGGCCACATCAAGATTGGTCCATTCGACTAATTCCCTTGTTAACGGGTAAAGCAAGCAGTGCGTTTGTGGCCATGGACCCAGCTCACACTCAAGACTATGACAGACTGAAAGAGGCAATTCTGAAAAAATATGAAGTAAACAGAGACTCTTATCGCCAGCGCTTCCGAGCCTTGGACATCCCGGAAGATGAATCCCCGCAGGAACTGTATACCCGTCTCAAGGACTTATTCTGCAAGTGGGTAAACTTCAGTGCTGCCAGTAAAGAAGACATCTTGGAGAAGATAGTCCTCGAACAGTACCTCAGGGTCCTGTACCCAGAGGTGAAGATTTGGATCAGAGAACACAATCCTGAAACGGCAGCAGAGGCAGCAGAGCTGGTTGACATCTATGTTTCAGCACACAAGGGTCAAGGGCCATACCACTACGCTGGACTGCGCCAGGCGAGGGGTAAGTCTGAGGGAAGGGTTAGAGGTGGTGGTCCACTCTCTTTCTCCCCGAGTCAGCACATACCAAGCAGACCAGTGTTCCAGGAGAGTGGTAGGAGTAAAACTCAGACAGGGGACAGGGCACAGGTAGTTTGTTACAACTGTGGTGAGTCAGGCCATACACGTCCAGTTTGCCCAATTAAAAACACAAAACCACTAGTCTCTGTTATGTCTCTAGACCTGAGTTAATTATTTCTCCTGAAGAACAGTCTCCTGTGGCCACGGTACAGCTTAATGGTAAATCCCACACAGCTCTGTTAGATACTGGTTGTTCTCAGTCACTTGTTCAGTCTCACCTGGTGCCTAGGGAGTTGTGGAGTGAAGAAGAAACAGTCCCAGTCATCTGTGTTCATGGACATGTTGAACAGGCCCCCACAGCAGAGGTTTATATTGAAGCTAAAGGACAAGTTTACCTCATGAAAGTTTGCTCATTTGCGGCAGCCTACCTTGATGACATTGTGATGTTCAGCAACTCTTGGGAAGAACATCTGAGTCAGCTGCAGACAGTGTTGCACAAAATCAAAGAGGCAGGCCTGACCATCCGTCCTGATAAGTGCTCTCTGGCCAAGCAAGAGACTGAGTACCTGGGTTTTGTGCTGGGGAGGGGTGTAATCCAACCACAAGTGGGGAAGGTGGAAGCTGTCAGGTTGGCTGGGAGGCCAACTACCAAGGCTCAGGTAAAGTCCTTCATTGGTTATACTGTGACTTTTTTTCATGAAATTTTTCAAAATAACATAATTTGACTTTTTCACTCATAATATTTTTTAATATACTATAATATGACTGTTGATATGAAATTTTTAAAGATCCAATACTATGACCTTTTTTCATGAAATTTTTCGACATACTATACTATAAATTTTTTTCATTAAATTTTTCAACAAAATATAATTTGACTTTTTTCACTCATAATATTGTTTAACATACTAAAATGACTGTCAATGTGAATTTTTCAAGATTCAATACTTGATTCAATACTATGACCTGTTTTTCAAAACTGTGCTAAAACTTGTGAGTGATCTGATCTGATGTCTCATCTGATGTCACCAACTGTTAAAATGTTGTTGATGAGGAAACAGAACCGCATCTGTTAACACTTATTTTGTTCTGTATATTGTTTCCTTCAGGAGACAAATGGGAGGACAGAAGAGATACCCCTGGAAGTGCTGCTCATGTTGAAAGTGGCAGCTGGACCACAGTCGGTGGGGAAATCTGCTATTGTGTCCTTGTTAGACTGGTACGTTCTGGACGAGGAGATTCTCCTGGTCCTGGAGAGACCAGTGCCCTCTAAGGACTTGTTTGATTACGTGGTCGACAATGGTCCCATGACGGAAAACGAGGCTAAGGTACTGATGTTTCTGTGTCAGTGTATGGCGTTCACTTCAAGCTGCGCCACGCTACTAAATTTGCTAAATATTTCTTTCGCTCTGTCTCAGAACATCATGAAGCAGCTGGTGGGAGCAGCCATTAAAATGCACTCGGAAAAAGTCTTCCATCGTGACATTAAAAAAGAAAATATCCTTATTGAAACCGGCTCCAAAGACCCTCGGGTGTGGATCATAGACTTTGGATGTGGCTGCTTCGAGACAAAGAGAATTTTCAGCTCCTACTCTGGTACGATATCTGGCCTCTGCTCCGGCTCTTCATCCATTTGTTCATCTCTTGAGTGATGACTTTCATTTAAATCTTTCTCCTCATTCTTTGTTTTTTTTTTCTGTCTCCATCTGTGTGTCTGTATATTGTAGGAACAACTGCATACGCCCCTCCAGAGTATTACACAAGTAAACTATACATGCCCCAGCCCACCACGGTCTGGCAGCTCGGCATGCTGCTATATGAATTACTGGATGGATACGAACAGTGGTCCACCCCTGAGCTCATGAGCAATGAAATCAAAATCAGCAGTGAGCTGTCTCAAGGTAAGATGATGCTGGTGTCAATACAGTTTTGTTGGTGTTTCAGTATTAATAATAATGATAATAGTGATCAAGAGATCACTGCAACTTCCACGCTAATGTTTGCTTTGTCCTCTGTGCTCTCTCTTCTCAGACTGCCAGAACTTTTTGAGGGCATGTTTGGATATCAGCCCTGGGTATCGTGCCACGCTGGAGCAGATGCAGCAGCACCCCTGGCTGAAATAATCCTGCAACAATCCAAGCCCTAAAAACCTGTACCCCACTGTAGGGTTTATAATGTACTGTATATATTATGTATATAGATCTCACTTGGTCATTATTAAAGGTTAAAAAAAATTAACAATGTAGTGTTTCATTTTAGACCATATATATTCAAACAAGTTTAAGGGAATTTTAACTTCCTGTCTACACAGGAAGTGTAGCTGCTGCTTATGATCATTTGAGCAAATATTTGATTGGTTCTATAAATGTAGCCACAAGGGGTCACAAGCCAGTGTCTTACTGTGCCGGTCCCAAGCCCTGATAAATATAGAGGGTTGTGTCAGGAAGGGCATCCGACGGAAAACTTTTGCCAAATCAAACACGTACAAGGTGCCGGTGGAAATTGGACTACTGTCCGTCGAAGAAGGAGAGGAGGAGGGTGTGTTCGTAGGAAGAGAGAGAAAAGGAACGCCAAGAATATAGGACTGAGAGTAGGGACTTTGAATGTTGGAACTATGACAGGAAAAGGTAGAGAGTTGGTTGACATGATGCAGAGGAGGAAGGTAGACATACTGTGTGTCCAGGAGACCAGGTGGAAAGGTAGCAAGGCTAGAAGTTTAGGAGCAGGGTTCAAGATGTTCGATCATGGTGTAGATAGGAAGAGAAATGGACAACTACAAGTTCCTGGGAGTTCACTTAGACAATAAACTGGACTGGTCCAACAACTCCGAGGCCCTCTACAGGAAGGGACAGAGCAAACTATTCTTCCTGAGAAGGCTGAGGACCTTCAATGTGTGTGTAACACTCAAAAGGACCGACAATAGATGCTACAATGTGAGGTAGTTTATGGGCTAGTGGAAAGTAAGGTTCGACTACTGGAGCACAGTGGAATGTTTAAAAAAAGATTCAGAGTTGGGTATTTAAATAAAATATGCAGGCTTTAGTAATATAAAGGACATAACAGAACATCGAACATCACAAATACAATTAAATGGAAAACTGCAGTATTAGATTCAAAATATCAAAATTCTAATCTGGGTGAACCCTTTAACCTGAATTTTCTGTGGCGACCTTAAATTCAGGTATATATCTATAACTTCAAGACTAGTTCAGTACTAATGACAGGAAAAATCATACTACAGTATTTTACAACTTCATCAATTGAAGGAGGATATCCTACCACTCAGTCATCAACACACCGTTCCTGGGATGAAGAGATAATTTCACATGGTGAAAGTCAAAGTCCAATAAAAAGGAGTCCCAAAAGGGAAAAAAAAAAAATCAGGAATGAGCTCAGAGTTCCAAAACAAGGAATAATTAGTCTGTAGAGTTCAGAGTTCCAGGACAGGGGAGTGTGTGGGGAAAAGGTATGATAGGCTGAGTGTGAGGGTGTCTGCAGGTTCAAGGCCTACCACACCGCAGCGTGCAGCAGGACCTGTCCAGGTACCACAGCTTGTCTTCAATTTATCTCTCCTCTCTAGGTCTAGGTGGGATAGCTCGCCATCTACATCACGGGGAGGTCCATGGCACAATGTGCGCCAATACCAAAAAAAAACCTGACCTGTCAACAGACAGGGTCAGAGAAATATCATGAGTTATCAGTTTATTTTGTCTATAATTAACATACAATCTGTATTTTTATGAACTTAAATTGAAACAATAATATGCAATATTGTACAATTAATTTATGTACATGCCCTAAAATAGTACAAGTGGACTAATAAAATGCACATAAAATGATTTCCATTCATGGAATAACTCTGTAATTAGACCTTATAACAACTCATACAATAAGTCAGCACAATGACTCCATAAGTGCAAAATGAATTGAAATCCCTCACTGGGAGAATTCAAATAATCATGCTTACCGATTTCTGAGCTGAAAAGAATGGATAAACACGTAATGACGACGCCCAGGCAGTAAAACCACAAGGTGCTGCTTGATAGTTGAGGGAAAGTCACGGAGGTATCCGCACTTTGAAGCTAGAGCGAGTGGTCGGCTAATTAGCAAGCTAGCACAAGACGCGGTTAGTTAGCAGCAACCAACAGCAACTTGACTAACTCACTTGCCTTCGCTTTCAACCAGTGACCACTAATGTACTCCTAGTGTCTACGAAATCCGCTTCCTATTTGTCTTCCGTTTCTCTCCTTATTTCGTTCCACATACGCTGCGATTTACGCTCCGTCGCGACATCTCTCCACACATGTCTTTGTACAGGACACACAAACTCGCTCACTCAGACACACACGTTTGCTACCTGACCAGATCAGGGGGCGGGACTAACCGTCACAGTGAGTCGCTGATTGGCTGAGATAACATTTTCACTTTTACTATTCTCTAACATTCATTGGATAACTGTCCTAATTCGACACTGCACTAGTTTAGTTATGATTGCTTGGGTAACAATGCAGTAGCACAATAATGCCTAATCTGATTTTATTCTTTTATAATGCAACCCATTATATCATGTGGGTTACATGTGCATTCGGCTACTTCAGATGTTTTACCAGTCTGTAGTAGCCAGCTTTCTGTTCTTTACCGTGGTATGTTGGGGGGGGGGTGGCATCAGCACCAGGGATGCCACCAAACTTAACAAACTGGTGAGGAGGGCTGGGTCTGTGGTTGGATGTGAGCTGGACAGTCTGGAGGTGATGGCAGAGGGGAGGACCAGGAGGAAGCTGGAGTCTGAAGAACCCCTCCCACCCCCTCTATGACCAACTGGTCCAGATGAGGAGCACATTCAGCCAGAGACTGACCCCCCCTCGGCACACTACAAACCGTCTGGGTCAGTCCTTTCTTTTGATGGCCATCAGGCTCCATAACCAAGGTCTGACCCCCATGTGACTCTGATCATCTGCTCCGTATTTATTCCTGGACCAAATGTATATAATTTAGGGCTGTCAGTTTAACACGTTAATTAGATTAATTAATTACGCTGCAAATTAACGCGCTATAAAAATTAATGCAATTAATCATGAGTGGCAAGTCAATGCGCAAGCATTTTAAATTTGGCCCATTGAGTGACCCGTAGGCTGCAGTGGCGTCACTTTGTACCTGCGCCACGAGTCAAAAGCAGGGTGACTGACAACAGAGGACGCGACACAGGAGAGCGAGGCAAGCCCACTCGGACCTTTCACTCGGACTCGGACTCGGACAAGGAGGAGCAGGGGCCTCTAGCCCGCTACAAAGCTGAGCCGTGCATTGGAATGCATGAGTGTCCACTGGAGTGGTGGGCAGCTCACGCAGGAGCTTATGAACAGCTGTCCTCTCCTCCTACCTGGCTACCGCTGCCACGTCTGGGCCATGTGAGAGACTCTTTTCACTCGCAGGTAACATCATTGAAAAGAAGAGGGCAGCCTCACACTCAGACAATGTAAACAAGCTTGTTTGTCTGAGCAACTGGCTCAAGGACACATAGAGTTGTCTGTTGTCAGTTCCTGTAACGTTAGCTGACCCTTTTAAAGGAAATGCTGTTGGCATCTTGCTATAGATGTTGCCTTATTTAGAGGCATGTTATACTATTCATTTTGAATTGCTGTATTGAGTCAGCTTTAGTATTCATTTTGATTGAGAGTCTGCTTATGTGCCTATTTGAGACTCAGCCTTATTTTATTTCTGAATTTTATTTATTTTATTTAACTGTATTTGTATTGCATTTTTGAGAAATGCACCTGGCCTAATTGGTTTGCTGATGTGCTTGACCTTTTTTCTTTTGAATTTCATTTATAAAGCACACTTAACCAATAAAAATGTGGATTTCAAATCTTCTCTTCTGGGTGTATTCTATTGATTAGTCATGCACTACAATTTTGTAATGTCCTAGAATTCAAATTCTTTATTTTGGGGCCTTTAGCAGGTATGAGATTAAAATACGATTAATTAGATTAATTAATTACAAATCCTGTAATTAATTAGATTAATTTTCTTAATCGCCTGACAGCACTAATATAATTACATATAATTATATAATTACATATATATGCTGTGCATATACAATACCCACCCACCTGCTGCACTTTACTTATTACTGTTTTACTTATCTATTTTATTGCCAATTTCCTACATTGCACCTTCTTTTCCTTCATTGCACCTTCTCTTTTACTATATTGTATTCATCTGTACTGTTATTGCTGCTGCTATGACACCCGAATTTCCCTCCGGGGATTAATAAAGGTTCATCTTATCTTATCTTAGGAGTTATCTTGAAGGAAGAGTTTGCTAGGAATGTCCTGGAGGTAAACGAGTATCAGATAGAATGATGAGTCTGAAGCTAGAAATCAAAGGTGTGATGTTCAATGTTGTTAGTGGGTAGGCTCCACAGGTAGGATGTGAGTTGGAGGAGAAGGAGAAATTCTGGTTGGACCTTGATGAAGTGATGCAGAGCATCCCTAGAAGTCAGAGAGTTGTCAATAGTGCAGACTTCATAAGAGTATAGAGTAGAAGAGGTGACTGTTGTGGACCAGGAAATAGCAAAGATTAGTAAGGATGAAGTGAGGAGGGCACTGAAGAGGATGAAGAGTGGAAAAGCACTCGGACCTGATGATATACCTGTGGAGGTATGGAAGTGTCTAGGAGAGGTGGCGGTAGAGTTTCTGACTGGGTTGTTCAACAGGATCTTAGATAGTGAGAAGATGCCTGAGGAATGGAGGACAAGTGTGCTGGTGACCATTTTTAAAAACAAGGGAGATGTGCAGAGTTGTGGTAACTGCAGAGGAATAAAACTGATGAGCCATACAATGAAGTTATGGGAAAGAGTAGTTGAGGCTAGACTAAGGACAGAAGTGAGCATTTGTGAGCAGCACTATGGTTTCATGCCAAAAAAGAGTACTACAGATACTACAGTATTTGCTTTGAGGATGTTGATGGAGAAGTACAGAGAAGGTCAGAGGGAGCTACACTGTGTCTTTGTAGACCTGGAGAAAGCTTATGACAGGGTGCCCAGAGAGGAACTGTGGTATAGTATGAGGAGGTCTGGAGTGGCAGAGAAGTATGTTAGAGTGGTGCAGGACATGTATGAGGACTGTAAGACAGTGGTGAGGTGTGCTGTAGGTGTGACAGAGGAGTTCAAGGTGGAGGTGGGACTGCATCAGGGATCAGCTCTGAGCCCCTTCTTGTTCGCTATGGTGATGGACAGGCTGACAGACGAGGTTAGACGGGAATCTCCATGGACTATGATGTTTGCAGGTGATATTGTGATCTGCAGTGAGAGCAGGGAACAGGTGGAGGAGAAGCTAGAAAGGTGGAGGTTTGCCCTGGAAAGGAGAGGAATGAAGGTTAGCCGCAGCAAGACGGAGCACATGCGTGTGAATGAGAGGGACCTAAAGTGGAAGAGTGAGGTTACAGGGTGAAGAGATAAAGAAGGTGGAGGATTTTAAGTACTTAGGGTCAACAGTCCAGAGCGATGGAGAGTGTGGAAAAGAGGTGAAGAAGCGTGTTCAGGCAGGCTGGAACGGGTGGAGAAAAGTGTCAGGTGTGATGTGTGATAGAAGAGTTTCAGCTAAAATGAAAGGAAAGGTGTACAAAACTGTGGTGAGACCAGCGATGTTGTTTGGTTTAGAGACAGTGTGACTGAGGAAAAGCCAGGAGGCACAGCTGGAGGTAGCAGAGATGAAGATGCTGAGGTTCTCTTTGGGAGTGACCAGGATGGATAGGATCAGGAATGAGTCCATCAGAGGGACAGCACATGTTAGAGGTTTTGGAGATAAAGTCAGAGAGGCCAGACTGAGATGGATTGGACATGTCCAGAGGAGAGATAGTGAATATATTGGTAGAAGGATGCTGAGTTTTGAACTGCCAGGCAGGAGGCCTAGAGGAAGACCAAAGAGGAGGTTTATGGATGTGGTGACAGAGGACATGAAGGTAGTTGGTGTGAGAGAAGAGGATACAGTAGACAAGATTAGATGGAGGCAACTGATTCGCTGTTGCGACCCCTGAAGGGGAAAGCCGAAAGGAGAAGAAGAAGAAGATCTGATTGGTTCTATAGTGTAACATACAGCCTGAAAGACTGACAGAGCTAGAAGAAAATGAGAGACTTTCGCATGACAACAGGGTTTCACATCAACCATGGCCCAACAGCCTGCGGCCACAAAAAGTTACTCTGTGGCCACCAAATATCCCCCGTAGGTGGCTCCCTATGGCCACCAAGTTTCATCAGGTTTCTATTGAGAATGAGATTACAGCGTCTATTTCCTATCTCAATACGACATGAGCCTCCTGATTGTCCGAGAGTGACACAGTGCTGCACAGCACGACTGAACTTTTGTCGGATGCCCTGTAGATATTTATTCCTGTTGCACGTTTTGAAAGCAAAGCAATGATTCATGAAGTGAAATGAAGGCATTGATGCTTCATCTTTTCAACTTTCTGACATTGTTTATTTTCAAATTCTTAGCCAATGGTTTCAGGTAGTTTTTGTTGCTATGGTGATTGCAGCCTGTATTCCACTTCCAGAATGGAACCCTGGTCACAGTCAAAACAAAACTAAATTCTTAGAACAATCTCATTTAGCATTCAGCATTCAGCAGAGTTGTCCACAAGTCCTGGCTAGCAGCACTTTACTGTGTTTTATCCTGTACTTGTGTGGTTGTTTGTATTGAGCACTCTGTAGAAAACATGGATGCTAAGATGTCGAAGACTCTTCATTATCTGGACGCAGAGGACGATTCATGTAAGTGCAAAATCCTGTTAAACAGCTGCACAGTGTTAGAAAAACTTTATTGTTTACCTGCTGCCACTGTGGCTGGTGACTTCAAACTTTAACCAGCCACTCAATAGATCAGTGGATAGTTTTTGTCTTGAATCTTGTAGTCACTGCCTATTTCTTGCATATTTTACCAGCATTTAGCTGGCTAGCTAGCTAATTTTCTCAGTGTGTGACATCACCGCTAGAGTGGCGACGAGACTCAACTCCTGACTGAAAAAAATATTTCTATCTCGCTCCAATTTCCACAATTTTCACTCTACAGACATGATTTTTACATCCACTCGTAGGTATACTTGTCCTGGTCGTAGACATGTTACTCTGGAGTCTGTCAGATTTATACTTTTGGCTAAAAGTGCCTGGAAGTGGCCAGAACTCCAGCTAAGCTCCCCATTAGGCTAGAGTTTTTTTTGGAAAAGAGCAAATGTGAGCAGTTTCTAAAACTGCTCTGGTGGACACATTTTTGACACTACACACACAAAAATACCACAGGCGTGTTCATCGGAGGCTTGTGGCTCGTCAGATGTTCATATTTAAGCTATAGGAGCTACGGTTTTTGATTTGTAAGCATTTGTTTGGAACAATTACTTCAGGCTTTTTCAATGCAATCCTGTCTCCTCTAACTGCAGCTGTGAGCAGTTAGAGGTTACCATAGTAACGCTGGGGCCGCTCCGCACCAGGGCAGGCTCACTAACACACACAGACACACACAGACACAGATGTACACATCCCGGCAGTAGCCCCCGTGGCACTCTCCAAATTTCTGCAAGAAATTTTCTAGTTCACTTTGTTTTCCTTAAAACTTTCCTTAGAAAGGCAACATTAATCTTTCCACAATCTTTATCCAACCTTAACATACAGTATTTGTAGGAAAAAAAAATATCTGATGCAAAACAAGTATAGATGTAGGGGAAAAAAATGATTTTAAACAGCTGGCATGAAGATGAGTTGGTTATTGTTTTTTGCAGAATCATCCAAGATCAACAGGTTAATGTGAACTTGGTTTATCTCATTTGTAGGGAGCTGTGGAGGCACCGCCAAACCCTTTAACTGTACTGGGGACGGATCTAGTGTGACCACAAACAAACGGAAGGTCAACACGTGTGACTCAGAGCCACCCAGCAAAAGGCAGAGGGTTGAAAACACTGACACCAACACTGGTGACCGTACCAAAGTGCAGGACATTAGAGAGGCTGAGAGTAAGAAGGAGGTCAGTGCTGAGCAGTTGACAAAGAAGATCAGCTGTGAAGTCTCCCCGAACTCCAGCAGCCCTTCAACCTCCCAACAGAGCAATGAGAGCGCCTCCTCAGTCAACACCAGAGGTAGGCTGATAGTATGGAACAATATGAAATGAGTGTATGTGAGCAAATATACTACTACTGACTAGCGCTCAGCTGACACAGAACTCCCTGTAAACTACAACATTGATTTTTCAAAAAACCAAAGTTAAAACATGTTAACTAGTGAGCTTTAGAGATGCTGGTAAACAGATTTTGGACAGTTCCAAGGTGGCTGCGTACCAGTATTATGCTGAGCTAACCTGCTACTGGTGTTAGCTTCATATTGAGCTCTAGGCAGAAAAGCATGTAATCATTTTTCCCGAAATGTCAAAATATTTCTGTTGTGATGTGATGCAGTTTAAGAGGTAAAACATGAATCTTGTGTTTTTGTAGCCAAATTTGAGGCCAAGTATCGGCAGCTTGCCAAGCTCGGAGAAGGAGGCTTCGGTTCAGTTTATGCTGGGGAGAGAAAAACTGACAATTTACCGGTACGTATTGCCTAGGCATTATCACATCATACACATACACACGCACGCACACATGCGCACACACATCCCTCCCTGCTCTAACCAAAGTACTGGTGATTCTGTCCTGTAGGTGGCGATCAAACACATCCCGAAGGCTACCGCAAAGATGCTAAAACTTGTGAGTGATCTGATCTGATGTCTCATCTGATGTCACCAACTGTTAAAATGTTGTTGATGAGGAAACAGAACCGCATCTGTTAACACTTATTTTGTTCTGTATATTGTTTCCTTCAGGAGACAAATGGGAGGACAGAAGAGATACCCCTGGAGGTGCTGCTCATGTTGAAAGTGGCAGGTGGACCACAGTCGGTGGGGAAATCTGCTATTGTGTCCTTGTTAGACTGGTACGTTCTGGACGAGGAGATTCTCCTGGTCCTGGAGAGACCAGTGCCCTCTAAGGACTTGTTTGATTACGTGGTCGACAATGGTCCCATGACGGAAAACGAGGCTAAGGTACTGATGTTTCTGTGTCAGTGTATGGCGTTCCCTTCAAGCTGCGCCACGCTACTAAATTTGCTAAATATTTCTTTCGCTCTGTCTCAGAACATCATGAAGCAGCTGGTGGGAGCAGCCATTAAAATGCACTCGGAAAAAGTCTTCCATCGTGACATTAAAAAAGAAAATATCCTTATTGAAACCGGCTCCAAAGACCCTCGGGTGTGGATCATAGACTTTGGATGTGGCTGCTTCGAGACAAAGAGAATTTTCAGCTCCTACTCTGGTACGATATCTGGCCTCTGCTCCTGCTCTTCATCCATTTGTTCATCTCTGGAGTGATGACTTTCATTTAAATCTTTCTCCTCATTCTTTGTTTTTTTTTCTGTCTCCATCTGTGTGTCTGTATATTGTAGGAACAACTGCATACGCCCCTCCAGAGTATTACACAAGTAAACTATACATGCCCCAGCCCACCACGGTCTGGCAGCTCGGCATGCTGCTATATGAATTACTGGATGGATACGAACAGTGGTCCACCCCTGAGCTCATGAGCAATGAAATCAAAATCAGCAGTGAGCTGTCTCAAGGTAAGATGATGCTGGTGTCAATACAGTTTTGTTGGTGTTTCAGTATTAATAATAATGATAATAGTGATCAAGAGATCACTGCAACTTCCACGCTAATGTTTGCTTTGTCCTCTGTGCTCTCTCTTCTCAGACTGCCAGAACTTTTTGAGGGCATGTTTGGATATCAGCCCTGGGTATCGTGCCACGCTGGAGCAGATGCAGCAGCACCCCTGGCTGAAATAATCCTGCAACAATCCAAGCCCTAAAAACCTGTACCCCACTGTAGGGTTTATAATGTACTGTATATATTATGTATATAGATCTCACTTGGTCATTATTAAAGGTTAAAAAAATTTAACAATGTAGTGTTTCATTTGAGACCATATATATTCAAACAAGTTTAAGGGAATTTTAACTTCCTGTCTACACAGGAAGTGTAGCTGCTGCTTATGATCATTTGAGCAAATATTTGATTGGTTCTATAAATGCAGCCACAAGGGGTCACAAGCCAGTGTCTTACTGTGCCGGTCCCAAGCCCTGATAAATATAGAGGGTTGTGTCAGGAAGGGCATCCGACGGAAAACTTTTGCCAAATCAAACACGTACAAGGTGCCGGTGGAAATTGGACTACTGTCCGTCGAAGAAGGAGAGGAGGAGGGTGTGTTCGTAGGAAGAGAGAGAAAAGGAACGCCAAGAATATAGGACTGAGAGTAGGGACTTTGAATGTTGGAACTATGACAGGAAAAGGTAGAGAGTTGGTTGACATGATGCAGAGGAGGAAGGTAGACATACTGTGTGTCCAGGAGACCAGGTGGAAAGGTAGCAAGGCTAGAAGTTTAGGAGCAGGGTTCAAGATGTTCCATCATGGTGTAGATAGGAAGAGAAATGGACAACTACAAGTTCCTGGGAGTTCACTTAGACAATAAACTGGACTGGTCCAACAACTCCGAGGCCCTCTACAGGAAGGGAAAGAGCAAACTATTCTTCCTGAGAAGGCTGAGGACCTTCAATGTGTGTGTAACACTCATAAAGGACCGACAATAGATGCTACAATGTGAGGTAGTTTATGGGCTAGTGGAAAGTAAGGTTCGACTACTGGAGCACAATGGAATGTTTAAAAAAGATTCAGAGTTGGGTATTTAAATAAAATATGCAGGCTTTAGTAATATAAAGGACATAACAGAACATCGAACATCACAAATACAATTAAATGGAAAACTGCAGTATTAGATTCAAAATATCAAAATTCTAATCTGGGTGAACCCTTTAACCTGAATTTTCTGTGGCGACCTTAAATTCAGGTATATAGCTATAACTTCAAGACTAGTTCAGTACTAATGACAGGAAAAATCATAATACAGTATTTTACAACACCATCAATTGAAGGAGGATATCCTACCACTCAGTCATCAACACACCGTTCCTGGGATGAAGAGATAATTTCACATGGTGAAAGTCAAAGTCCAATAAAAAGGAGTCCCAAAAGGGAAAAAAAAAAAATCAGGAATGAGCTCAGAGTTCCAAAACAAGGAATAATTAGTCTGTAGAGTTCAGAGTTCCAGGACAGGGGAGTGTGTGGGGAAAAGGTATGATAGGCTGAGTGTGAGGGTGTCTGCAGGTTCAAGGCCTACCACACCGCAGCGTGCAGCAGGACCTGTCCAGGTACCACAGCTTGTCTTCAATTTATCTCTCCTCTCTAGGTCTAGGTGGGATAGCTCGCCATCTACATCACGGGGAGGTCCATGGCACAATGTGCGCCAATACCAAAAAAAAAACCTGACCTGTCAACAGACAGGGTCAGAGAAATATCATGAGTTATCAGTTTATTTTGTCTATAATTAACATACAATCTGTATTTTTATGAACTTAAATTGAAACAATAATATGCAATATTGTACAATTAATTTATGTACATGCCCTAAAATAGTACAAGTGGACTAATAAAATGCACATAAAATGATTTCCATTCATGGAATAACTCTGTAATTAGACCTTATAACAACTCATACAATAAGTCAGCACAATGACTCCATAAGTGCAAAATGAATTGAAATCCCTCACTGGGAGAATTCAAATAATCATGCTTACCGATTTCTGAGCTGAAAAGAATGGATAAACACGTAATGACGACGCCCAGGCAGTAAAACCACAAGGTGCTGCTTGATAGTTGAGGGAAAGTCACGGAGGTATCCGCACTTTGAAGCTAGAGCGAGTGGTCGGCTAATTAGCAAGCTAGCACAAGACGCGGTTAGTTAGCAGCAACCAACAGCAACTTGACTAACTCACTTGCCTTCGCTTTCAACCAGTGACCACTAATGTACTCCTAGTGTCTACGAAATCCGCTTTAGCGCTTCCTATTTGTCTTCTGTTTCTGTCCTTATTTTGTTCCACATACGCTGCGATTTACGCTCCGTCGCGACGTCTCTCCACACATGTCTATGTACAGGACACACAAACTCGCTCACTCAGACACACACGTTTGCTACCTGACCAGATCAGGGGGCGGGACTAACCGTCACAGTGAGTCGCTGATTGGCTGAGATAACATTTTCACTTTTACTATTTTCTAACATTCATTGGATAACTGTCCTAATTCGACACTGCACTAGTTTAGTTATGATTGCTTGGGTAACAATGCAGTAGCACAATAATGCCTAATCTGATTTTATTCTTTTATAATGCAACCCATTATATCATGTGGGTTACATGTGCATTCGGCTACTTCAGATGTTTTACCAGTCTGTAGTAGCCAGCTTTCTGTTCTTTACCGTGGTATGTTGGGGGGGGGTGGCATCGGCACCAGGGATGCCACCAAACTTAACAAACTGGTGAAGAGGGCTGGGTCTGTGGTTGGATGTGAGCTGGACAGTCTGGAGGTGGTGGCAGAGGGGAGGACCAGGAGGAAGCTGGAGACTATTCTGAAGAACCCCTCCCACCCCCTCTATGACCAACTGGTCCAGATGAGGAGCACATTCAGCCAGAGACTGACCCCCCCTCGGCACACTACAAACCGTCTGGGTCAGTCCTTTCTTTTGATGGCCATCAGGCTCCATAACCAAGGTCTGACCCCCATGTGACTCTGATCATCTGCTCCGTATTTATTCCTGGACCAAATGTATATAATTTAGGGCTGTCAGTTTAACACGTTAATTAGATTAATTAATTACGCTGCAAATTAACGCGCTATAAAAATTAATGCAATTAATCATGAGTGGCAAGTCAATGCGCAAGCATTTTAAATTTGGCCCATTGAGTGACCCGTAGGCTGCAGTGGCGTCACTTCGTACCTGCGCCACGAGTCAAAAGCAGGGTGACAGACAACAGAGGACGCGACACAGGAGAGCGAGGCAAGCCCACTCTGACCTTTCACTCGACTCGGACTCGGACAAGGAGGAGCAGGGGCCTCTAGCCCGCTACAAAGCTGAGCCGTGCATTGGAATGCATGAGTGTCCACTGGAGTGGTGGGCAGCTCACGCAGGAGCTTATGAACAGCTGTCCTCTCCTCCTACCTGGCTACCGCTGCCACGTCTGGGCCATGTGAGAGACTCTTTTCACTCGCAGGTAACATCATTGAAAAGAAGAGGGCAGCCTCACACTCAGACAATGTAAACAAGCTTGTTTGTCTGAGCAACTGGCTCAAGGACACATAGAGTTGTCTGTTGTCAGTTCCTGTAACGTTAGCTGACCCTTTTAAAGGAAATGCTGTTGGCATCTTGCTATAGATGTTGCCTTATTTAGAGGCATGTTATACTATTCATTTTGAATTGCTGTATTGAGTAAGCTTTAGTATTCATTTTGATTGAGAGTCTGCTTATGTGCCTATTTGAGACTCAGCCTTATTTTATTTCTGAATGTTATTTATTTTATTTAACTGTATTTGTATTGCATTTTTGAGAAATGCACCTGGCCTAATTGGTTTGCTGATGTGCTTGATCTTTTTTTCTTTTGAATTTCATTTATAAAGCACACTTAACCAATAAAAATGTGGATTTCAAATCTTCTCTTCTGGGTGTATTCTATTGATTAGTCATGCACTACAATTTTGTAATGTCCTAGAATTCAAATTCTTTATTTGGGGGCCTTTAGCAGGTATGAGATTAAAATACGATTAATTAGATTAATTAATTACAAATCCTGTAATTAATTAGATTAATTTTCTTAATCGCCTGACAGCACTAATATAATTACATATAATTATATAATTACATATATATGCTGTGCATATACAATACCCACCCACCTGCTGCACTTTACTTATTACTGTTTTACTTATTTATTTTATTGCCAATTTCCTACATTGCACCTTCTTTTCCTTCATTGCACCTTCTCTTTTACTATATTGTATTCATCTGTACTGTTGTTGCTGCTGCTATGACACCCGAATTTCCCTCCGGGGATTAATAAAGGTTCATCTTATCTTATCTTATCTTAGGAGTTATCTTGAAGGAAGAGTTTGCTAGGAATGTCCTGGAGGTAAACGAGTATCAGATAGAATGATGAGTCTGAAGCTAGAAATCAAAGGTGTGATGTTCAATGTTGTTAGTGGGTAGGCTCCACAGGTACGATGTGAGTTGGAGGAGAAGGAGAAATTCTGGTTGGACCTTGATGAAGTGATGCAGAGCATCCCTAGAAGTCAGAGAGTTGTCAATAGTGCAGACTTCATAAGAGTATAGAGTAGAAGAGGTGACTGTTGTGGACCAGGAAGTAGCAAAGATTAGTAAGGATGAAGTGAGGAGGGCACTGAAGAGGATGAAGAGTGGAAAAGCACTCGGACCTGATGATATACCTGTGGAGGTATGGAAGTGTCTAGGAGAGGTGGCGGTAGAGTTTCTGACTGGGTTGTTCAACAGGATCTTAGATAGTGAGAAGATGCCTGAGGAATGGAGGACAAGTGTGCTGGTGACCATTTTTAAAAACAAGGGAGATGTGCAGAGTTGTGGTAACTGCAGAGGAATAAAACTGATGAGCCATACAATGAAGTTATGGGAAAGAGTAGTTGAGGCTAGACTAAGGACAGAAGTGAGCATTTGTGAGCAGCACTATGGTTTCATGCCAAAAAAGAGTACTACAGATACTACAGTATTTGCTTTGAGGATGTTGATGGAGAAGTACAGAGAAGGTCAGAGGGAGCTACACTGTGTCTTTGTAGACCTGGAGAAAGCTTATGACAGGGTGCCCAGAGAGGAACTGTGGTATAGTATGAGGAGGTCTGGAGTGGCAGAGAAGTATGTTAGAGTGGTGCAGGACATGTATGAGGACTGTAAGACAGTGGTGAGGTGTGCTGTAGGTGTGACAGAGGAGTTCAAGGTGGAGGTGGGACTGCATCAGGGATCAGCTCTGAGCCCCTTCTTGTTCGCTATGGTGATGGACAGGCTGACAGACGAGGTTAGACGGGAATCTCCATGGACTATGATGTTTGCAGGTGATATTGTGATCTGCAGTGAGAGCAGGGAACAGGTGGAGGAGAAGCTAGAAAGGTGGAGGTTTGCCCTGGAAAGGAGAGGAATGAAGGTTAGCCGCAGCAAGACGGAGGACATGCGTGTGAATGAGAGGGACCTAAAGTGGAAGAGTGAGGTTACAGGGTGAAGAGATAAAGAAGGTGGAGGATTTTAAGTACTTAGGGTCAACAGTCCAGAGCGATGGAGAGTGTGGAAAAGAGGTGAAGAAGCGTGTTCAGGCAGGCTGGAACGGGTGGAGAAAAGTGTCAGGTGTGATGTGTGATAGAAGAGTTTCAGCTAAAATGAAAGGAAAGGTGTACAAAACTGTGGTGAGACCAGCAATGTTGTTTGGTTTAGAGACAGTGTGACTGAGGAAAAGACAGGAGGCACAGCTGGAGGTAGCAGAGATGAAGATGCTGAGGTTCTCTTTGGGAGTGACCAGGATGGATAGGATCAGGAATGAGTCCATCAGAAGGACAGCACATGTTAGAGGTTTTGGAGATAAAGTCAGAGAGGCCAGACTGAGATGGATTGGACATGTCCAGAGGAGAGATAGTGAATATATTGGTAGAAGGATGCTGAGTTTTGAACTGCCAGGCAGGAGGCCTAGAGGAAGACCAAAGAGGAGGTTTATGGATGTGGTGACAGAGGACATGAAGGTAGTTGGTGTGAGAGAAGAGGATACAGGAGACAAGATTAGATGGAGGCAACTGATTCGCTGTTGCGACCCCTGAAGGGGAAAGCCGAAAGGAGAAGAAGAAGAAGATCTGATTGGTTCTATAGTGTAACATACAGCCTGAAAGACTGACAGAGCTAGAAGAAAATGAGAGACTTTCGCATGACAACAGGGTTTCACATTAACCATGGCCCAACAGCCTGCGGCCACAAAAAGTTACTCTGTGGCCACCAAATATCCCCCGTAGGTGGCTCCCTATGGCCACCAAGTTTCATCAGGTTTCTATTGAGAATGAGATTACAGCGTCTATTTCCTATCTCAATACGACATGAGCCTCCTGATTGTCCGAGAGTGACACAGTGCTGCACAGCACGACTGAACTTTTGTCGGATGCCCTGTAGATATTTATTCCTGTTGCACGTTTTGAAAGCAAAGCAATGATTCATGAAGTGAAATGAAGGCATTGATGCTTCATCTTTTCAACTTTCTGACATTGTTTATTTTCAAATTCTTAGCCAGTGGTTTCAGGTAGTTTTTGTTGCTATGGTGATTGCAGCCTGTATTCCACTTCCAGAATGGAACCCTGGTCACAGTCAAAACAAAACTAAATTCTTAGAACAATCTCATTTAGCATTCAGCATTCAGCAGAGTTGTCCACAAGTCCTGGCTAGCAGCACTTTACTGTGTTTTATCCTGTACTTGTGTGGTTGTTTGTATTGAGCACTCTGTAGAAAACATGGATGCTAAGATGTCGAAGACTCTTCATTATCTGGACGCAGAGGACGATTCATGTAAGTGCAAAATCCTGTTAAACAGCTGCACAGTGTTAGACAAACTTTATTGTTTACCTGCTGCCACTGTGGCTGGTGAATTCAAACTTTAACCAGCCACTCAATAGATCAGTGGATAGTTTTTGTCTTGAATCTTGTAGTCACTGCCTATTTCTTGCATATTTTACCAGCATTTAGCTGGCTAGCTAGCTAATTTTCTCAGTGTGTGACATCACCGCTAGAGTGGCGACGAGACTCAACTCCTGACTGAAAAAAATATTTCTATCTCGCTCCAATTTCCACAATTTTCACTCTACAGACATGATTTTTACATCCACTCGTAGGTATACTTGTCCTGGTCGTAGACATGTTACTCTGGAGTCTGTCAGATTTATACTTTTGGCTAAAAGTGCCTGGAAGTGGCCAGAACTCCAGCTAAGCTCCCCATTAGGCTAGAGTTTTTTTTGGAAAAGAGCAAATGTGAGCAGTTTCTAAAACTGCTCTGGTGGACACATTTTTGACACTACACACACAAAAATACCACAGGCGTGTTCATCGGAGTCTTGTGGCTCGTCAGATGTTCATATTTAAGCTATAGGAGCTACGGTTTTTGATTTGTAAGCATTTGTTTGGAACAATTACTTCAGGCTTTTTCAATGCAATCCTGTCTCCTCTAACTGCAGCTGTGAGCAGTTAGAGGTTACCATAGTAACGCTGGGGCCGCTCCGCACCAGGGCAGGCTCACTAACACACACAGACACACACAGACACAGATGTACACATCCCGGCAGTAGCCCCCGTGGCACTCTCCAAATTTCTGCAAGAAATTTTCTACTTCACTTTGTTTTCCTTAAAACTTTCCTTAGAAAGGCAACATTAATCTTTCCACAATCTTTATCCAACCTTAACATACAGTATTTGTAGGAAAAAATATCTGATGCAAAACAAGTATAGATGTAGGGGAAAAAAATGATTTTAAACAGCTGGCATGAAGATGAGTTGGTTATTGTTTTTTGCAGAATCATCCAAGATCAACAGGTTAATGTGAACTTGGTTTATCTCATTTGTAGGGAGCTGTGGAGGCACCGCCAAACCCTTTAACTGTACTGGGGACGGATCTAGTGTGACCACAAACAAACGGAAGGTCAACACGTGTGACTCAGAGCCACCCAGCAAAAGGCAGAGGGTTGAAAACACTGACACCAACACTGGTGACCGTACCAAAGTGCAGGACATTAGAGAGACTGAGAGTAAGAAGGAGGTCAGTGCTGAGCAGTTGACAAAGAAGAAGATCAGCTGTGAAGTCTCCCCGAACTCCAGCAGCCCTTCAACCTCCCAACAGAGCAATGAGAGCGCCTCCTCAGTCAACACCAGAGGTAGGCTGATAGTATGGAACAATATGAAATGAGTGTATGTGAGCAAATATACTACTCCTGACTAGCGCTCAGCTGACACATAATTCCCTGTAAACTACAACATTGATTTTTCAAAAAACCAAAGTTAAAACATGTTAACTAGTGAGCTTTAGAGATGCTGGTAAACAGATTTTGGACAGTTCCAAGGTGGCTGCGTACCAGTATTATGCTGAGCTAACCTGCTACTGGTGTTAGCTTCATATTGAGCTCTAGGCAGAAAAGCATGTAATCATTTTTCCCGAAATGTCAAAATATTTCTGTTGTGATGTGATGCAGTTTAAGAGGTAAAACATGAATCTTGTGTTTGTGTAGCCAAATTTGAGGCCAAGTATCGGCAGCTTGCCAAGCTCGGAGAAGGAGGCTTCGGTTCAGTTTATGCTGGGGAGAGAAAAACTGACAATTTACCGGTACGTATTGCCTAGGCATTATCACATCATACACATACACACGCACGCACACATGCGCACACACATCCCTCCCTGCTCTAACCAAAGTACTGGTGATTCTGTCCTGTAGGTGGCGATCAAACACATCCCGAAGGCTACCGCAAAGATGCTAAAACTTGTGAGTGATCTGATCTGATGTCTCATCTGATGTCACCAACTGTTAAAATGTTGTTGATGAGGAAACAGAACCGCATCTGTTAACACTTATTTTGTTCTGTATATTGTTTCCTTCAGGAGACAAATGGGAGGACACAAGAGATACCCCTGGAGGTGCTGCTCATGTTGAAAGTGGCAGGTGGACCACAGTCGGTGGGGAAATCTGCTATTGTGTCCTTGTTAGACTGGTACGTTCTGGACGAGGAGATTCTCCTGGTCCTGGAGAGACCAGTGCCCTCTAAGGACTTGTTTGATTACGTGTTCGACAATGGTCCCATGACGGAAAACGAGGCTAAGGTACTGATGTTTCTGTGTCAGTGTATGGCGTTCCCTTCAAGCTGCGCCACGCTACTAAATTTGCTAAATATTTCTTTCGCTCTGTCTCAGAACATCATGAAGCAGCTGGTGGGAGCAGCCATTAAAATGCACTCGGAAAAAGTCTTCCATCGTGACATTAAAAAAGAAAATATCCTTATTGAAACCGGCTCCAAAGACCCTCGGGTGTGGATCATAGACTTTGGATGTGGCTGCTTCGAGACAAAGAGAATTTTCAGCTCCTACTCTGGTACGATATCTGGCCTCTGCTCCTGCTCTTCATCCATTTGTTCATCTCTGGAGTGATGACTTTCATTTAAATCTTTCTCCTCATTCTTTGTTTTTTTTTCTGTTTCCATCTGTGTGTCTGTATATTGTAGGAACAACTGCATACGCCCCTCCAGAGTATTACACAAATAATCTATACATGCCCCAGCCCACCACGGTCTGGCAGCTCGGCATGCTGCTATATGAATTACTGGATGGATACGAACAGTGGTCCACCCCTGAGCTCATGAGCAATGAAATCAAAATCAGCAGTGAGCTGTCTCAAGGTAAGATGATGCTGGTGTCAATACAGTTTTGTTGGTGTTTCAGTATTAATAATAATGATAATAGTGATCAAGAGATCACTGCAACTTCCACGCTAATGTTTGCTTTGTCCTCTGTGCTCTCTCTTCTCAGACTGCCAGAACTTTTTGAGGGCATGTTTGGATATCAGCCCTGGGTATCGTGCCACGCTGGAGCAGATGCAGCAGCACCCCTGGCTGAAATAATCCTGCAACAATCCAAGCCCTAAAAACCTGTACCCCACTGTAGGGTTTATAATGTACTGTATATATTATGTATATAGATCTCACTTGGTCATTATTAAAGGTTAAAAAAATTTAACAATGTAGTGTTTCATTTTAGACCATATATATTCAAACAAGTTTAAGGGAATTTTAACTTCCTGTCTACACAGGAAGTGTAGCTGCTGCTTATGATCATTTGAGCAAATATTTGATTGGTTCTATAAATGCAGCCACAAGGGGTCACAAGCCAGTGTCTTACTGTGCCGGTCCCAAGCCCTGATAAATATTGAGGGTTGTGTCAGGAAGGGCATCCGACGGAAAACTTTTGCCAAATCAAACACGTACAAGGTGCCGGTGGAAACTGGACTACTGTCCGTCGAAGAAGGAGAGGAGGAGGGTGTGTTCGTAGGAAGAGAGAGAAAAGGAACGCCAAGAATATAGGACTGAGAGTAGGGACTTTGAATGTTGGAACTATGACAGGAAAAGGTAGAGAGTTGGTTGACATGATGCAGAGGAGGAAGGTAGACATACTGTGTGTCCAGGAGACCAGGTGGAAAGGTAGCAAGGCTAGAAGTTTAGGAGCAGGGTTCAAGATGTTCGATCATGGTGTAGATAGGAAGAGAAATGGACAACTACAAGTTCCTGGGAGTTCACTTAGACAATAAACTGGACTGGTCCAACAACTCCGAGGCCCTCTACAGGAAGGGACAGAGCAAACTATTCTTCCTGAGAAGGCTGAGGACCTTCAATGTGTGTGTAACACTCATAAAGGACCGACAATAGATGCTACAATGTGAGGTCGTTTATGGGCTAGTGGAAAGTAAGGTTCGACTACTGGAGCACAGTGGAATGTTTAAAAAAGATTCAGAGTTGGGTATTTAAATAAAATATGCAGGCTTTAGTAATATAAAGGACATAACAGAACATCGAGCATCACAAATACAATTAAATGGAAAACTGCAGTATTAGATTCAAAATATCAAAATTCTAATCTGGGTGAACCCTTTAACCTGAATTTTCTGTGGCGACCTTAAATTCAGGTATATAGCTATAACTTCAAGACTAGTTCAGTACTAATGACAGGAAAAATCATAATACAGTATTTTACAACACCATCAATTGAAGGAGGATATCCTACCACTCAGTCATCAACACACCGTTCCTGGGATGAAGAGATAATTTCACATGGTGAAAGTCAAAGTCCAATAAAAAGGAGTCCCAAAAGGGAAAAAAAAAAATCAGGAATGAGCTCAGAGTTCCAAAACAAGGAATAATTAGTCTGTAGAGTTCAGAGTTCCAGGACAGGGGAGTGTGTGGGGAAAAGGTATGATAGGCTGAGTGTGAGGGTGTCTGCAGGTTCAAGGCCTACCACACCGCAGCGTGCAGCAGGACCTGTCCAGGTACCACAGCTTGTCTTCAATGTATCCCTCCTCTCTAGGTCTGGTGGGATAGCTCGCCATCTACATCACGGGGAGGTCCATGGCACAATGTGCGCCAATACCAAAAAAAAACCTGACCTGTCAACAGACAGGGTCAGAGAAATATCATGAGTTATCAGTTTATTTTGTCTATAATTAACATACAATCTGTATTTTTATGAACTTAAATTGAAACAATAATATGCAATATTGTACAATTAATTTATGTACATGCCCTAAAATAGTACAAGTGGACTAATAAAATGCACATAAAATGATTTCCATTCATGGAATAACTCTGTAATTAGACCTTATAACAACTCATACAATAAGTCAGCACAATGACTCCATAAGTGCAAAATGAATTGAAATCCCTCACTGGGAGAATTCAAATAATCATGCTTACCGATTTCTGAGCTGAAAAGACTGGACAAACACGTAATGACGACGCCCAGGCAGTAAAACCACAAGGTGCTGCTTGATAGTTGAGGGAAAGTCACGGAGGTATCCGCACTTTGAAGCTAGAGCGAGTGGTCGGCTAATTAGCAAGCTAGCACAAGACGCGGTTAGTTAGCAGCAACCAACAGCAACTTGACTAACTCACTTGCCTTCGCTTTCAACCAGTGACCACTAATGTACTCCTAGTGTCTACGAAATCCGCTTCCTATTTGTCTTCCGTTTCTCTCCTTATTTCGTTCCACATACGCTGCGATTTACGCTCCGTCGCGACATCTCTCCACACATGTCTTTGTACAGGACACACAAACTCGCTCACTCAGACACACACGTTTGCTACCTGACCAGATCAGGGGGCGGGACTAACCGTCACAGTGAGTCGCTGATTGGCTGAGATAACATTTTCACTTTTACTATTCTCTAACATTCATTGGATAACTGTCCTAATTCGACACTGCACTAGTTTAGTTATGATTGCTTGGGTAACAATGCAGTAGCACAATAATGCCTAATCTGATTTTATTCTTTTATAATGCAACCCATTATATCATGTGGGTTACATGTGCATTCGGCTACTTCAGATGTTTTACCAGTCTGTAGTAGCCAGCTTTCTGTTCTTTACCGTGGTATGTTGGGGGGGGGGGTGGCATCGGCACCAGGGATGCCACCAAACTTAACAAACTGGTGAAGAGGGCTGGGTCTGTGGTTGGATGTGAGCTGGACAGTCTGGAGGTGATGGCAGAGGGGAGGACCAGGAGGAAGCTGGAGTCTATTCTGAAGAACCCCTCCCACCCCCTCTATGACCAACTGGTCCAGATGAGGAGCACATTCAGCCAGAGACTGACCCCCCTCGGCACACTACAAACCGTCTGGGTCAGTCCTTTCTTTTGATGGCCATCAGGCTCCATAACCAAGGTCTGACCCCCATGTGACTCTGATCATCTGCTCCGTATTTATTCCTGGACCAAATGTATATAATTTAGGGCTGTCAGTTTAACACGTTAATTAGATTAATTAATTACGCTGCAAATTAACGCGCTATAAAAATTAATGCAATTAATCATGAGTGGCAAGTCAATGCGCAAGCATTTTAAATTTGGCCCATTGAGTGACCCGTAGGCTGCAGTGGCGTCACTTCGTACCTGCGCCACGAGTCAAAAGCAGGGTGACTGACAACAGAGGACGCGACACAGGAGAGCAAGGCAAGCCCACTCGGACCTTTCACTCGGACTCGGACTCGGACAAGGAGGAGCAGGGGCCTCTAGCCCGCTACAAAGCTGAGCCGTGCATTGGAATGCATGACTGTCCACTGGAGTGGTGGGCAGCTCACGCAGGAGCTTATGAACAGCTGTCCTCTCCTCCTACCTGGCTACCGCTGCCACGTCTGGGCCATGTGAGAGACTCTTTTCACTCGCAGGTAACATCATTGAAAAGAAGAGGGCAGCCTCACACTCAGACAATGTAAACAAGCTTGTTTGTCTGAGCAACTGGCTCAAGGACACATAGAGTTGTCTGTTGTCAGTTCCTGTAACGTTAGCTGACCCTTTTAAAGGAAATGCTGTTGGCATCTTGCTATTGATGTTGCCTTATTTAGAGGCATGTTATACTATTCATTTTGAATTGCTGTATTGAGTCAGCTTTAGTATTCATTTTGATTGAGAGTCTGCTTATGTGCCTATTTGAGACTCAGCCTTATTTTATTTCTGAATTTTATTTATTTTATTTAACTGTATTTGTATTGCATTTTTGAGAAATGCACCTGGCCTAATTGGTTTGCTGATGTGCTTGACCTTTTTTCTTTTGAATTTCATTTATAAAGCACACTTAACCAATAAAAATGTGGATTTCAAATCTTCTCTTCTGGGTGTATTCTATTGATTAGTCATGCACTACAATTTTGTAATGTCCTAGAATTCAAATTCTTTATTTGGGGGCCTTTAGCAGGTATGAGATTAAAATACGATTAATTAGATTAATTAATTACAAATCCTGTAATTAATTAGATTAATTTTCTTAATCGCCTGACAGCACTAATATAATTACATATAATTATATAATTACATATATATGCTGTGCATATACAATACCCACCCACCTGCTGCACTTTACTTATTACTGTTTTACTTATTTATTTTATTGCCAATTTCCTACATTGCACCTTCTTTTCCTTCATTGCACCTTCTCTTTTACTATATTGTATTCATCTGTACTGTTATTGCTGCTGCTATGACACCCGAATTTCCCTCCGGGGATTAATAAAGGTTCATCTTATCTTATCTTATCTTAGGAGTTATCTTGAAGGAAGAGTTTGCTAGGAATGTCCTGGAGGTAAACGAGTATCAGATAGAATGATGAGTCTGAAGCTAGAAATCAAAGGTGTGATGTTCAATGTTGTTAGTGGGTAGGCTCCACAGGTAGGATGTGAGTTGGAGGAGAAGGAGAAATTCTGGTTGGACCTTGATGAAGTGATGCAGAGCATCCCTAGAAGTCAGAGAGTTGTCAATAGTGCAGACTTCATAAGAGTATAGAGTAGAAGAGGTGACTGTTGTGGACCAGGAAGTAGCAAAGATTAGTAAGGATGAAGTGAGGAGGGCACTGAAGAGGATGAAGAGTGGAAAAGCACTCGGACCTGATGATATACCTGTGGAGGTATGGAAGTGTCTAGGAGAGGTGGCAGTAGAGTTTCTGACTGGGTTGTTCAACAGGATCTTAGATAGTGAGAAGATGCCTGAGGAATGGAGGAGAAGTGTGCTGGTGACCATTTTTAAAAACAAGGGAGATGTGCAGAGTTGTGGTAACTGCAGAGGAATAAAACTGATGAGCCATACAATGAAGTTATGGGAAAGAGTAGTTGAGGCTAGACTAAGGACAGAAGTGAGCATTTGTGAGCAGCACTATGGTTTCATGCCAAAAAAGAGTACTACAGATACTACAGTATTTGCTTTGAGGATGTTGATGGAGAAGTACAGAGAAGGTCAGAGGGAGCTACACTGTGTCTTTGTAGACCTGCAGAAAGCTTATGACAGGGTGCCCAGAGAGGAACTGTGGTATAGTATGAGGAGGTCTGGAGTGGCAGAGAAGTATGTTAGAGTGGTGCAGGACATGTATGAGGACTGTAAGACAGTGGTGAGGTGTACTGTAGGTGTGACAGAGGAGTTCAAGGTGGAGGTGGGACTGCATCAGGGATCGGCTCTGAGCCCCTTCTTGTTCGCTATGGTGATGGACAGGCTGACAGACGAGGTTAGACGGGAATCTCCATGGACTATGATGTTTGCAGGTGATATTGTGATCTGCAGTGAGAGCAGGGAACAGGTGGAGGAGAAGCTAGAAAGGTGGAGGTTTGCCCTGGAAAGGAGAGGAATGAGGTTGGAGAGACGGAGCACAGGTGTGAATGAGAGGGACCTAAGTGGAAGAGTGAGGTTACAGGGTGAAGAGATAAAGAAGGTGGAGGATTTTAAGTACTTAGGGTCAAAGTCCAGAGCGATGGAGAGTGTGGAAAAGAGGTGAAGAAGCGTGTACAGGCAGGCTGGAACGGGTGGAGAAAAGTGTAGGTGTGATGTGTGATAGAAGAGTTTCAGCTAAAATGAAAGGAAAGGTGTACAAAACTGTGGTGAGACCAGCGATGTTGTTTGGTTTAGAGACAGTGTGACTGAGGAAAAGACAGGAGGCACAGCTGGAGGTAGCAGAGATGAAGATGCTGAGGTTCTCTTTGGGAGTGACCAGGATGGATAGGATCAGGAATGAGTCCATCAGAAGGACAGCACATGTTAGAGGTTTTGGAGATAAAGTCAGAGAGGCCAGACTGAGATGGATTGGACATGTCCAGAGGAGAGATAGTGAATATATTGGTAGAAGGATGCTGAGTTTTGAACTGCCAGGCAGGAGGCCTAGAGGAAGACCAAAGAGGAGGTTTATGGATGTGGTGACAGAGGACATGAAGGTAGTTGGTGTGAGAGAAGAGGATACAGGAGACAAGATTAGATGGAGGCAACTGATTCGCTGTTGCGACCCCTGAAGGGGAAAGCCGAAAGGAGAAGAAGAAGAAGATCTGATTGGTTCTATAGTGTAACATACAGCCTGAAAGACTGACAGAGCTAGAAGAAAATGAGAGACTTTCGCATGACAACAGGGTTTCACATCAACCATGGCCCAACAGCCTGCGGCCACAAAAAGTTACTCTGTGGCCACCAAATATCCCCCGTAGGTGGCTCCCTATGGCCACCAAGTTTCATCAGGTTTCTATTGAGAATGAGATTACAGCGTCTATTTCCTATCTCAATACGACATGAGCCTCCTGATTGTCCGAGAGTGACACAGTGCTGCACAGCACGACTGAACTTTTGTCGGATGCCCTGTAGATATTTATTCCTGTTGCACGTTTTGAAAGCAAAGCAATGATTCATGAAGTGAAATGAAGGCATTGATGCTTCATCTTTTCAACTTTCTGACATTGTTTATTTTCAAATTCTTAGCCAGTGGTTTCAGGTAGTTTTTGTTGCTATGGTGATTGCAGCCTGTATTCCACTTCCAGAATGGAACCCTGGTCACAGTCAAAACAAAACTAAATTCTTAGAACAATCTCATTTAGCATTCAGCATTCAGCAGAGTTGTCCACAAGTCCTGGCTAGCAGCACTTTACTGTGTTTTATCCTGTACTTGTGTGGTTGTTTGTATTGAGCACTCTGTAGAAAACATGGATGCTAAGATGTCGAAGACTCTTCATTATCTGGACGCAGAGGACGATTCATGTAAGTGCAAAATCCTGTTAAACAGCTGCACAGTGTTAGACAAACTTTATTGTTTACCTGCTGCCACTGTGGCTGGTGAATTCAAACTTTAACCAGCCACTCAATAGATCAGTGGATAGTTTTTGTGGCAAATCTTGAAGTCACTGCCTATTTCTTGCATATTTTACCAGCATTTAGCTGGCTAGCTAGCTAATTTTCTCAGTGTGTGACATCACCGCTAGAGTGGCGACGAGACTCAACTCCTGACTGAAAAAAATATTTCTATCTCGCTCCAATTTCCACAATTTTCACTCTACAGACATGATTTTTACATCCACTCGTAGGTATACTTGTCCTGGTCGTAGACATGTTACTCTGGAGTCTGTCAGATTTATACTTTTGGCTAAAAGTGCCTGGAAGTGGCCAGAACTCCAGCTAAGCTCCCCATTAGGCTAGAGTTTTTTTTGGAAAAGAGCAAATGTGAGCAGTTTCTAAAACTGCTCTGGTGGACACATTTTTGACACTACACACACAAAAATACCACAGGTGTGTTCATCGGAGTCTTGTGGCTCGTCAGATGTTCATATTTAAGCTATAGGAGCTACGGTTTTTGATTTGTAAGCATTTGTTTGGAACAATTACTTCAGGCTTTTTCAATGCAATCCTGTCTCCTCTAACTGCAGCTGTGAGCAGTTAGAGGTTACCATAGTAACGCTGGGGCCGCGCCGCACCAGGGCAGGCTCACTAACACACACAGACACACACAGACACAGATGTACACATCCCGGCAGTAGCCCCCGTGGCACTCTCCAAATTTCTGCAAGAAATTTTCTAGTTCACTTTGTTTTCCTTAAAACTTTCCTTAGAAAGGCAACATTAATCTTTCCACAATCTTTATCCAACCTTAACATACAGTATTTGCAGGAAAAAATATCTGATGCAAAACAAGTATAGATGTAGGGGAAAAAAATGATTTTAAACAGCTGGCATGAAGATGAGTTGGTTATTGTTTTTTGCAGAATCATCCAAGATCAACAAGTTAATGTGAACTTGGTTTATGTCATTTGTAGGGAGCTGTGGAGGCACCGCCAAACCCTTTAACTGTACTGGGGACGGATCTAGTGTGACCACAAACAAACGGAAGGTCAACACGTGTGACTCAGAGCCACCCAGCAAAAGGCAGAGGGTTGAAAACACTGACACCAACACTGGTGACCGTACCAAAGTGCAGGACATTAGAGAGACTGAGAGTAAGAAGGAGGTCAGTGCTGAGCAGTTGACAAAGAAGAAGATCAGCTGTGAAGTCTCCCCGAACTCCAGCAGCCCTTCAACCTCCCAACAGAGCAATGAGAGCGCCTCCTCAGTCAACACCAGAGGTAGGCTGATAGTATGGAACAATATGAAATGAGTGTATGTGAGCAAATATACTACTCCTGACTAGCATTCAGCTGACACAGAACTCCCTGTAAACTACAACATTGATTTTTCAAAAAACCAAAGTTAAAACATGTTAACTAGTGAGCTTTAGAGATGCTGGTAAACAGATTTTGGACAGTTCCAAGGTGGCTGCGTACCAGTATTATGCTGAGCTAACCTGCTACTGGTGTTAGCTTCATATTGAGCTCTAGGCAGAAAAGCAAGTAATCATTTTTCCCAAAATGTCAAAATATTTCTGTTGTGATGTGATGCAGTTTAAGAGGTAAAACATGAATCTTGTGTTTGTGTAGCCAAATTTGAGGCCAAGTATCGGCAGCTTGCCAAGCTCGGAGAAGGAGGCTTCGGTTCAGTTTATGCTGGGGAGAGAAAAACTGACAATTTACCGGTACGTATTGCCTAGGCGTTATCACATCATACACATACACACGCACGCACACATGCTCACACACATCCCTCCCTGCTCTAACCAAAGTACTGGTGATTCTGTCCTGTAGGTGGCGATCAAACACATCCCGAAGGCTACCGCAAAGATGCTAAAACTTGTGAGTGATCTGATCTGATGTCTCATCTGATGTCACCAACTGTTAAAATGTTGTTGATGAGGAAACAGAACCGCATCTGTTAACACTTATTTTGTTCTGTATATTGTTTCCTTCAGGTGACAAATGAGAGGACAGAAGAGATACCCCTGGAAGTGCTGCTCATGTTGAAAGTGGCAGGTGGACCACAGTCGGTGGGGAAATCTGCTATTGTGTCCTTGTTAGACTGGTACGTTCTGGACGAGGAGATTCTCCTGGTCCTGGAGAGACCAGTGCCCTCTAAGGACTTGTTTGATTACGTGGTCGACAATGGTCCCATGACGGAAGACGAGGCTAAGGTACTGATGTTTCTGTGTCAGTGTATGGCGTTCCCTTCAAGCTGCGCCACGCTACTAAATTTGCTAAATATTTCTTTCGCTCTGTCTCAGAACATCATGAAGCAGCTGGTGGGAGCAGCCATTAAAATGCACTCGGAAAAAGTCTTCCATCGTGACATTAAAAAAGAAAATATCCTTATTGAAACCGGCTCCAAAGACCCTCGGGTGTGGATCATAGACTTTGGATGTGGCTGCTTCGAGACAAAGAGAATTTTCAGCTCCTACTCTGGTACGATATCTGGCCTCTGCTCCTGCTCTTCATCCATTTGTTCATCTCTGGAGTGATGACTTTCATTTAAATCTTTCTCCTCATTCTTTGTTTTTTTTCTGTCTCCATCTGTGTGTCTGTATATTGTAGGAACAACTGCATACGCCCCTCCAGAGTATTACACAAATAATCTATACATGCCCCAGCCCACCACGGTCTGGCAGCTCGGCATGCTGCTATATGAATTACTGGATGGATACGAACAGTGGTCCACCCCTGAGCTCATGAGCAATGAAATCAAAATCAGCAGTGAGCTGTCTCAAGGTAAGATGATGCTGGTGTCAATACAGTTTTGTTGGTGTTTCAGTATTAATAATAATGATAATAGTGATCAAGAGATCACTGCAACTTCCACGCTAATGTTTGCTTTGTCCTCTGTGCTCTCTCTTCTCAGACTGCCAGAACTTTTTGAGGGCATGTTTGGATATCAGCCCTGGGTATCGTGCCACGCTGGAGCAGATGCAGCAGCACCCCTGGCTGAAATAATCCTGCAACAATCCAAGCCCTAAAAACCTGTACCCCACTGTAGGGTTTATAATGTACTGTATATATTATGTATATAGATCTCACTTGGTCATTATTAAAGGTTAAAAAAATTTAACAATGTAGTGTTTCATTTTAGACCATATATATTCAAACAAGTTTAAGGGAATTTTAACTTCCTGTCTACACAGGAAGTGTAGCTGCTGCTTATGATCATTTGAGCAAATATTTGATTGGTTCTATAAATGTAGCCACAAGGGGTCACAAGCCAGTGTCTTACTGTGCCGGTCCCAAGCCCTGATAAATATAGAGGGTTGTGTCAGGAAGGGCATCCGACGGAAAACTTTTGCCAAATCAAACACGTACAAGGTGCCGGTGGAAATTGGACTACTGTCCGTCGAAGAAGGAGAGGAGGAGGGTGTGTTCGTAGGAAGAGAGAGAAAAGGAACGCCAAGAATATAGGACTGAGAGTAGGGACTTTGAATGTTGGAACTATGACAGGAAAAGTTAGAGAGTTGGTTGACATGATGCAGAGGAGGAAGGTAGACATACTGTGTGTCCAGGAGACCAGGTGGAAAGGTAGCAAGGCTAGAAGTTTAGGAGCAGGGTTCAAGATGTTCGATCATGGTGTAGATAGGAAGAGAAATGGACAACTACAAGTTCCTGGGAGTTCACTTAGACAATAAACTGGACTGGTCCAACAACTCCGAGGCCCTCTACAGGAAGGGACAGAGCAAACTATTCTTCCTGAGAAGGCTGAGGACCTTCAATGTGTGTGTAACACTCATAAAGGACCGACAATAGATGCTACAATGTGAGGTCGTTTATGGGCTAGTGGAAAGTAAGGTTCGACTACTGGAGCACAGTGGAATGTTTAAAAAAGATTCAGAGTTGGGTATTTAAATAAAATATGCAGGCTTTAGTAATATAAAGGACATAACAGAACATCGAACATCACAAATACAATTAAATGGAAAACTGCAGTATTAGATTCAAAATATCAAAATTCTAATCTGGGTGAACCCTTTAACCTGAATTTTCTGTGGCGACCTTAAATTCAGGTATATAGCTATAACTTCAAGACTAGTTCAGTACTAATGACAGGAAAAATCATACTACAGTATTTTACAACTTCATCAATTGAAGGAGGATATCCTACCACTCAGTCATCAACACACCGTTCCTGGGATGAAGAGATAATTTCACATGGTGAAAGTCAAAGTCCAATAAAAAGGAGTCCCAAAAGGGAAAAAAAAAATCAGGAATGAGCTCAGAGTTCCAAAACAAGGAATAATTAGTCTGTAGAGTTCAGAGTTCCAGGACAGGGGAGTGTGTGGGGAAAAGGTATGATAGGCTGAGTGTGAGGGTGTCTGCAGGTTCAAGGCCTACCACACCGCAGCGTGCAGCAGGACCTGTCCAGGTACCACAGCTTGTCTTCAATGTATCTCTCCTCTCTAGGTCTGGTGGGATAGCTCGCCATCTACATCACGGGGAGGTCCATGGCACAATGTGCGCCAATACCAAAAAAAAACCTGACCTGTCAACAGACAGGGTCAGAGAAATATCATGAGTTATCAGTTTATTTTGTCTATAATTAACATACAATCTGTATTTTTATGAACTTAAATTGAAACAACAATATGCAATATTGTACAATTAATTTATGTACATGCCCTAAAATAGTACAAGTGGACTAATAAAATGCACATAAAATGATTTCCATTCATGGAATAACTCTGTAATTAGACCTTATAACAACTCATACAATAAGTCAGCACAATGACTCCATAAGTGCAAAATGAATTGAAATCCCTCACTGGGAGAATTCAAATAATCATGCTTACCGATTTCTGAGCTGAAAAGACTGGACAAACACGTAATGACGACGCCCAGGCAGTAAAACCACAAGGTGCTGCTTGATAGTTGAGGGAAAGTCACGGAGGTATCCGCACTTTGAAGCTAGAGCGAGTGGTCGGCTAATTAGCAAGCTAGCACAAGACGCGGTTAGTTAGCAGCAACCAACAGCAACTTGACTAACTCACTTGCCTTCGCTTTCAACCAGTGACCACTAATGTACTCCTAGTGTCTACGAAATCCGCTTCCTATTTGTCTTCCGTTTCTCTCCTTATTTCGTTTAACATACGCTGCGATTTACGCTCCGTCGCGACATCTCTCCACACATGTCTATGTACAGGACACACAAACTCGCTCACTCAGACACACACGTTTGCTACCTGACCAGATCAGGGGGCGGGACTAACCGTCACAGTGAGTCGCTGATTGGCTGAGATAACATTTTCACTTTTACTATTCTCTAACATTCATTGGATAACTGTCCTAATTCGACACTGCACTAGTTTAGTTATGATTGCTTGGGTAACAATGCAGTAGCACAATAATGCCTAATCTGATTTTATTCTTTTATAATGCAACCCATTATATCATGTGGGTTACATGTGCATTCGGCTACTTCAGATGTTTTACCAGTCTGTAGTAGCCAGCTTTCTGTTCTTTACCGTGGTATGTTGGGGGGGGGGTGGCATCAGCACCAGGGATGCCACCAAACTTAACAAACTGGTGAGGAGGGCTGGGTCTGTGGTTGGATGTGAGCTGGACAGTCTGGAGGTGGTGGCAGAGGGGAGGACCAGGAGGAAGCTGGAGTCTATTCTGAAGAACCCCTCCCACCCCCTCTATGACCAACTGGTCCAGATGAGGAGTACATTCAGCCAGAGACTGACCCCCCCTCGGCACACTACAAACCGTCTGGGTCAGTCCTTTCTTTTGATGGCCATCAGGCTCCATAACCAAGGTCTGACCCCCATGTGACTCTGATCATCTGCTCCGTATTTATTCCTGGACCAAATGTATATAATTTAGGGCTGTCAGTTTAACACGTTAATTAGATTAATTAATTACGCTGCAAATTAACGCGCTATAAAAATTAACGCAATTAATCATCAGTGGCAAGTCAATGCGCAAGCATTTTAAATTTGGCCCATTGAGTGACCCGTAGGCTGCAGTGGCGTCACTTCGTACCTGCGCCACGAGTCAAAAGCAGGGTGACTGACAACAGAGGACGCGACACAGGAGAGCGAGGCAAGCCCACTCGGACCTTTCACTCGGACCCTCTAGCCCGCTACAAAGCTGAGCCGTGCATTGGAATGCATGAGTGTCCACTGGAGTGGTGGGCAGCTCACGCAGGAGCTGATGAACAGCTGTCCTCTCCTCCTACCTGGCTACCGCTGCCACGTCTGGGCCATGTGAGAGACTCTTTTCACTCGCAGGTAACATCATTGAAAAGAAGAGGGCAGCCTTACACTCAGACAATGTAAACAAGCTTGTTTGTCTGAGCAACTGGCTCAAGGACACATAGAGTTGTCTGTTGTCAGTTCCTGTAACGTTAGCTGACCCTTTTAAAGGAAATGCTGTTGGCATCTTGCTATTGATGTTGCCTTATTTAGAGGCATGTTATACTATTCATTTTGAATTGCTGTATTGAGTCAGCTTTAGTATTCATTTTGATTGAGAGTCTGCTTATGTGCCTATTTGAGACTCAGCCTTATTTTATTTCTGAATTTTATTTATTTTATTTAACTGTATTTGTATTGCATTTTTGAGAAATGCACCTGGCCTAATTGGTTTGCTGATGTGCTTGACCTTTTTTCTTTTGAATTTCATTTATAAAGCACACTTAACCAATAAAAATGTGGATTTCAAATCTTCTCTTCTGGGTGTATTCTATTGATTAGTCATGCACTACAATTTTGTAATGTCCTAGAATTCAAATTCTTTATTTGGGGGCCTTTAGCAGGTATGAGATTAAAATACGATTAATTAGATTAATTAATTACAAATCCTGTAATTAATTAGATTAATTTTCTTAATCGCCTGACAGCACTAATATAATTACATATAATTATATAATTACATATATATGCTATGCATATACAATACCCACCCACCTGCTGCACTTTACTTATTACTGTTTTACTTATTTATTTTATTGCCAATTTCCTACATTGCACCTTCTTTTCCTTCATTGCACCTTCTCTTTTACTATATTGTATTCATCTGTACTGTTGTTGCTGCTGCTGCTATGACACCCGAATTTCCCTCCGGGGATTAATAAAGGTTCATCTTATCTTATCTTATCTTAGGAGTTATCTTGAAGGAAGAGTTTGCTAGGAATGTCCTGGAGGTAAACGAGTATCAGATAGAATGATGAGTCTGAAGCTAGAAATCAAAGGTGTGATGTTCAATGTTGTTAGTGGGTAGGCTCCACAGGTGGGATGTGAGTTGGAGGAGAAGGAGAAATTCTGGTTGGACCTTGATGAAGTGATGCAGAGCATCCCTAGAAGTCAGAGAGTTGTCAATAGTGCAGACTTCATAAGAGTATAGAGTAGAAGAGGTGACTGTTGTGGACCAGGAAATAGCAAAGATTAGTAAGGATGAAGTGAGGAGGGCACTGAAGAGGATGAAGAGTGGAAAAGCACTCGGACCTGATGATATACCTGTGGAGGTATGGAAGTGTCTAGGAGAGGTGGCAGTAGAGTTTCTGACTGGGTTGTTCAACAGGATCTTAGATAGTGAGAAGATGCCTGAGGAATGGAGGAGAAGTGTGCTGGTGACCATTTTTAAAAACAAGGGAGATGTGCAGAGTTGTGGTAACTGCAGAGGAATAAAACTGATGAGCCATACAATGAAGTTATGGGAAAGAGTAGTTGAGGCTAGACTAAGGACAGAAGTGAGCATTTGTGAGCAGCACTATGGTTTCATGCCAAAAAAGAGTACTACAGATACTACAGTATTTGCTTTGAGGATGTTGATGGAGAAGTACAGAGAAGGTCAGAGGGAGCTACACTGTGTCTTTGTAGACCTGGAGAAAGCTTATGACAGGGTGCCCAGAGAGGAACTGTGGTATAGTATGAGGAGGTCTGGAGTGGCAGAGAAGTATGTTAGAGTGGTGCAGGACATGTATGAGGACTGTAAGACAGTGGTGAGGTGTGCTGTAGGTGTGACAGAGGAGTTCAAGGTGGAGGTGGGACTGCATCAGGGATCAGCTCTGAGCCCCTTCTTGTTCGCTATGGTGATGGACAGGCTGACAGACGAGGTTAGACGGGAATCTCCATGGACTATGATGTTTGCAGGTGATATTGTGATCTGCAGTGAGAGCAGGGAACAGGTGGAGGAGAAGCTAGAAAGGTGGAGGTTTGCCCTGGAAAGGAGAGGAATGAAGGTTAGCCGCAGCAAGACGGAGCACACGCGTGTGAATGAGAGGGACCTAAGTGGAAGAGTGAGGTTACAGGGTGAAGAGATAAAGAAGGTGGAGGATTTTAAGTACTTAGGGTCAACAGTCCAGAGCGATGGAGAGTGTGGAAAAGAGGTGAAGAAGCGTGTACAGGCAGGCTGGAACGGGTGGAGAAAAGTGTCAGGTGTGATGTGTGATAGAAGAGTTTCAGCTAAAATGAAAGGAAAGGTGTACAAAACTGTGGTGAGACCAGCGATGTTGTTTGGTTTAGAGACAGTGTGACTGAGGAAAAGACAGGAGGCACAGCTGGAGGTAGCAGAGATGAAGATGCTGAGGTTCTCTTTGGGAGTGACCAGGATGGATAGGATCAGGAATGAGTCCATCAGAAGGACAGCACATGTTAGAGGTTTTGGAGATAAAGTCAGAGAGGCCAGACTGAGATGGATTGGACATGTCCAGAGGAGAGATAGTGAATATATTGGTAGAAGGATGCTGAGATTTGAACTGCCAGGCAGGAGGCCTAGAGGAAGACCAAAGAGGAGGTTTATGGATGTGGTGACAGAGGACATGAAGGTAGTTGGTGTGAGAGAAGAGGATACAGGAGACAGGATTAGATGGAGGCAACTGATTCGCTGTTGCGACTCCTGAAGGGGAAAGCCAAAAGGAGAAGAAGAAGAAGATCTGATTGGTTCTATAGTGTAACATACAGCCTGAAAGACTGACAGAGCTAAAAGAAAATGAGAGACTTTCGCATGACAACAGGGTTTCACATCAACCATGGCCCAACAGCCTGCGGCCACAAAAAGTTACTCTGTGGCCACCAAATATCCCCCGTAGGTGGCTCCCTATGGCCACCAAATTTCATCAGGTTTCTATTGAGAATGAGATTACAGCGTCTATTTCCTATCTCAATACGACATGAGCGTCCTGATTGTCCGAGAGTGACACAGTGCTGCACAGCACGACTGAACTTTTGTCAGATGCCCTGTAGATATTTATTCCTGTTGCACGTTTTGAAAGCAAAGCAATGATTCATGAAGTGAAATGAAGGCATTGATGCTTCATCTTTTCAACTTTCTGACATTGTTTATTTTCAAATTCTTAGCCAATGGTTTCAGGTAGTTTTTGTTGCTATGGTGATTGCAGCCTGTATTCCACTTCCAGAATGGAACCCTGGTCACAGTCAAAACAAAACTAAATTCTTAGAACAATCTCATTTAGCATTCAGCATTCAGCAGAGTTGTCCACAAGTCCTGGCTAGCAGCACTTTACTGTGTTTTATCCTGTACTTGTGTGGTTGTTTGTATTGAGCACTCTGTAGAAAACATGGATGCTAAGATGTCGAAGACTCTTCATTATCTGGACGCAGAGGACGATTCATGTAAGTGCAAAATCCTGTTAAACAGCTGCACAGTGTTAGACAAACTTTATTGTTTACCTGCTGCCACTGTGGCTGGTGAATTCAAACTTTAACCAGCCACTCAATAGATCAGTGGATAGTTTTTGTGGCAAATCTTGTAGTCACTGCCTATTTCTTGCATATGTTACCAGCATCTAGCTGGCTAGCTAGCTAATTTTCTCAGTGTGTGACATCACCGCTAGAGTGGCGACGAGACTCAACTCCTGACTGAAAAAAATATTTCTATCTCGCTCCAATTTCCACAATTTTCACTCTACAGACATGATTTTTACATCCACTCGTAGGTATACTTGTCCTGGTCGTAGACATGTTACTCTGGAGTCTGTCAGATTTATACTTTTGGCTAAAAGTGCCTGGAAGTGGCCAGAACTCCAGCTAAGCTCCCCATTAGGCTAGAGTTTTTTTTGGAAAAGAGCAAATGTGAGCAGTTTCTAAAACTGCTCTGGTGGACACATTTTTGACACTACACACACAAAAATACCACAGGCGTGTTCATCGGAGTCTTGTGGCTCGTCAGATGTTCATATTTAAGCTATAGGAGCTACGGTTTTTGATTTGTAAGCATTTGTTTGGAACAATTACTTCAGGCTTTTTCAATGCAATCCTGTCTCCTCTAACTGCAGCTGTGAGCAGTTAGAGGTTACCATAGTAACGCTGGGGCGCTCCGCACTAGGGCAGGCTCACTAACACACACAGACACACACAGACACAGATGTACACATCCCGGCAGTAGCCCCCGTGGCACTCTCCAAATTTCTGCAAGAAATTTTCTACTTCACTTTGTTTTCCTTAAAACTTTCCTTAGAAAGGCAACATTAATCTTTCCACAATCTTTATCCAACCTTAACATACAGTATTTGTAGGAAAAAAATATCTGATGCAAAACAAGTATAGATGTAGGGGGAAAAAATGATTTTAAACAGCTGGCATGAAGATGAGTTGGTTATTGTTTTTTGCAGAATCATCCAAGATCAACAGGTTAATGTGAACTTGGTTTATCTCATTTGTAGGGAGCTGTGGAGGCACCGCCAAACCCTTTAACTGTACTGGGGACGGATCTAGTGTGACCACAAACAAACGGAAGGTCAACACGTGTGACTCAGAGCCACCCAGCAAAAGGCAGAGGGTTGAAAACACTGACACCAACACTGGTGACCGTACCAAAGTGCAGGACATTAGAGAGACTGAGAGTAAGAAGGAGGTCAGTGCTGAGCAGTTGACAAAGAAGAAGATCAGCTGTGAAGTCTCCCCGAACTCCAGCAGCCCTTCAACCTCCCAACAGAGCAATGAGAGCGCCTCCTCAGTCAACACCAGAGGTAGGCTGATAGTATGGAACAATATGAAATGAGTGTATGTGAGCAAATATACTACTCCTGACTAGCGCTCAGCTGACACATAACTCCCTGTAAACTACAACATTGATTTTTCAAAAAACCAAAGTTAAAACATGTTAACTAGTGAGCTTTAGAGATGCTGGTAAACAGATTTTGGACAGTTCCAAGGTGGCTGCGTACCAGTATTATGCTGAGCTAACCTGCTACTGGTGTTAGCTTCATATTGAGCTCTAGGCAGAAAAGCATGTAATCATTTTTCCCGAAATGTCAAAATATTTCTGTTGTGATGTGATGCAGTTTAAGAGGTAAAACATGAATCTTGTGTTTGTGTAGCCAAATTTGAGGCCAAGTATCGGCAGCTTGCCAAGCTCGGAGAAGGAGGCTTCGGTTCAGTTTATGCTGGGGAGAGAAAAACTGACAATTTACCGGTACGTATTGCCTAGGCATTATCACATCATACACATACACACGCACGCACACATGCGCACACACATCCCTCCCTGCTCTAACCAAAGTACTGGTGATTCTGTCCTGTAGGTGGCGATCAAACACATCCCGAAGGCTACCGCAAAGATGCTAAAACTTGTGAGTGATCTGATCTGATGTCTCATCTGATGTCACCAACTGTTAAAATGTTGTTGATGAGGAAACAGAACCGCATCTGTTAACACTTATTTTGTTCTGTATATTGTTTCCTTCAGGAGACAAATGGGAGGACACAAGAGATACCCCTGGAGGTGCTGCTCATGTTGAAAGTGGCAGGTGGACCACAGTCGGTGGGGAAATCTGCTATTGTGTCCTTGTTAGACTGGTACGTTCTGGACGAGGAGATTCTCCTGGTCCTGGAGAGACCAGTGCCCTCTAAGGACTTGTTTGATTACGTGTTCGACAATGGTCCCATGACGGAAAACGAGGCTAAGGTACTGATGTTTCTGTGTCAGTGTATGGCGTTCCCTTCAAGCTGCGCCACGCTACTAAATTTGCTAAATATTTCTTTCGCTCTGTCTCAGAACATCATGAAGCAGCTGGTGGGAGCAGCCATTAAAATGCACTCGGAAAAAGTCTTCCATCGTGACATTAAAAAAGAAAATATCCTTATTGAAACCGGCTCCAAAGACCCTCGGGTGTGGATCATAGACTTTGGATGTGGCTGCTTCGAGACAAAGAGAATTTTCAGCTCCTACTCTGGTACGATATCTGGCCTCTGCTCCTGCTCTTCATCCATTTGTTCATCTCTTGAGTGATGACTTTCATTTAAATCTTTCTCCTCATTCTTTGTTTTTTTTCTGTCTCCATCTGTGTGTCTGTATATTGTAGGAACAACTGCATACGCCCCTCCAGAGTATTACACAAATAATCTATACATGCCCCAGCCCACCACGGTCTGGCAGCTCGGCATGCTGCTATATGAATTACTGGATGGATACGAACAGTGGTCCACCCCTGAGCTCATGAGCAATGAAATCAAAATCAGCAGTGAGCTGTCTCAAGGTAAGATGATGCTGGTGTCAATACAGTTTTGTTGGTGTTTCAGTATTAATAATAATGATAATAGTGATCAAGAGATCACTGCAACTTCCACGCTAATGTTTGCTTTGTCCTCTGTGCTCTCTCTTCTCAGACTGCCAGAACTTTTTGAGGGCATGTTTGGATATCAGCCCTGGGTATCGTGCCACGCTGGAGCAGATGCAGCAGCACCCCTGGCTGAAATAATCCTGCAACAATCCAAGCCCTAAAAACCTGTACCCCACTGTAGGGTTTATAATGTACTGTATATATTATGTATATAGATCTCACTTGGTCATTATTAAAGGTTAAAAAAAATTTAACAATGTAGTGTTTCATTTTAGACCATATATATTCAAACAAGTTTAAGGGAATTTTAACTTCCTGTCTACACAGGAAGTGTAGCTGCTGCTTATGATCATTTGAGCAAATATTTGATTGGTTCTATAAATGTAGCCACAAGGGGTCACAAGCCAGTGTCTTACTGTGCCGGTCCCAAGCCCTGATAAATATAGAGGGTTGTGTCAGGAAGGGCATCTGACGGAAAACTTTTGCCAAATCAAACATGCGAATCTATGACTAATCTATGACTTTTTTTCCAACTGACTATACTGTGACTTTTTCGACATAATACACGATGACTTTTTTCGACATAATATACTATAATTTTTTTCGACATACTATACTATGACTTTTTTCCAACATACGATGCTGACTTTTTTTGTCGACATACTAAACTATGACTTTTTTCGACATACGATGCTGACTTTTTTTTTCGACATACTATACTATGACTTTTTTCGACATAAGATAAGATAAGATAAGATATTCCTTTATTTGTCCCACAGTGGAGAAATTTACATGTTACAGCAGCAAAGTAGATAGTGCAGTAAAAAAGAAGCATAGGTTTTAAAAGAGTATTAATACAAATAAATAAAACAATATATACATAAAAGAGAAGTAGAGCTAAGAATATGTCCAGCATATTAAAAAAAATATTATTGTCCAGTTGCTATAATTGCACAGATGATATGATTGTACATATGTGTTGTTATTGCACTTGTGTCCGGTCAGTTTGTGAATGTGTATGTGGTGTACTGGGAGCAGTGCTGGTTGTGGAGTCTAACAGCTGCAGGCAGGAAGGACCTTCTGTTACGCTCCTTCGTACACTTAGGGTGTAGCAGCCTGTCACTGAAGGAGCTCTCCAGAGCTCTGATGGTGTCTCTCATGGGGTGGGAGTCCTTCTCCATCATGGATGACAGCTTAGCCATCGTCCTCCTCTCTCCCACCACCTGCACTGAGTCCAGAGAGCATCCCAGGACAGAGCTGGCCCTTTTGATAATCTTATCCAGCCTCTTCCTGTCTGCAGCTGTGATGCTGCTGCCCCAGCAAACCACTCCATAAAATATGGCTGATGCCACAACGGTGTCATAAAATGTTTTCAGGAGTGTCCCCTGCACTGCCAAAAGACCTCAGTCTCCTGAGCAGATACAGTCTGCTCTGGCCTTTTTTTATGGAGTTCAGAGGAATTTGTAGTCCACTCCAGTTTATTGTTCAGGTGAACACCCAGGTATTTATAAGATGTCACCATCTCAATGTCTGATCCCTGGATGTTCACCGGTGTTGGAGGGGGATGAGTTTGCCTGCGGAAATCCACCACCAGCTCTTTAGTTTTCCCCGCGTTGATCTGGAAATATACATGTGGACATATACTATACCATGACTTTTTTTTTCGACATACCATATTATGACTTTTTTCGACATACTATATTATGACTTATTTTTCGACATGTTATACTATGAGTTTTTTTTCGACATACTATATTTATGACTTTTTTTTCGACTTACTATACTATGATTTTTTTCAACATAATATACTATGACTTTTGTTTTAAAATAATCGCCATACTATACTATGACTTTAAAAAAATCGTCATGCCATACTATGAGTACCATATATATATACCACCAGTATATCACTTTTGTTTTAAAAAAATTGTCATATTATACTATTACTTTTTTCAAAAAAATAATCGTCATACTATACTATGACTTTCGTTTAAAAATAATTGTCATACTATATAATGACTTTTTGAAAAAATTGTCATACTATACTATGACTTGTTAAAAAAGTCGAAGTACACTGTGACTAAAAAAATTTCTTACTAAACTGACTTTTGTTAAAAAAGTCATACTATGCTAAGACTTTTGTTTTAAAAAAATGATCATACTATACAATGACTTAAAAAAATACTCTTCATACTATACTATGACTTTGTGTTAAAAAAATTGTCATACTATGCTATGACTTTTCAAAAAAATTATCTTCATAGTATACATGACTTTTTTTAAAAATAATCATCATATTCTACTATGACTTTAATTTAAAAATAATTGTCATACTATACTGTGACTTTTGTTTATAAAAAAATCATCATACTATACTATGAATTTTTTTAAAAAAAATAATTGGCATACAAATACTATGACGTTTTTTAAAAAAATCAAATCATACTATCACTTTTTTAAAAAAAAAATCATCATACTATGCTATCACTTTTTTGAAAAAAATGTCAAACTATACTATTTTTTTAAAAAAAATCATCATATTATACTATGACTTTTTTTTTTTTTTTTAAATTATAATTACTATATACTGTGACTTTTTCACAAAAATGCCATACAATACTGTGACATTTAAAAAAAAATCCTCATACTATACTATCACTTTTTTTCTTAGAAATCCTCGTTCAATACTGACTTTAAAAATAAAAAAAAAATCCTCATACTATACTGGGTTTAAAAATAAAAAAGTCCTCATACTATATTATTACTTTTTTCTCAGAAAGCCTCATACTATACTGACTTTAACAATAAAAAAAATCATCATATTATACTTTGACTTTTTTCTCTAAAAAATCCTCATACTCTATTACTTTTTTTTTTTGCAAAGAAATCCTCATTCAATAGTGACTTAAAAAATAAAAAATCCTCATACTATGTCGTTTTTTTTATTTTATTTTTTTTAGAAAAAACGTCATACTTTTCAATGACTTAAAAAAATGTCACACTACATTATGACTTTTTTGGCCACACTGAAATAACTTAAAAAAAAAAAAAAAAAAGAAATCAACACACTATACCATGACTTTTTTTTTGCAAATTGTCACACTATACTATGACTAAAAAAAGCATTATATTATACTGACTTTTTAAATTTTTTTTTGACATATTATACTATAACATTGTTTTTAAATCTTTTTCAAGATGCTATACTATGACATTATAGTATAATATATATACAGTATAGTACGTCAAAAAAAGTCATAGTATAGATTTAAAAATAACTTAATTGTGTAGTGTGCCATTGTATATTTCAAAAGTAGTATAAACGTCTCATTGTATAGGATGTCAAAAAAATCATCATAGTATGTCATAGGATCATATTTCAAAAATGCCATTGTATAGTATGTGGAGAAAAAGAGTCATGAAAAGTTGTGGTATAGTATGACAAAGATTGTCATAAAGAAGTCATAGTATAGTGTCTCGAAAAATGTCGTAAAAAAGTCATGGTATAGTATGTCGAAAACAGAAATTGTAGTATGTTGATAAAAAGCCATAGTATGTAAAAAAAAAAAGTCTGTATAAAATAAGGATATTGTTTATTATATTATGTTGAAAATGTCATGAAAAAGTTAGAGTGTAGTACGAGATACTGCTTTCACAGCAATGGGATATACCTAAGGTCACAGTGACCTTGACTTTTGACAGCCACAATCTAATCAGGCCATTCTTGAGTTCAAGTGGCTTTCAAGAGACTGGTATGGATGGACGGAAAACCCCAAAACATGATGCCTCTGGCCATGGCCGTCACCAGCACAGCGGCATAAAAATATATAATATTCAAGGCCAAATTTTAGTTTTCAAACACCACAGTTTGACTTGGATTTAGAAATATTTGTGGTTCATCAATCTGTAGTTGAGGGGAAAAGACCTATGCAGTGCAAACTTGTAGCTAGCTGATGACCTTTATATTAACACATACATTCTAAAGTGTATCCAAAATTCTTTATTTATTCCAGAGCTAATCATATTATACAACTTTGATTTCAACAAAAATGTTCATGTTATACACTAACAGACTTCTTTATTTGAGATGAATCCTTCACCAAATAGCTGAGATTAGACAAATATTGTTTGATTCTCTCTTTACTACTTAGATTTGAGACTCTTGTGCAACATTCTGGCCCAACATATATAATGAACTGTACAATCATTTTCTAGAGATCAGTGCATATCACCAGCATCAGGTATCACTCCTTTTGTGGAAAACATTTCCCGAACATAGTGCCATGCGGTCGCCTTAATTCACATTGCCGAAAGCAGAACCAATTACAATCAAGTCTCAATCGCGCTGTAATTTCTCTGCTGCTTCCAACAACAATTTACAGCTTGATCAGGCACAACAACGGCTCCTGTTGTTGAAATATTTGTGCACTTTGGTATTAAAGGTGTAAGATCTGAACAGGATTTCAATGTAAAACATTTGGCTCAACATGCAGGTCGTTTTCTCATTTCTGCCACTTTGAATTTAGTCCAATAAATAAACTATTGAAAACCGTAAGCTCCTGGTTAGGGGCACAAACAAAAAGATGGCTAATGCAACGGAAATGTTTCAGCAGTTTGGTTGAATTTTGCATATTTTTGCTGCTGTTTGTGAGTAGTTGTTTTTTATAATTGGTGACTGTCAATTTAGATTGCATGGACTGCATAAAATGGAGACGTTTTTGTACAAAAGGATTCCAGTAGTGTCAGTTCTTGTCACACATTGTTGCCAAATTATTATAAATGGAGTCAACATTTTACTGGTTCTGTTCAGCGAGCTCTCTGGCCTCTTTCACCAAGTCCATCAGAGCGGAGAACATGGAGATGTCACTTGGCTGTAGACCCATCTTCTGGATCTGAGACATACAACATAGAGTAGAGTAGAGTAGAGTAAGAGAGAATAACCAAAGCAATTCAGATGACACTGAAATTTAGTAGCAGTTTGTTACGTCAGTAATATTTGTCTACAGTATGTTTGAGCATGGTTTGTTACATGTTTAAGTAGCGATGGGTAACGAAATCCAGTATTGAACGGGCAATGGTTCTAAATTATGAAAGACCAGAGTATTGATGAGCTCTGACGTTATCAGTTCTTTTGGCGGTACTTTAACATGTAATCTATTATACCGTTCAGCACATCTCCTTTGCTCTCTGTGTCAAGGCTGAGCTCCTCCAGCTAAATCAGCAAATAGCAGAGCAAAGAGGCGGCAGTGGAGACCAGAAGTGAACCAGGTGAAGTGACTATAACTACGACAACTACGCTCATTACTGTACTGTAATAAAAGCTTTGCAAGTAAAAAGCCAAGACTTTATCAATACACCTGTTCAGCAAGCATAAACATGATATAAACGTATAGAAAACAATATTTAAATCTGCTCTGTCTGCAGTCTCCCATCCACTGCTGCTATGCTGACACAAGCACAGCATGCTAGCTCGGCTAACGGCAAATGGTTAGAAAAAAGCTATAACAAAAGCTGTCTGTATGTAGTCTAACTGTTTAGCTTGGTTTGTTACGTATCTTAAAATTCTTGTAAACTGATCAGCTGGCTGAGACAAAGAGGATGAAGGACTGATACTGACTGACTGACTGTCTCTGTTCTTCATTCTTTCAAAACTTCACTCAGGAATATTATTTATTTTACTGCCATTCTAGATTACTTACTTACTCTAGTACGATATTAATGAGTTTATATGGTGAGTTGCTGTTGTAAACATTACTGTTGCTGCACAAGAAACATTTAGTTATATTTAAAAACATAAATAAACCTAATCCTGTTCTGAATATATTCTTTTAGTAATGAAAGAGAAACGCTAAAGTATCAATACAGAACCAAACCGATATGGAGTATCGATAAGCGTAGTAGTATCTATAAAATCCTACTGACACCCATCCCTTTGTTTAAGTACGTCTCCACACATGTCTGTGTATTTGTGCCACCTACCTGTTCCCCCAAGTATTCCACGTCCAGTGCCAGTTGAAGTCGGATCTTACTGTCATCTGTGGGTCCACCGTTTGCTCCAGCCGTGGTAGTCGTGTTCGCACCTTTTCTGGCTTGTTTCAGTCGCTTCAGACTCTCCTCCATCTTCCTCACTGAGCTCAGCACCTCTGAGATGGTCTCATAGTACCTAAACAGGATGGAGAATGAAAGTGGCAAACAAACTTTGTAGGCTGCAGTTTGAAAGATCTATAAAAATGAAATAAATACAATCTTCATAAAGAAATAATCTTTGAATTATACTACATGGAATAGCTCATAATCGCAGGCCATACTTTTTAATTCTTCAAACACTGGTAACGTATCTGGGTCTATTTATGTTAGCAGGGTGTGTGTGTGTGTGTGTGTGTGTGTGTGTGTGTGTGTGTGTGTGTGTCCAACCTCTGTGTGCAGTCAGACAGTGCAACTCGCAGCCACTCTTGTGCCGTAGAGGGGGTGACCAGCCCCGTAGAGTCAGTCAGCAACTGATGTAACGGCCGTAAGGCGTTGTCCATGTAGGCGGATGCACGCACCGGCAGATCCTAAACACATAGTAGTTAAGATATATATTTTAATATTTGCTTGAGCCAAGGATCACTGTTGGTGGTGAGGCGGATGATATCCTGTCCAAACCTTTCTTTCACAACTCTACCACTCATATTTCTCTCAGTTAAACAATTAAAGGAAAACTGTGTTTCGGGTTACATTTTGCTAATGGAGAGAACGCAGCTGTCACTCACATCAAAATTGTCATTCTGCTGCTCTATTATGCCGGAAAATATGAATAAATGATCAGATTCAGTATCCACAGATATGTTAAGGACTTGGACTGTATTAAGGGGCACTAAAACTTGATTGGGACATCCTTATTCAATGATTATTGGTGTGTTTGTGTGTTTATTGCTAGCAGTGTTTCCCCTATATTAACTCAGTAGTGCAATAGTGATTCCCAATAGTGCAAAATTGCACAGAAGCACAGAAAATGAGGATTAATTAGGAAAAATAACACTGTAGATGCAGTTAAACACAGTTCAGCAGTGTTGTATTGAAGAAGTGATGCTGGTGGCTATTAGGGGACAGACATGCTGGGTGGAGGACTGAATGAAAGAAGGAGCACAGAACCACCAAGAGGTTATTTAGTTCATACCCTTGGAGTTTTCAAATACATGTAACCCTCATTTCTCCATTTATGACTTAAAAATGACCTAAAATGGGGTTATTGATCATCCAGTGAATTATGGGGTGTGTGAGATAAACAAAACAATATGATGATTTACACTTAGAAGTGCTGAGGGGTCATTTTTACCCTTCACTGAAACTGCTGTATTTTGCAGCGCCTATTGTTTAGATGCCACTTTGATAAGCAGGCTGCCATATCGCGAGCGAAAGCTACATGTAGCTAGATACATAGATAGATTTGGATTTTGTAAACAAGACTCGGAGCAGAAAATTAATGTCCAAGAAGCACTGGATTCAGAATCAGATGGGGGAGAGATGGACTCGTCATATTCGCCAAATGATGATCATCAGAGGACGAGGAGCAGACATCCTGAAAAAGGCCCAGGTGAACAGAAGCGTTTCTCTGTTACGTTGTTTGTTTGTTGTTGCCTACAGTTTACTGATGTTTTTGACCTTTTCGATGCGTAATGTGGTGAAGTTGTAAAATTAATAAACAATGAGGGCTCTGTTTCTTTATTCCCAGTAAAGATGTCAGATGTTGTCTTTGAGCCATACGTGTTATCAATGAGGCTGGTTACTGTGATCACACTAATCCACTGTTTATAGGTTCCCATGTTATGAAATTTAATGATTTGGTATATTATAAAATAATGCAAATAATGTTCAGAGCCAAATCAGTGTCACTCCCTGATGGTGTACAAAAGTGTTTTTCACCACAGGAGAGCAAATATGATCTGAGAGGAATATGTAAGTTTACTGTATAAAAAGCTAAAACAGGTATTAAAAGGAGATGTATTTTTGTTGTTGGGGTCAAATTATGGAATAATGCAAGTCGAAAATAAAGAATGTGTAATTTGCTTTTTATTGTTTTTTTATTTCTTGAGGGTAGCTGATAAGAATATACAGTAGGTTAGGCATATATAAGCATTTTGTTTCTGCCTGTGCCTATTCAGTCACTACTGTTGATTTTGTTAATACTGATTGTACTGTTCATACTATTGTACTATGTGTGATGACTGAATAAAAATACTACTACTACTACAAAAATAACACATATCCAAAATTCATTCTGAACATTTACTGAGACCTAATGACCTTCTTCTACAATAATTACATCATTTAAAATTAATGTTTTGTTTGTTTGTTGGTTGTAGCCAACAGTTTATTGATGAATTTTAAAAGGTTAAACTATTCCTTTTCAATCTGTAATGCAACAGCCTAAAGTAAATGTAAAATTGATAAACCTCATAAACTGAATTTTAAATTGTTATTTTATCAAGCCTTACTTAGTTTTTAAAAAAAAAAAAAAAAGATGAAAATGAACAATTTAACTGCTCCAAGAAATGTCATTCTGTTGCTGGAGGGGTACAACATTTGTGTTAATAAAATCTTACCACATGTTCAACCACCTGGACAGTAAGTCCAGTAGGTGGACCTTGATTTTTCTTGTCAAACTGCCATTTCTAAGGTCAGTTATGAATATTTTGATGTGCTTCACATACACAAATCTCTTAAAAGTTTGCCCAGCTTTAATAATGTTGAAATTGAATGCCATTCATGTATTGATGTGCATCATGACTTGACTTTCATCAGTTTGTCCAGTAATTGCATTTCATAAGGTTAAATTCTGACCTTTACTTATAGTATTTCCATCAGTAAAATATTAATATGCCACAACAGCTCCAAGTGTGCAAGCCCTCCAAGATACGTTATGAGAGAATTTTACATATATGTCACATATAGGAAAAACATGTACATGTGCATGTTTGCAGCTTCACTGACCTTATTAGTCCTGCGGTAGAGTCGTGGAACCTCAGAGGCGCTCTTCAGGAAGCGGCAACAGCGTTCAGTAAGATGCTGGGTCATCCGGGTGTTCAGCGTGGGAACGCTACTTGACAGGCAAGTCTTGGAGTCCGTCAGAGCATCTGAAACAGAAGAGAACATCAGAAAATGCAAAAGTACAAACACGGTCTGAGTTAGCCTGGTGCTGAAGCCGGAGGCAGTGAGCAGGGAAGCCAAGAAGTCAAGGAGTGATTCGATAACGTGACTGAGATGTTCTCTTTGAAGATGTCATGCTCAAAAAACCTGTTGGGGATTGAATGGTTACATTTTTAAATGTCAGTGATCACTGGCATTTATATTTGCATGGCTGTGTCTCTTGGCATGGTTCACAGATACAGCAGATATAGTGTATTAATCCCTACCAATAACAAAAAATCCTACAAAAGATTTGAAATTCCACTGATAGCACAGTTTCTATTCACAGATATATTCAAAGCTATCCTCCTCCTTCCTCATTTCCAGCTTACCTTCCACAATAGCAAAGTTTTTGAATCCAATGGCTTCTAACTGCTGTCTGACCATCGCTGACAACTCTGGTATCTAAGAGAAAGACGAGCAAGCTGTCAGTGTGGTTTCAATAGTCGAGTGGAAAACAGAAAATGATCAAAAAGTGCCACCTGATTAACCCCTTATGTATAAAATGAAATACAAGTAAGAAGATTGGAACTACATATGTAGATGTGTGTTAGTTTGTATGTGTGTACCTGCTCCTGCAGTTTTTGGATGTCAGCTGCAATGTAAACCAGCTGTTTGGTGGACAGGGAGGCAGGACTCCCGCTCTCACTGCCGCCCTCATCCAATGATGTTCGGCTGGAGGTGGAGGAGGCCGAACTCGGCAGAGGCCTGGTTGGCTCTTTAGTCACCTCAGGTGGTGGAGTCTTAGTCAACACCTGTGTGGATACCGATAATTATGAGGAACAAGAGCAAGCCACGGCAGCACAGTTAGCACTCTAAAGCTGAGACTCTTGTGGATTTAATGAGCTCCATTTTGCGCTCATGATGTTAGTCCCCATAGTAGCCATTTCATGGTAGTGAGACCATTTTTTTTTTTTTTTTTTAAACTTGACCTCACTGTATAAAATGACCTATGGTGACTTCTAGGATAATCACAGCCTCATGAAACTTTACAGCCACAAACTAAAGACCCAGAGCATTCAGAGGATGGATGGCTTTCCTAGCTAGATTGACATAAGGGGGTTTCTGAGCAGTTTACACAACAGAAGTACTTGCCATCCAATTGCTGAAAAAGTCACTTCCTTCAGAAATCTCAAAATGTCAGAAGTTTTTGAAACCAAGCATCACAGCATGACTTTTTCTACGATGTTCCTCAAGGTCTTGGTGTCTTAATGTGGTATTTTGGAAGGATTATTGATCATTTTTAGCAATTCTCCAGTGGTAAAAAAAATAGTTAAAATTAGTACCAAATGTGTGTAACAAATGGTATCAATGCAAAAATTACTCATGAGACATAACAGAGCATGGAAATGGGCATCAGTATACTTACAGTATATCATAATGTTCTAAGTAAGTGTTTACAATTCATTTTAATTAATTAGTTAATTTATATATTTGTTTCTGATTTATGACTAGAACATCTTGACACACAGTGCTGCATTTCAAATTAATGTTCAGATTTCCAGCTATCAAATGGTGTACACCACTTCTATGTGGCATCTATTGTTGACTTTTTATCTACCTCTGAACAACGCTGTCAATCACCCCTACCCCTCTTAAAAAGGAGGGTAAAATGGTAAAGGGTCAAGGTTACCTCGTCAAGAAACTTGGCATAACGTGCGTATAGCTGCAGCGTGAGTTTCCAGAAGCGATGGGCCAGAGGTGACAGGTAGACTTTGTCTGACCAACATCTCATTAGGCAGGACCACAACACCTCAGATACCTGCAGGTGGTACGCACTGCCAGCTGGACATGAACAGACACACAGTTAGTGCGGGTAAAGTATGAGGTACAAACTGGCGCTCAGCCACAAATACATTTCTACCTGGTGCTGCCTCAAGTCCATCACTGATGGCGTTCTCCAGACTCCCTGCTATTTCTTTGTACCTGGAAAAAAACAAAGCAAAACAGTCAATGTGTTATCGGCTTATTACGTGAATCAGCTCTGACATGCACATGCTCATGACATAAAACACCACTGTGTGCTTTGGAAATTATGGACTTTCCAGACAAGCTCAACTGTGCAGGTTTGTGCTGTGAAATGGGGTCACCGGTCCTGATCTTTACAGTGTGTGTGCATGTTTGTGGGGACGGGACGAAGGTTGACAACCAGTGGATAACTTCTCTACTTTTTCCACACAGATCAATAGCCATTCAGTCAAGTTCCAGTGTCACGGTCAGGGGCTATGTTTGGTAATACACTGACACACATCCTCAGTTTACAGTTTGCTTCTTGTCATTATTCTGCATGAATCACACACCTCTAAGCAATTTTCCACATTATGAAAATGGCCTTTGTTCAACCTGTGGACGTCTACCAACTCATCTTTTTTCTCCTAAAAATGTTGTCAGGCTGCAATTTTAATCCAAGCTTGTTTCTAGAGTCTTCAAAGCGAGACCAGTCAAATTCTTCAAAATTCAATACACCACCAATTATCTACTGCATGCAAGTAATACCGATGTAAGGTTGTGTATAAATATTCTCTATATGAACTTCAATCTAAACCAAAATATCCATTAGCTTGAAGGAATTGTTTTACATAAGCAGTTCTGGCAGCTTTTCCTCTACCAGCCCAGAAACAGTATACACCAAAAACTGCTGTTTTCCACTTTTAAACTCTCGCCATATCCCTCTGCTTCCAGTCTCCACACTGAGCTAAGCTAATCCTCTCCTGGCTCCAGCTTCATATTAAACAAACAGACACCAGAGTGGTATTAACCTCCTATAACTCTCATCGGGAAAGCAGATAAGGGTTATTTCCAAGCATATCAAACTATTCCCTAAAAGAAATACATTTTGTATGTCCAAAGGATATAAGTCACACTTCCTTTGCATCCAACTGAATTTTTAAATCTCTTTTGTTGGACATGTTCTCTGGGCTTGCATCAGCACAAATATGATTTTTTTCATAATCAGTCAAACCGTTGAAATGTGAGTTTAGATCTAATATTTGAGCACATAATGGGACAAATTTTTGCAACATACAATATATACAATATAAAAATAGCAGTCCCATGTGCCCAAAGACTAGATATAGTATGATAAGAAAATGTCTGCATCACAAAAACTAGGAGCCCAATTAAGTATTTGATATCTATGAACTCATAACAAGTAGAATATCAAATACTATATATGCACATTTTTCAAAAATCCTGATTTGACTAGTGTGATTTTTCATGTGGTCTAAAAGTTTTATTAAAAATAAAAGCTGTACTGTTAGATACTTGACCAATGTATGTCCATTCCAAATTTCAAAACGTTTGACCAATCACAACAAATTTTGTGCCATTTTTCCTTATATTAAATACAGTTTTTGAGCACAAATGGCAACATGTCTAACCTATTCCAGAAAGAGACATGAGGAGGGTGTAATCTATAGTCTGTAATATCTTGAGCAAACCTGGGCTTTATACAGCCCGTGGTCTGCAACCAGCCCTAGTGATGGCCCTGTGGTACGTCCCGGCCTGGGAGGAATTTTACTTACAAAGCTAAATAAAAACAGTAAAGAAAACAGCTTTTTTTTTTGAAATGCTTGTGTATTCTTAGAGTGCTTCTTCCTGTTATACTTGACATTTATGTAAATTGATGTGAGTGATGTTTGAAGTCGCGTCACCTGCTGAGGCGCGTCTACAATAAGTCATGGACTGCAAAGTATTTTTTTGCAGAGGTTGGCAGTAAAACTGTGTGTTTAGTTTGCAACAAACGTGGCTGTATTCAAAGAATACAACTTGAACCGTCACTCTGAGACAAAACATGCAGAAAAATAAAGAAACCGATCTGGAGATGAGAAGGAGAGGACAGCCGAGGGGCTGCTAGCTACGCTACAAAAGTAGCAAGGACTTTTTACAAAGCTGCATGCAATGAAAGAAGGAAATGTGAGTGTTAATGTTTAGTTCAATGTTAAGTTTTGTTAATGGAAACATTACTACCCAAAACAGTCCGTTCTATACAGTTCAAAGACTCCTTCATATAATGTAATTTTCTTAATAAAATGCTGTTTGGAGTGATTTTCAGTATAATAAATGCTGAAAAATAAGCGCCCAGTATATTTTCCACATTGATAAAATAGAGGTTATGCCTGAGAGTATTTGTTTGGTCCCTGGCAACAATCTGGGTTTCTCATGTGGCCCCACCAGGTAAAATAACTGCCCACCCCTGATCTAAAGTATAGATCATATTGAGGTAATATGCACCGTAGTTGAAAGTAGACAGGCAGGTTCCATTTGTTGTGGAAGCTGGTGTACGAGGGGTGCACTCTCAGTCTCTTCACACTGGCCTGCGAGCTGCATTGACGCTCAAACCTCCGTACAAACTCCATACTCACACTGTAACGCTAGAAAAGAAGATACAGAGTACACACACACACACACACACACACACACACACACACACACACACACACACACACACACACACACACACACACACACACACACACACACACACACACACACACACACACACACACACACACACACACACAGAGGTATGACTAAACTCAATCTAACACTGAATAATGCGACACAAAACATATCCTAAGTAAATGCATACACATGCCTAATGTGTCACTCTGGCTGTACCTCGTAGAACATGTCGGGGTTTCCAGGGTTGAAGAGGTAGGCCAACCTCTCCTCTATCCCTTTGATCATCTCTGGCCACACAGAGTTCACCAGAAAGTCATAACCTGGCACTATGTCAGCTTTGTCACTGAGGAGAGAAAGAGCATCAGCACATTAAAAATGTTAGGATTAGGGCTGTCAAAGTTAACGTGATAATTATGCGTTAATGCAAATTCATTTTTAGTGCCACAAATTTCTTTAACACATGAACACAACTTGTGTTTATTAATTAACTTCTTAAAAATCTGATGGACGCCACAGGGCCTGACTGCTATACGGACTTTGGAGGTTGAAGCTGGCTCAATTTTGAAGCTAGAGTGAAAAAACGGCATCACCTGAAATTAGAAAACCTAAAGAATGCATTGCTACCAACCATGTCATACTAGCTCGTCGAAAAGCAGGCTAAATAACACTTACGCTAAATTTTAGCAACAAAAACTGGCATGGCCATCTTCAAAGGGATCCCTTGACCTCTGACCTCAAGATATGTGAACCCACAAGTCTCCCCTTTACAGACATGCCCACTTTATGGGGCGGCAGTAGCTCAGTCTGTAGGGAGTTGACTTGGGAACCGGAGGGTCACCGGTTTAAGTCCCGACATGTACCAAGAACTGAGTGTGAACTGGTAGCTGGAGAGGTGCCAGTTTACCTCTTGGGCACTGCCGAGGTGCCCCTGAGCAAGGCACCAAACCCCCAACTGCTCGGGGCGCTTGTCAGGAGCAGCCCCCTCACTCTGACATCTCTCCAATTGTTGCATGTATATGGACCTGTTTGTGCGTGTGTGTATAAGTTAACAACAGAGTGAAAAAATTGAATTTCCCCTAGCGGGACGAATAAAGGAATATCTTCTTCTTCTTTATGATAATTACATGCAGTTTGGGGCAAGTCATCGTCAAGTCAACACACTGACACACTGACAGCTGTTGTTGCCCTTTGGGCTGCAGATTACCATGTTATGATTTAGCATATTTTTTATGCTAAATGGAGTACGTGTGAGGGTTTCTGAATATTTGTCACTGTTTTGTTGAGTTGATTGATTTCCAGTAATAAATATATACATACATTTACATGAATCAAGAATATTTGCCCAATCTCATGTTGATAAGAGTACTAAATACCTGACAAATCTCCATTTAAGATAAATTTTGAACAGATACAAAATGTGCAATTCATTTGCAATTAATTATGGAAAATCATGCATTTAATTATGATTAATTGTTTTATTGAATGACAGCACTAGTTATGATATCTGCTCTTGGTCACTACTCCAGCCACTGATCCATCTTATGTAAACCATCTAGGAGTAGTAGTTTAAATATGTTGAATATATGACCCATGGTAATTATATTAATATATCAATTCAAAATAAATAAATATAAAAAGTGTGTGGTCAATATGCTGAATGTAACAGCTCTACATGCAAAAGCCAAGAATTTGCTTCTCTAATAAAGGCAAAACGATTTCAAAACACAGCAAAGAGTTGATTAATCTTTACATGTTTTAGATAAATTTGCCTCCATGATAACATCAATACCTGGATATGGCTCCTCCAGTCACCTCTCTAAGCAGTCTACAGTGATGAGGAACAAACTCCAACAGTCTAGAGTACATCAACTGGAGGCCATTCGGACCAGACTTCACCACCTCTTCTACTATCACCTAAATAAAGGAAAGTAGGCATTCTGTCAAAATTATCAATTGTCTTAAAAAATATTTTTTTTGGATCTACAGTACATATGTAGTATATACAGTATATCTACAGTGTGTGGTATGTGTACCTGGTCCATGTATGGCTTGACCAGCACCTGTCCTACCAGGGCTTCAGCATCTCGAGTCTTGTCTATGGTGGCGTATGTCCTCAGGCAGTGACGCACCATGTCCACATTGGATGTTTGCAGACCCTCGATCAGCACGCCCTCCAGGGACTGCTGCAGCATGGAGGTGATCCCGGCGATACGCTGAGAGAGGAAGTATTGAAAATATTCTCACAGAGTATATTCCAGCAAACGCACAGACCAAGTGAATCATGAATCAATGCGCAAGAATCATTTCACCAAGATACACAAGTGGAGCACTACAGAGCTCCACAGGAAGTTATTCCCGTCTGACTGACTTATGTCACCCACCAGCTGCTATAAGCACAAAAATGACTTCACTCAACTGTACGATAATTTGTGCAACAATTAAACTGTGCAATACTGTCATTAGTACTGCATTTATACTGTGCATTCAAGACCGATTCTTATTCTTTATTATATTAACACACTTAATAGATCCCACTTCTCAGCATTTTTATTTACTTATTTGAACTGTGATTATTTGTTATACTGTATTTTGCAAGTCTACATGCAAATATTTATACATATTTCTTATATTCTCATTTTTATTTATATTTCTTTACATATATTGTGTTTATATTGTAGCACTATGTACACATAGTAGTATTACGTACATAATCCACATCTTACATACTACTTGGTATTTTCTTACATTTCTTTATATTTATACAATTACTATGACCCTGGGGATCAATAAATTATTTCGGATTGGGATTCTGAAAACTACAATCAAATATTTTGGAGATATTCTCTGTACTTGCCAGAAGGACTACACAGAAGTTGATTATCTTTGTCAATGAATTACAGGACTGATGGACTGACAGAAGAGGATAGGAGACAGACAACCTGACTCATTAACAGAGTGGCTATTAATTTATCAGCTGTCTGACGGATTGACTGGTAAACACTTACAGGTCTGACTTTGTCCAGTAGGGGCATGCCTTTGCTCTGCACAGCGTGGAACTGCAGCTGGTTGAATTCTGTAGCAATCCTCTCCAGGATCTGACCTGCTAACAAGGGACTGCACATAGGAAGACGGAAAGGGTTAATACTATATCCCTGCAGGATCAAGCTCTAAATATTTGACCCTCTGGTGTGCTCAAGATTACAAAATAGAAATATGGTTTTCACACTGCAGCTCCAAAAAGGATGGATGCACACATTTGTAACCAGAACCTTCTCTAGCTTATCTAATGTGTCTATTGATGGATATCCTATTTGTGACACCTGCCTACCTACATGCCAAATATTGAAATGCAAAAATCTGCCATTATTAAATAACCCGCCCACATTCAACAAACATTCAACAAAGTTATCTCCCAAGTGGTGCCACTGGGTTTGTTAGCCTGTCAGTTTCCCACCTGCTGGTTTCTAGAGAGTTGGATTCCTTGGAGTTCTGTGAGTGGAGAATCTTTTCAATCTTCTCCACTGAGCGCACCACCTGAATCAGCCTCAAGACACACACCTGATGGATGGGATGATAAAAGGAAAATGATACTTAATTGAGATTGTCACATAGAGTAGATAGCTGTCTACTCTTGCATGTTATCTTCTATATTAAAAGTTGGAAAACTAGTATAGCTGTAAAGTAATGTAAAAACAGGTTAAGCATCTCTATAGCACCAAATATAGCTTGTTCAAACATTAAGTTCACAATTTGTCTTGGATGTGTCATACTAGACTGTCACAGAGTATTGTGAAGGTGATCATAAAATATATCTAATGATGAATACAAAATATGATAAAATGATGAACTCAGACAGGAAGATGGTGAGCCAAACTTTTTTTTTCTGCAGATCTTCCTGTTTGGTTAGCTGGTTGTCTATAGCCTGAATCACCTCACTCACACAGGACCGCAGACTCTGCAATATATAACAGCATGAAACATGCATAAACCCACTGTGGCAGGAATAAATCAAAGCTTACAGCATGCTCAGAATACATACCATAACCTCCTCTCGTAATTGTCCCAATGGCACAGAAAGCTGATTGAGGGCTTTGTCCATCCCCACCTGAGACAAAGGAGCAGAGGTCTGAGATTAGAGACAGTCCACTCTCACACTATCAGATTGCTTATAAAAATGAAAACTGTGTAGTGTGCTTTTCACCTTACCATCAGACAGCCCGTTCCAACGGGGAACTGAAGCCATTATCAATGCTCTCTTCAAAGCCACAAGACCCCTTTGACAAAAACTGTAATTTTACTTTACAGGACACGCAGGGAGTTGCTGGTTTACCACTGCCTTGATTGGGTAATTACCAGCCGCGACAGCAACGCTGGTACTGTTTTCACCTTGTGAGTCTGTGTGTGAGTTGCCAGGTGTTTATATATTCCAGACATATTTTGTCACTGCGACAGCATTGCAACTGTGTAACATGCAGTCACAAAACTTTAAAGGCCCATCACAAGATGGTATCTAGATTGTTTTTGTTATTGTGTGACTTTGGTGAATCCAAACTCACCCTTTAAAACATGAAAAACACACAACACAAACAAACAATCAGACCGAGGCAGTGGTAGACCAACAATTCCTGAGTTCACAGAGACAAAATTACTGTTTTTGTCAAAGGAGTCTGATGGCTTGGGAGCATAGATAGATATAGCACTTTCAGTTCCCCATCAGACAGAGCTGTCTGACAGCAAGATAAAGCAGGGGAAAACACTTTAAATACAGCCTTCGCTGAAACCAATACAGATTTCTTTAGTGGGCCGTTTTAGCAGCTACAGTACATTTTGCTGCCGGCCTTGACCACAGCAGTACATTGCTTAGCTTGTAAATGTTTCTCCAAACTGAAATCACTTTAAATACAAATTAAGAAAAATGTGGTATTGCTGCAGTTTATTGCATTGCAATTTCACTTTGCATAACTGCATACAACACAATCTATAGCTGATACTCATCATGACAGTTAAAGATGAAGCTTGCTTGCTTAGACATATATGATAATATTTCTTAAAAGATCTAGAAACTGATTTATTAATGTCCTCCCGGTCTCTTTTCAACTAAAAGCTGCTGGTTATAAAAAAAAAAAAAATCATAACCACATTAATAACAACTGACCAGGTTGGTGGAGAGGTTAACAAAGTCAGCATAGTCCTTGTTGATGAGCTCCACCATGGCCGTTTTCAACAGCTTATAGTAGAGCTCCAGGTCCTCCCTCATCTCCTCCAGCTGGACCTGCTTCCGACACTCCGCCACAAACTGGTCAACATCAAAATCATCCTGCAGGCAGAGAGACAATCGGCAACAATATCAGACAGACCAAAGCATACAGCAGCCATGCATACAACACCCAGTCTTATTAGCAGATAATGGACAGAGGACATCGACAGACAGACCAAAAAGACAAACACGTCATACAGTTTTATGAGTTATTAACGTCGTTATTAAACATTAGCTGTAGCTATGATTGGGGTCCATATATGTATTAATGGTATTCATTATACATATTCAGTAGCAAACAAGAAAGGTTTAAGAAGCATCTAGTATGACCAGCTAGCTAATGCTAGCTAAGCTAGTTCAACAGCATCAACTATCCTTAACGCGTTAACAACGTAACGGATTCTTACCTTCATAAAAACGTCCTTGTCGAAGCACAAAGAATCTGGTCCCTTTGGTAGATTCATGTTGGGTTATAAAATACAGCTACAACGTACACAGAAAAATGTCAGAAGCCTCCAGCTCAGCTAGCTGCTGCTGCTAACGGATTTCCGCAAACATGGCAAGCGCACCAACGAGGAAGAAAAGACAGGAAGTCCACCGGACAAGTTATAATAACACCTAAGCGCCCTCTAGAGTCAAGAACATGTAAATGTACTGTGGCCAGGTGAGGCAGAGGCTTCCCATTACACACATTAAAACAACCAGCTTTTAAAATGTTCAGTAGATAAATGCATTGTAGGTGTAAAATTGTAATAAACTTGAAGGTACATGTGATTCCATTAAGTGGACAATGTGTTCATTGCAAGATTACATGTTGCTGTCGTAGGCTATGACTTGGAACAGGGTAAAATATTTATGTCCGTCTAAAGCCTTCAGGGCAAAAATCCTAGTGCAAGAGTTCTGGGTTTTGAGAAGGAAGGCAGAAAGAAACTGATGGATTGTCTACTCCGGGTAGGGAATCAGTCTTTACCCCAAGTGAAGGAGTTCAAGTACCTCTGGGTCTTGTTCACAAATGAGGAGACAATGAAGCATGAGATTGGCCAGAGCATAGGAGCAGCAAGGGTGGTACTACATTTGCTTTACCTCTGTTCCTACTCTAAATTATAGTCATGAGGGCTGTCATGACCAAAAAACTAGATTGCGGGTGCAAGCAGCCGAAATGGGCTTTCTCAGGAGGGTGGCTGGCGTCTGCCTTGGAGATAGGGTGAGAAGCTCAGCCATCCATGAGGGACTTGGAGTAGACGCTACTCCTTTGCGTTGAAAGGAGCCAGTTGAGGTGGTTCAGGCATCTGGTAAGGATGCCCAATGGGCGCCTCCATTGGGAGGTGTTCCAGGCACAACCAGCTGGGAGGAGGCCACGGGGCAGACTAGGTGGAGAGATTACATCTCTACATTGGCCTGGGAACACCTCAGAATCCCCCAGTCAGAGCTGGTTAATGTGGCCCGGGAAAGGGAAGTTTGGGGTCGCTTGCTTGGGCTGTTGACCCCACGACCCGACCTCTGATAAGTGGTTGACGATGAGTGATGAGTATGAGTGGAAGGAAAGAAAGCACCCCTTGTCATCAAGATGAATGGTCAGCAGTACAGGATTTTAAATAAACACGGACACACTCAATGCTCCATAATGACCCTGCCACCTGGCAAATTCTGATAACATATCTTGTTCTTTAATAACTTTTTAGCTGTAAGGAACTGACGCTATTACATTTCAAATATGGATATACAGTACCACTACCAATCCAATCCTCTTTTAGGGGATATTTTTAGTCCTTATTGATTGTTTTTGCTCTATTAATAGTTTGTTATGGCTATATACAGTATATCTGCTTTGCTTTTTGGGACAGAAGTGAGAGGATTGTTTAGGGCCTCCAAAAGAGCATGTTAATCTCTGTCCAACCAATAAAGGTCTCTGGGCCTTATCAGTGAAAATAAACTGCAAGAAAAACACTTGAAAAAATGACACATAATAAGGTGGAGAGTGAAAGTTCATTATCGACCTTGGATAGTTGACAAAACAATCTCACCATACGGTTCACTGGCTTGCTCTTCTGGAGGATATGATTATATCACATGAATTTCACCAGCAGATTGAGTTTGTGCAGTAACTGTATTGTTATAAATGAATGACCTGTTAGCTTAAAAGTGGTCACTGAAAGTGCATGTATGACCTTGAGAAATGTAGTTGACAAACCAGTTAAATAGACCAAAAAACAAATCAATGACAACTGAGCAAACTTAGCCATCTGCTAAGGAAGATCTTGTGATACTGCAGCATCAAAAGTTCCCATCAGCTATTAAATGGACCCTGTGGTTGTTTTATTTAACATGGAAGGTGGTTGTGACGACTCAGTGTGCAAAATATGTCTTAAATTTATAAATAGGTGACATGATGGTGATCCTAAAAAACATATTAGGCTATGTTTTATAATGTTGATTTTATTGCTTTATAGGGGAACATTTTCTTTTTGGTATTTCTATCGTGCCATGCTATCATTCCCTGTGTCCAGTATTTTATTCTAATATTATGATACCATTAATCAGCATATTTTTTTCCACATTTAAGCTCCATCAGCCGCTCCTCTCTGAGTTTGGATGAGAAAATACATCTTATTGGATGTCAGGGTGTCAGGTGATGCATCGGCAGCCACTACTCTCTCTATTTTCTCCATGATCGTCCCTCTCTGTGGAGAAATCACTGGTCTCTCAACCCGGATGCTGTGCCACCACTTTGCCCAGTGCGCAGCGCCGTAAGCAGAGCAAAGGGGGCGGAAACGTTTCAGTACCCTTGAAGCGGACAGCGCTCCCCGGATCCACACGCCTCTCACCGCCGGGCTCCGCATCCGAGCCTGGATGGCAGGCACTGCGGGATCATAATTCATACAGGGGAAGGTGTAGCGGCCGCATTCAAGGCAAACAACCCCCCACTCCCCTGATCTTGCAAGATCGTGACCACTTCCACGCCGCTGTGTTGGAGGGGTGAGAAACAGGGAGGAAGAGAAAGAGGGGAGCAGAGCATCACTACAGAGACAGAGAGATGGCGGAGTGCGGGCGGAAGGCGCTGTCTCTCCTGGAAGCGGCCCGCTCCCGGTACGAGAGCCTGCAGATATCCGACGACGTGTTCGGCGAGTCCGGGGATGACAGCAGCGATAATCCCTTCTACAGCACCTCCGGAGACTCCGACTCCGACAACTACATAGCCGAGGTGGGCGAGGACGAGCAGCAGCACCTGCACCACCACCACCACCAGAAACGGGGCGATAAGGACAGCAGCGGGCACCGCGGGGGATCAGGAGGTGGCGGCAGCGCCAGCGGTGCCGGTCCCCCGGGCTCTCTGTCCCGGAGCCAGGCAGAGGAGGAGGGCTGGACGGAGACGCTGCAGGATGTCACGGTGCCGCCGTTCAAAGAGACATATGGTGAGATGCGTTGCACGTGTATTCACAATATGAATAAGGCCATTTGTGCAGTGGGGAAGAATAGTGTGTGGCCGGATGGAGGCGCACAGAGATGGTGCTCTCCACGTTTTTCAGGTCAGGCCATTGTGGCTGTCAGTCTGGTTGGGGCCAAAACAGCACACAAAAGCCCATTGCTGAGGAACAACTGGATGCTTGTTTCGTGTGTGGCTGCATCCCAGTGAGTGAGTGACAGAGAGAGGCATGGCACTGCATCATTAATTGCTGTATTAAGTTAATGGCAAACGCCTTTGATACTCCACCCCTTGGTGCTGTGGTACACATGCTGTCCTGTGTGTGTGTTCATGTTTCAGGGCAGGGCAGGGAGGCAGCATGATGTCTCCCCCAGTTCTGCACTCATATGCAAACACACATTATTACATGAAGCACAGTGTACTGCATGCGTGCTGACCTTTGTCCTCCTGCACCAAGATTAAACAACAACTCGTAACTTCATTTGCACGAGGCTCAAGCTCGAGGATTGTAGTTGCACACTTTCTCTCTGAATGTGTGAATCGGGAGAGTTAAACAGCGCTATGCACCCACACTTGTCTTTCTTTGTCTCATTCTGTCTTTGTGATGAATGCCCCACAGCAAGATCTCCTTCAGTTTAAAACCCAGCCGCTAGACAACATGGACAACATCAGTCTGTCTCCTCTGCAGAACAGTTTTTATCCATTTATCGAAGTACAGCATGCATCAGGGAGTGGGGTCTGGGTTTATGGTGCAGCACCTTCTGTCAGGCTTCGTTTGTCCTCCTCCTCCTCTCCCGTGTCTTCTGCCTCAGTTGAGGCAACAGCGATGGCATCCTGTATCCATCCTGTGACATGTTGCACTGTGACACCCAGGAGGTGAACCAGCATATGGCTGTAGCAGATATGGACCAAGCTGCTCACACTGGAGCATTCATATGCAAATGTATAAATTAGGGCTGTCAGAGTTAATGCGATAATAACACGTTAGCGCAAATTTGTTTCAGCGGCACTAATTTTTCAACGCATTAATGCAACTCAACTGGTACCAAACTACATACTGTTATACTAGCTTGTTGCTAAGGAGGCTAAATAATGCTAAATTTTGAAGAGGAAGACACAGCATGGTCTTTTTCAAAGGGGTCCCTTGACCCCTGACCTCTCTATATGTGTGGATGAAAATGGGTTCTCTGGGTACCCACGAGTCTCCTCTTTATAGACATGCCCACTTTATGATAATCACTTACAGTTTGGAGCAAGTCATAGTCAAGTCAGCACACTGACACACTGACAGCTGTTGTTGCCTTTTGGGCTTCAGATTACCATGTTATGATTTGAGCATATTTCTTATGCTAAATGCAGTAACTGTGAGTGTTTGTGGACAGTATTTGACATTGCTTTGTGTTGTTAATTGATTTCCAATAATAAATATATACATTTGCATAAAGCAGCCATTTGCACATTCTAGTGTTGATAAGATTATTAAATACTTGATGAATCTCCCTTTAAAGTACATTTTGAACAGATAACAAATATGTGATTAATTTGCACTTAATTTCTGGCAATCATGATTAATCACAATTAATATTTTAAACAATTGACAGCCCTCATATGAATTAAGCACAAGACAAAGTGACTGTAGGTAAAGTTCCAGGAAACCTCTGGAGATAAAGTGCTGGTTGTCTGCAAAGACGGATTTGTTTTGCACGCTAAACAGAAAAGTGCCCTACTTCAGAAGACCTGCTATGATCATTAGATAAAAGTCTTTTGTCTGCTGTTGGTATGGCGCCCAAATTGAAGGTGGTGGCACTGGCTTGTCCCAGAAAGCTGGATTACTAGGCGGGACACCAAACAAAACCCAGAACAGCTCTGTTTACTTCTGTCCATGTTCCAGATTTGAAGGTTTTCCAGCCAGCCTGGTTATCCAGCTAACTTCAGTAATCCTGCTTTGTGAGACAGGGCTCAGATATGGATTGGTGTCTATTTCGCTTATCCAAAATAATCTGAACCAAATCTGAGCTGAGCTTGGACACCATATCTTTGGTGAGGTCACAGGATGTTCTGTACTCCCCGCACATCCAGCTCCATCCTGATGTTTTTGCTATGTTGACTTAAGCATGAGAGGCAGCAGGTGTGTCTGTCTGCTTTGTACAGTCTGGTCTGGTTTGTAAAGATACAGTTAGTGTCTGTTTGCACAAGCACAGCCAGTGTGGGTGTGGTCCCACCATCTTGCATCAGGGCTGAGATGATTAAGAGCTGCCTGATGGAAGCAGGACTGCCAGGGAGCATAATCACACTTCATACCTCAAGTGGCCAAGTGCATATTGGCCCAAACAGCGGAGATTTACTGCATCAGCATATCTACATAAATATGTTTCTCCACTGATTTTAATGGCATGGGATGGGAAGCTGCTTAAGCCACAAAGTCAGCCCATTGTGGACTCAGTGGATCATCATCACATTTTTTATCGCACGTCAGGATTGCTCTATTATGCCCAACTGTCTGGCTGTCTTTTTCACCTTCCTTCCTGTCTGTCTCCCTGTCCATTTCTCTGTCTGTCTCCAGTGTGTCTCACTGTTTAGCGGTGACGGTGCTGACAGACACAGTGGCGATGTGACAGCTCCACTCCTTGGAGACCGCGCACCCCGTACATAAATCATCAGCCGACGTCAGAAAGCATCAAGTCAGCCTCATGCAAACTCTCAAAGACTCCAAGTGGTTTATGTCCTGTTACAGCATCAACTCCTCTTTGGTTTTGAACAAGTAGCAGAAGTTTGAAATCATGCTGAGTTGTTTGCTTGCATGAAAATATGGTTTATCCAAGGTTGGGTTTATAGGTGATGTGTTGCGTTCATCTCAGCGAGGGCGTATTTCCCCTGCAGTGTGAGGGGTTATGGCAAAGACCAAGCAGAGGATTATCAAACACACATCCACATCTCAGATTATATAACCACTTTATCATGATGCTGAAGGGAATTAAAGAGCTATTTATTCATATCCAATAGATTACTGGTACTCTCCATATGTCAGTTTGCCTTACTCTACTCACACCAAATTTTATCCAGCATGGAGCATGAAAATGCAGAGACAAAAACATACACAATTAAATAAAAATATTTTATATTATAATATATATTATAGTAGTATTCTAAATATAATATAAAACAAACAAGATGTTATGCATGATGCAGGAAAACACACACACACACACACACACACACACACACACACACACACACACACACATACATATATATATATACATATATATATATATGTATATATATATATATATGTATACCACATAAAATATTAACGGCAATATTAACACATTAAAACAGCAATTACATTTTTTGTCATCTGTGCACCAAAATATTTCAAGGTTTTGTTGAGCTATTTCATAGAAAATGGATGCTCTATAATCATCATCGTATTGTATGTACAATACAAAAGAAAATTGGACTGATATGATCACATTGCATGACTATTTAACACAATGAGTTGTTAAAGTCTTTGTTTCACACCTGAAGATTTTTTTCTGATTTAATACACAGCAGTAGAATCCAGATAACTGTAAACATAATTTGGCCCACACTCTAAATAAAATATATTGTATATTGACATAAAAAAATCCCAGTTATAATGTGGTATTCATATCAGCATATTCCCAGACACAGCTGGGAGAAAATAATTAGAAACGGCTCTCAAAAAACTCATGTGCTCTTTCTGTAATTTTCGCTAAAAGCTGAGTTTATAGCATGTTTGGTCTGCATGAAGGGTTTATCCCCCCCAGCTACAGTAATCTCTCATTCTGAAATCCATGGCTATAAAAGCTCCCCCAGGCAGATGTTTGTCCCTCGCTAGTAGAAATACTACAACAGCTGGTAATCATGAGGAAGTATATAATACTTCTGTCTGTAGGTGCAGTGTAGGTGGAGATTTGTAATGTGTAATGTGGGGAACTGATATTTCAAAGGTTAGTTGCAGAGAAACATTAGCTAATATTACTCTGAAAAAAGAATTATGTAAATGTTTGATCCAGTTTTATCAGCATGATGTAGGCTGGACTGTAAATTCAGCTATCAGGGATGTATAAAGAAGATCTATGGAGGAAATAGACTGAAACAATCCCATTATCCATAAAAATGATGAGCTGTTCCTCAGGTTGTATTTTTGGCTTACTCCTGAGATGATGTGAAGTGAGTCATTTTGTCTCGGTGGACCTTACATCTGAATGTCTGATGGTTTTGTGGAGGAGTGGCTTGCTCTGAGGAAGTCATTCTGGATTTTGCATTCAGCTTTCAAGTCTAATGGAATGCAAATGAGTGGATTACAAGCCGTGCCCGGCGGCCACTTCGGCTGTCTTGGCTGCGAGCATCAGCTTTGTGGGTGTGCTTGTACTCTTTTTTTTTTTTCCTTCTTCTTCTCCATATGACGCTTGAATAGTGTACCGTTTAAGTGTAAGCCTTTTACATGTTATCTTTAACTTCCTTCATTATTGTGGTTGCAGCCACTCAGGCCTGGAGAGAGAGAGAGAGTGAAAACCTTGTTCTAGTCTGTTCAGAGATAATGAGATCACGCTGTTCAATTTAGCCTGAAGTTGTTCTGCTAGACATCCAAATTCCCTCTCACGGATCCAACAACCTTAGAGAAAATCTCTAATTCACTAAAGCAAACACGGCAAGCCAGTGTGCAGCACACGCTGCATTGTGTATCGACTGTGTGACTTTAGTGCAACATCTAAAAGCTGATAGACAGATAGAGAGCTTTTAATTGGAAGCTAAATGTCACCTTCCTCTCAGTAAACTCGTGAATTACAATATACGAAAGAGGTAAAATAGCTGTATAGGTTGATCAGACCAGTGGTACCCAACCTTTTTATGCCAGTGAACCTCTGAACCCATCACGTGACCTAAGGTACCACTTTATTGATGCTGTATTTAAATTTAAACCATTTATCCATTCATTTTAGCTATCTGTCTATTTTAACCCTCTATGCATTACTTAGCCAAATATTTAGCCTATTACAATTATTTAGAGCTATTTCACCATTTATCCATTAGTTTTAATGATTTCACTGTGTATCTTTTACTTTATAATCGTAACCAATCTTATTTTCTGTTTTTTTCTGTTAAGCTTAATTAATTCATTGTTAATCCATAACTTTAAGCTAATACTTTATCCATTACTTTAAACTATCTGACTATTTATCCATTAGCTTAAGCTAACAATCTATACTTTACCTTAAGATAAATATTTAAAGGTGCTAAATTCGAAAATAAGAGAGGGAATGCCTCTGTATGGCTCTCAAAAGGGGGAGGGCCCACCCGGGGGAAAAAAAAAAAGAAGGAGATGAAACTCTGGTGCTGGTTTTTTTTTTTTTTTTTTTTTTTATATATCAGCCACTGCTTCCATTTTGGACTGAAAATGCTTTTTATATTTATGATATCTTATTGTTCAATACAGGCCATTTCGATAGAATTTAACAATAGGCTAAAGTTAATTTTGTTTTACTTTTGTACGGCAATTTTTAGCCGGACGTTTTACTGCCGTCTGGTAGTCGTATTCAGTCCAAAAGTAGCTTTTCTTTGGGTGCTGATGTCGCAATGGAACGAAGAAACTGACTTTCACTTCTTGGCAATATAAGTTCTTTGGCTGAGCTTCCGTGATGACGCCGTGGGTCGGGATGGTGTTACCCGTGGTGAAAGGCAAAGAACGTACAGTATATTGCCAAAAAGGGAAAGTCGATAAAAAAACACACCTGCACCACCTGCAGTTTCGTCTCTTTGTTTCTATACTCTCGGACTCAGGGACTCACCTGCACTAACGCTAACGCATTCTCTGCTCAGGATGCCATTACCCCTCTATATCTTTAGATCAGCAAGTAGCTGTTTGCTGTTATATTAATGCTCTGAGCACCTTTAACTATTTCAACTGTTTGCCATTACCTTAAAGTATGTTAACGTGCATATTCTATGTATGTTTGCAAATCAGCAGGTTTAGGTGTGTCCATTATTTGGTTTAAAAAAAGGCAAACATTGCTGTTTAACTCATCTCTCATCAGCTCATGCTTTACTGACTGACAGTGTGACTTCAGACGCCTTTCATTCAAGGCTCCCTCCTGACCTGACTATCAGATCACGACACGATTTTGACTCGTTGCCTGCCATAACGCTAAAGCGGCGAGACACTGAAACCTTCAGCAAGCGTAGAAACGCCACGCTGTGACACGGATCACAGTGTGGCAGCTGTCATATTGTGTAAGTGATCTAACCGCCGCCCTGGGCTTGTGACATTCACACCGTGGCTCATAACAAAGTGCAGCGATTAGATGTGGATGTAGTATGTTCTTCTGACGATAAAATACTATGTAAAAGTATATTTATGGACGTTCTATCTGTTACTGCGTCCTCTCTTCTTATCAGATGACAATGTGGTTTATGTAAGCAAGAAACTGTTTGTGTGCATCCCACACGGCCTTGACAGCGACAGCTCAACAAATCTAATTTTATCATGTCTTACAGTGTCAAAAGAGAAAGCTTTTATTCAGTCAATCAAACTGCAGGCATGGTGCCAAACTTTAAAAACTGTGATTAATTAGTTGCATCTCTGAGCCCAATTCAAACTCTCTGTCAAATTGTCCATTTTCCTCTATTATAATCTTTTTTTCCCATCTTGTCCTGATTCAGGTCCTGCTCAGAAGATGCCGGCCACCGCCACAGCCTTGGACTTCTTCCAGCTCTTCGTCCCGGACAATTGCATCCAAAACATGGTCACCCAGACTAACATGTACGCCAAGAAGTTCCAGGAGCGCTTCGGCTCAGATGAAGGCTGGCGTCCCGTCTCGGCCCAGGAGATGAAGGCCTTCCTGGGCTTCGTCACCTCCACCAGCGTGCACCGCTGTGAGTCGGTGCTCAGCATCTGGAGCTCGGGCTTCTTTAGCAACCGGAGCATCGCCTTGAAGATGAGCCAGGCGCGCTTTGAGAAGATCCTCAAGTACTTCCACATTGTGGCGTTCCGGCCGTCACAGGGAAGCAACCAGGGCCTGTACAAGATCCAGCCTTTCCTGGACTCGCTACAGCAGTCATTCAGCTGCACCTTCAGACCTTCACAGACACAGGTGTGTGCACTCTCTTGCAGGCCTGGGTCTCCCTAAAAAATCTTATTTATCTTTCGACTGCTTGGTGCTACATTCTGTATATATATATATATATATATATATATATATATATATATATATATATATATATATATATATATATATATATATATATATATATACTGGGCTGTCAAACAATTTAAATATTTAATTACTGTTAATCGCACATTTGCTATCTGTTCAAAATGTATCTTAAAGGGAGATTTCTCAAGTATTTAATACTCTTATCAACAGGGGGGAGGGCAAATATTCAGCTTTATGCAAATGTATATGTGTATTTATTATTGGAAAACAATTAACAACACAGAACAGTGTGATGTGATTATTATAACGTGAGCATGTCTGTAAAGGGGAGACTGGTGGGTACCCATAGAACCCATTTTCATTCACATATCTTGAGGTCAGAGGTCAAGGGACCCCTTTGAAACTGGTCATGTCAGTTTTTTCTTACCACAATTTAGCATAAGTTTGAAGTATTACGTAGCCGCCTTTGCGAAAAGCTAGTATGACTTGGTTGGTACGACTTGATTTCTTAGGTTTTCCAGTTTCATACCAGTATATTTATTCACTCTAGCTTTAAAACTTGTCCGCTACAACCTAAAAATCACAAGTTACTTTAATGCTTTAAAAAAAATTAGCGCCATGAAAATGCGTTAACGTTATTATTGTGTTAACTTTGACAGCTCTAATATACACATATCTCACTTACATGCGCATTTCCATTCACAGACTTATTTCCAATATTATACTTTTTATTAGCTGAGACACCCAGAACTTGATTTAATAGTACAGCATTATACACTTTATTATCTCTCAATAACACAGAGTATTTTAAGGAATGTGAAAGCATGAAAATAAATTTAAGAGGTTGGCAAAAAGTAGACAAAATATTCAGAGACATTTTCAGTTTAAATATAAGACATGAGAGATGCAAAATGAGCTTAATCACTCAGTGTAGGTTTCACTCTAAGTTATATTATTGAACATGCAGAACTAATTAATACAGAAGCTGAGGCTGAGTTCTCCAGTTACCTTGTAAAATAAGTGAACCAACGAAATAGCTTCCACAAGGAGTCTCAGTTTTAAAACTGTCTATTCAGCAAGTATTTGGGTAAGGAAGTCATTTTTAACAGACGTCCCCTCAGGGGAGGCCTCACTTCAACTTGTTTTCAGTTGCACTGTATGTATTAGAGCTACATTTATGTAACTGGGGCAGTGGAGCGCCAGCCTTTCTACTCTATTTTGGGCGAACTGGTGTTTATTCAACTCCGGCTTCACTTTTCTTCTCTAGATGAACAGCAGCACTAGCAGTGAGCAGTGAATATATGTCCCGATTGAAGTAGAATCTGTGAAATCAAATTAGCACCTCTATATAATTGCTATGATTTTGTTTAACTTGATTACTATAAGAAAACAATACCGAGAAATGTGCACTTCTAGAGACAGCAGCGATCACTCAACCTTGTTTATATCAACCTGATGAAAAACAAGCTTAAAATGTGTGTATTAAATGGATAGTTATGGTGTTTTAAAGTGGGGTTGTATGAGTATGTAGGCAATGTATTACCTACAATAGATGATGGTCAGCATGGCCGCAGTTTGGAGAAACAAACAGGAGTATTTGCACAGCAGTGAAGCAAATGCACTGTTGTGGACGGGGGCAGCAACAAAAGGCATTTTAGACACTTAAAAGACAGGCCTACCTAAAAAAACATGAACTGAAAGTCAAACGTATGTATGCTGTTATATTCTAAATATAGCACACAATTACATGGATATTGATTTTTTTAGGTGGGCCTTTCTTTTAGGTGGTTAAAATCTGTTTTGAAAATCGTTTTCTGAAAACGTTTAATGAAAAGATGAAACATTAGCTGAAACTAAACCAAACCTATGATCACTGATTATTGATTGGGAACATACATAATATGTAAAGTGATTGTGTTGTGGAACAAGGTCTGCAAAATAGCTCTGCCTAAAAGTCCATTATACATTGCATCGGTTGCACTTTAATTAAATGCAACAGTGCCTACATGTATTTTCCTTGTCAAATATATTCATAAATAAATAAGTACCTCATACAAAACCACTTCCAAACACCCAAACTATCCCTGTAATACCAGAGTGTTGTGGCCATTCAGAGAAGCAAAAGAGATTATAGCATGCAATTTACTCCCAATTGTCCCAAGTTATGACATTTTTACTCACCACTGATTCATGAAAGTGGTTGCCATAATAGTCAGGACATGGGGTTGCTCCCATTTCATGTAAGGGCTTTTCTCATTTGGCAATGTGTTATCATGTCATCTGGTAAGGAGGAGGGCACCTGGGTTGGCTGTCAAGCTCTTAAAAATTAATGAATTTCTGGGAAGCAGTTGATTAGATTGATTTTCTGCAGTATGAGTGGCTATAACATCATCTTCATCGTGAAAGATGATGTCAGTGCTGTGATGCATTTGGGAATATGGGCTCTTAACAGCAACAGCAACCTCCCTCCTCCTCATATCACATGCACACCCCATTCAGCTAAACGTCAAAATACTTTGAATCTAAACGTTCATGAGTTTATTTCATTATGAAGTAATCAAGGGTTTCACATTAGTGCTCTTTATCCACTTAGGCATCAAAATGACTAAAGTGAGACGATGAGGGCCAACCGGCTGTCAGACAGTGTGTGTGTGCGTCATTAGCAGTGCATGTGTATCTAGGCCAGATTGTTTTATCTCATGGTTTTCTCTGCCAGGGGCAGAGAGTGGACCCAGATAGTGAGAGTGGCACAGACTGAAACTGTTGCTCCACAGACAATGGAAAGTAATCTGCCCATTTAAAGCAGCAGTGGGTTGAAGTGGAGCAAATATGATTTTTAAAGTTATTTTTATAAAACGGCCACTATATCCTGACAGTAGTACATGAGACAGATAAAACAATCATGTTCCTCTGTGTCCTCTAATGCTCCTAATGGCATCTGCAAGATTTCACAGGCTGGAGGAAAACAATCAATCAGAGCTGATCAAGAGCCTGCCGTCGCTGAGCAGCTGTCAGTCACTCACAATCTCTGATCAGGTCAAACCAGGCAGCGCTGATCAAATATGAATCAATACTCTGTTACTGTAATGCCTGTTTCTCTCCTCAGATGTGTTCACAAACATCTTGCATCTTCCTGTCACAGGCTAGATTTTTTAAATCCTGAAAACAGAGACATGAGGAGGTCTAGTTTTCTCTGAGAACACATGAATTACAATATGCTAAAAGATTATTATGGGATTTTTGACCAAAGATGCCAAAAATAAAAGTTAACATATGTACTACCAACAATCCAAAACCCAACAATAACCAGCAAATATTCACATTTTAGAGGCTGGAACGAGAGAATCTGCTGCATTTTTGCTTAAAAAAAAAGACTATTTTGATTATCAAAATAGTGGCTGATAAATTTCTGCAGATCACTTAATCAATTAATTGACAGATCAGTTTAGCTCTATTTTTAATTGACAAGAGATAAACAAAGGGAGGGAAGTATGTCCTCAACATTTTTGTTTGAATATTTCTCTGCCGAGTGTGTGTGACCTGGATTTATCTGCCACCTAGCACTGCTTAACATGATGCATGTGGGAACATCACTGCAGAATATTAGCATCAGCTCCTTTTGACAGCGACGCTTCACATTTTCTGTGTCAGTCTGGCAGTTTTGCAGTCGCTGAGATGATGTGTTGATGCTGCTTTGTATTGATTTGCAAGTGTAAAATCTTTGAGAGCGTTTGTCGCAGTCCTCACAGAACAACCACTGCAAGACATTAAGCTGATGGATGGATTTTCCTCCTTTTTTGTCCAATACAGGACTAGTGAACCCGTGCCAATGATTAACTTGGACCGTGCAAATGTAACCACCTCGTTCTCAGCGGTTATCTGGTCACCAAGAGAAACGTGCTGCAGTAGCTAACCACTGTTCGAATGTGGCAGCTGCAGGATGAGATATCTCTTAAAAGGCCACTGTGGTTTTGGTGATGTCATCCATCCAGAGGCTAGATAGCCTCATTAATTTTGCACTTGTGCAATCCATAACTCCATATTTGACTTGGAAATGACTTGTTGCTCTTTGTTGTAGAACATCAGAGAGCTGTTGGTCACTGCTCACCTCAGCTTTAGTCAAATCCTGATGGAGCGGGAGGAGGAGGAGGAGGAGGAGGAGGAGGAGGAGGAGGAGGAGGAGGAGGAGGAGGAGGAGGAGGAGGCGGGGAAGACACCGGAGGAAGGGAGAGCGGAGAGACATTTGAAATGCAAATATTTGCTGTGCGGTTGAAAGCATCTTAGGGAAATATTTGGCCAGGTTTTAGGTGTACTGCACTTGTGTTTTTGTCAAAGGATGAGATAGATGATATTTGTTTGTTGTGTGTGTGTTTGTGTGTGTGTGTGTGTGTGTGTGTGTGTGTGTGTGTGTGTGTGTGTGTGTACCTCTGTACCTCTGTTTGTGTGTGTTTGGATTTGTGAATATGTAAATGTGTGCCAGTTTTTAATACTTTCTTTAATTCCCGTTGGGAAATTCATCGTCAGTATCTGATCTGACCCGTCCTGACTATTTAGAGACAGTGAGCAGACCCAGATAGTAATAAATGCACATGAGGAAGATGGCACAGTTCACCCTTCTTTTGAAATATACTTTGACATTTTTTCAATTATGTTCATTGATTTGACTGATGACTTTTTTTGGGAAGAAATCGTAATGATATTCAGTTTACTAATGTAGGAAACAAAGGAATAAGTGATTTTTTTGTAATTTTTGCTTCAATTATGTGATTATTAAAACTGTTGATGATCAACTAATCAGTTAATTAACTAATCGTTTCAACTTTACTGAAGTGCAGTACCTTTTAGCAAATATGATAAAATGTTATTTTAATAAAACTGTTATTATATCCTGACAGTAGAAAACCATCATGTGCCTCTGTGTGCTCAGTGCTCCTAACTTCAATATTTCATTGCTCCTGGAGGAAAACAACCAATCAGAACAGAGGAGTCTGGTCAGTCACTGCTCACAAAACTCGTGAACTCCAATCAAAATGTCAAACTAGGCAGTGTTGATCAAATATGAATCAATATTCTGTTACCATAATGCCTATTTCTCTCCTGAAATGTTTCCAGGGACATATTTTAGTGTACTGGTTTGGCTGTAAAATGTGCTCCAGTGGGCAGTTTTGGTTCGACTGTTTTCAACATGGCGGTCAGCTCACAAACTTTCTCATTTCTCATCTAACAGTAACTACAAGATGCTTCTGAAAACATTTGAGGAGAGAAATAGGCATTACAGTAACAGAATATTGAGTCATTTGATCAGCGCTGCCTGGTTTGTCTGCTTGATCAGAGTTCCTCAGTTTCGCGAGCAGTGATTGGCCGATGCTACTCGGCATTGAAATCTTGCAAATACCATCAGGACCACTAGGAGGAGGGAGAGGAGCCTTTTTTCACAGATTACCTGTCTCATGCGCTACTGTCAGGATATAGTGACAGTTTCATAAAAATAACTTTTTATCATATTTGCTCAAAGTTCTCGACTGCAGCTTTAAAAGTGGAGAATACACTAAGATTATTTGTCTGAAGAGGGATATTTGTTTCCACAGCCAGTACACAGAAACGTACAGATGTACTGTAAACATAGCAGCACATAGCCACATACAGATAATCAGATAACACAAAAGTACTTAAAATCTTCATATAGGCACTCATTGTGTTTATTTATCATGGGATGTGGTCTGATGCTAGAATACTCAAGCCGAGACAGTGAAAGTATTGTCGTGGCTTTGTTCATTTTGGTTTTTTGTGGTTATGGTAAGAAAGTTGTAGACAGATAGACGTAAAGAAATACTGAAGGGAATAACACATACAAACGTAACAACAGCGTGTTTCTGAGCAGCGTGTTTTTTCCTCTCTACGGTATCACACTCAAACACATCCAAGACTTGTGAGGAGCTTCGATTGGCTGCCTTCTCTCTCTAACCCTTAGCTGTGATGTTACATCATCCACAACCTCGCGCTGAAGCCTCACACACAAATGCGTTTTTATCTCCCTCCTCAAGGCCAGCTATTTCTCCAGGAACTCACTGTGTACTCTACTTGTGACAAAGTTATATAAACCAAGACAAACTCACACGTACAGTAACATCGCTTGTGTGTCTCCAGGTTCTTCATGAGCCTTTGATAGACGAGGATCCGGTGTTCATCACCACCTGTACGGAAAGAGAGCTGAGGAAGAGGAAGAAGAGGAAGTTCAGCCTCTGGGTTCGACAGTGCACCTCCACCGGATTCATCTGTCAGGTAGCAGCGAACAATATTCGTGTCAGAATAGTCAGAAAGCAGAACAGTGTCAGGTCTGATATGCAGGGCTGGTTTAAAGCATAGGCCATATGGGCACTACCTCCTGGGGGGCGCTGTCTCCTTTAAAAAAAAAAAATAAATAAATAAATAAAATGCTGGTGGGTGCCCTTTCTCATTTTCTGCATTGAGGTAACAACGAAAGAAAGGAAGAAAGGAAGAAATACACTTTTCACAGCTGTAAGTCTCTTTCTCAGACTTTTTCATCTCCCCCGCTGCACTGATTTATTAATAAAAGAAAAAAAATTGTAGTGAAACTGACAAAACACCTTTAAGGCAACAATATCAGGGACCAATTGTTTATTTCTATGATAATAGATACAGCTATTTATGAAAATTAAAACCTTAATTTTTGTCTTAAAACCATTGTGATGTCTGATGTGTGTTACAGGGCTAGGGTTAGGGTTATGAACCCTAGTGCTTCAAATCCAGATTTTGCCTACGGCACCAAATGGGCTAGAGCCGGCCCTGCTGATCTGAGAGTGAAGGGATGAAAGACATTGTGTGTTTGCTTTGAAGATAGTTTAATTTGCTGCTTTCAAACTTCACGGCAAAAATGTAATATTGTACATCAAAAATGTAAGAAAAAGTCTTCAGTCTGCCTTAAGTCAAAACGCCTCCCTTGAAAACATCACAGACTTTGATCTTCACCAAATCTCATTCTCTGGTTGTCGATGCTCCACCATTTTGCATTCAGGCAACTACTTGCTGGCACTACAAAGAATAAATTCACATTTGCAAGCATAAAAAAAAGAAATTTGATTTTTAAAAAAATGATCAAACTCATCTGAGAGATGAAAAATACCTTTGAGGCAAAATATTGGCCTTCGTATTTTTCTTTAAGACTTGAATAGCTGCTGCATGGCTCAGGATTAGATCTGGCAGGCAGGGCTGCTCTGCTCACTAACAACCTTGCCCTTACTACAACCTTCCACTCCTACGCCGATTGCTTATGTAACACCACCATTTAACTGACTAGAGACTGCAGGAGGACTGACAGACCTGACCAACCTGTACCATTACCAGAGGACAGAGGAGGAAAACATTAAAAACCACAGCTGCAAGAGGTTATATATACAGTGTTTATTCTGTATTGTTAAATTGGTGAAGTGATAGATGCAACCTCCTAACTACTACCCAGTATTTGTGAGACAGCATGCCCAATCTGGAAGGGAAAGTGCTCATTTTTCCTCCAGAAAGCAGGTTGTTAAAGTGATTTTGTATCACTATATAAATAAATTTTGCAAGACTCTCTCGCGACACACACACACACACACACACACACAGATATCAGTCTCTGAAATTTCTATTGTGGTGCTCACTGCTATGAAATGTTGCATAAAACAATTCAACATCTTTCCAGAAACGGTGGCCCCGTTATTCAGAGACATCACATCACTGTTTTCAGAGGGACTATTTCTTTTAAAATAAAAAATAATTAATTCCATTTCCAAGTGTGAATCACAGACTATATAAAGATGGATGACTTCCTCCCACTCTACAAAAGTGAAGCCAAAATGTCTCGTATATGGGAGCTGCCATCTTGACACTTTGACGTCAGAGCCAGAGACTGCGCAGTAGTAATCGGGGGGGGGGGGGGGGGGGGGGGGTGAGGCTGTGGTAACGAGGTCCCGCCCACATACCCGTGTGAGCCAATTATGAGCCAAGGGCAGCCACAGCCTGTTAGCGTGAGCCACTTAGTTGCCACGTTAAAACTGTGATAGCTGTTTGGCTAGAAAGACACAACAACCAACCATCATATCTCCATAACTACATTTATGATCAAATAGACTCATGTTCTTCTATACAGACTGGTGACAGTTATGGAAAGTCACATCTCCTCTCTCGTATAATTCCTGAGACTCTGGCTGTGTGACAACTTCACTCAGTGCAGCTGTCAATCATAACGTCTTATCCCCTTTTACAGAATCATCTATCTAAATAAAACAAACTTATCAGAAAAATGAACACTTGGACATTCAGTACATCTAGAAGAAGAACTACCTAAAATGACAGAAACTATGGGAAAAATGTATGTGACGTGTACTTTAACATTTTAGATTGGCCCATGTCCCATTTGCTAACATGGAGAAGATTTATGACCTATACTGCAGCCAGCCACCAGGGGGCGATCAAGGTGTTTTGGCTTCCCTTTTGGAGAGCTGTCATGTCATCCATATATACAGGCTGGTCTGTGAACATATGTTTATTTTTTTCAATTTGGGTAAACCAACACATGGCTAGCCCTAACCTTAAAGGACATTGTAGGCTGACAATTCAAGTGTCTCTTAAAACAATAAACAGGTGTCCATATGAGTAGTGAAATAGGTAATACTCCCTGTAGTCATTCCTCCAGTTCATACTGGCCATTAAAAGATCCCCTCCTAATGTGATGGGTAACAAAATCCACTGTCCTATTTAAAAGTTTATTTAAAGCTATTATGAGACTTCAGCACTCTAAGTTAGTTAATTCAAGTGTTTTTTTTTAGACTTTGACAGTCATTTTAGAACAAAAGTCCCTGTTTGGTTTCTGTGTAGAGCTGTGTTGGAGGGGGACATCTGTACTAAAAAGGCTGTAGCTTTAAGATAAAGATAACCACTGAATAGTCTAATCTCCTCTATTCCAGCCTCAGACTGCTGACGCTTCACTTTAACCAAAGACAAGCCTCTTAATTAAGTTTTACACAGAACAAGGACTGCAGAGTTTCTCCCAACACTTGCATTGACGACTCAATGCGAAGAGATCTTTAACTGTAATCTTGAAGTCTTTAACAGTAACACCTGGTCCAGCACAGTATATAACACGCTAGCATTTTCATGTTCAGGTATGAGCCTGTCCAACTGCAAACTTAACCAGACCTTTGGAGAAATGTGGTAGGAAGTACAGTTATACAATAATACAAGGCTTTTCACTGCAGAAAATCCATAAATAGATACTGTAGATCTCAGGCAATTTGAAATGATGCTACAGGGGAAGTTTCCTTCCTTAGCCTGGATGTAGTCCAGAATTACATTAGTGGAGAGAGGACAAACCATGATTAGAATTTTAATTTTTTCTCTGTTTTTATCGGTGCTTTATATCGAATAAAATAACATCAAGTCATATTTTTTCTTGTGATCCAAAGTCTCCTGTGTACAACGAGCTATGTGCAAGAAGCATCGCCGTCATATTAAGCCATCTCCCATTATCTCATCCATTTAACAAACGAGCATTAGCATTCACACTGACTGGTGGCCATTTGGCAGTCGCTCGGCCTGTACCAGCCTGCCGATGTGTGTCTGCTTCAAGATCTTCTCTCTTTAAATGAATTGTGTCGAGGGAGGGAGAGAGAGAGAGAAAAAAATGTAAGAAATAAAACGAGTTAATGGAGTGAATCAATGAGATTCCATTAGCCAGTGCACCACACAAACACACAGAGGCAAAGACTGACCACTTAGTGTAATAGCTAAAGGCCTGACGTAGATGCCGGCTAATCAGGCTAATTCCATTCAGCTTGCAAGAAGGACGCTGGACTTTTTGTCGCTGTATGTTTCTGTTTGTATATAACTGATAATGGCTTTCTTTGGAAGCTCTTCTTCATATTTCTTTTTGGGACTTGCATCTTCAAGGGCACCGTGTACCAGTGTGCAGAGCTGTAAGAGTAACAGCTCAGTCTGCCTTGATCCAGAGCAACACATCTCTAGAACTACTGGCCAGATTGTTATGAAATATTCATATTCACAGCCCCAGTGGGTGCTCCTAAAAGAGCTCTGCCATCCCCAATCAGTTTGAGGATAGTTTGTGAAATTTTCAAAGTTAGGGCCAAACTTAAACTATCAAAATTATTATTATTTGGCAGATTACCATGAAACTAGCACATTCACAAGGATGAATTGTTCATTTTAGACACTTTATCAGCTTTCTTCTTACACCATCAGGCCAAACTGTAAGTTTTCACCTCCGCCGCGATAGATGGGAGGATTTTTTTTCTTTTTTTTTTAAAAAAAAAAGTTTTTAAAAAAAAAACTGCAGCATTGCAGATTGTCAGGACTTGTATAGTAGCTGCAGGATTTTCTAACATATTGAGGACAACAAAATGGTAAGCTGAAATTAATTTTTGCTGGTTCTATATCTCTTTTATGTCCTGTCTCTTTACCCCCATGCTGCAGATCTCAGTCCACCTGAAGGAAGGTACAGATGGTCTGGCCACCTTGAAGAACAAGCCTCAGCTCCACAGCCTCGTGGCTAAGCAGCTCTGCCAGAACATCTCCGGCAAGAACACCATCATCTTCACCGGGCCGTCCATCACAAGCCTCGGCCTCTTTACCGAATTCAGCAAACAAGGTACACAAACAACTTATAACAGCAGATAAGTATCCATTGGGCTGTCTCTCCTTTTTTTAAATCTTGCTGCTCCTCCTCTCTGGCATCTCTCCTCCTCTCCATTTTCTGCTTTGGTGTACAGATCTCCTCATCTCATCTCCCTCCGTCTTTGCATTTTTTATTTGTTTATTTGCTTTTAGTCATGTAGTGAGGATAACGTCTCCAGGCTAAACAGCACAGGGAGGAAGACAGTCTGTTGCGTTTCACCTTCAAATGAGACTTGACAGCGCTACAGTATGCTGCTAGAATGATTCATCTTCATCTGCCCTCACTGTCCTTACTGCAGTAGACTGTTAATTGTCTTTTGACTTGCACAGTACATCATGGAAGCTGAAGCAGGTAGTTAAGTCTTGTCACAGCTCAAAAAAAAAATCAGTATAAAGTGGACACTTTAAAGAAACACGACCACTTACTGTAACACCTGACAGCAACAATTTCTGAATCCAAACAGGGCTTTTTGTCTTACTGTTACTGTAATCGAGTACACCATATTCTCAATATGTGCACCCCAGTCATTTTGTATGCAATCCACGTAATTGTAAAAAATAGGGAGGAGGTCGGCGTGGATGGGTGGGTCAAAAAGCACAGGACTTTTGCCCAGGAGACCGGTGTTCACGTGAATCCACAAGTCACGTTGATTTATTTGTCTCACAGTTAAGTTACACCACTTCCGTTATTTTACCCCAAACGTAACCTATCCCTAAGCGACCCGCGGGCCCAGGGACAATCTCGACCACTACAGATATCATATGAACCTAGAAAACCAATCCAGGACCAAACCAGGAAACCAATGGTAGCAACTGTGTCACACTAAAATGTTGGGAAGGAAGCTGAATAACGCTCTAAAGTTGGGCTAAATATTTGTGAGGAAAAACTGGCATGGGGGCAAGGGGTCCCTTGACCTCTGACCTCATGATATGTGAATGAAAATGGGCTCTATGGGTACCCACGAGTCTCCCCTTTACAGATATGCCCACTTTATGATAATCACATGCTGTTTTTTTCATGCATTATAAATGTATTATTTTTACCTATTTTAAAAATGCTGTATTTGAATATTTCTGCATACTGGGGTCCCTAAACAGTCTTGAATTGCATAAATTGGGTATAATTGTAAAGCTGAGACTGTTGTGGATCCAAGGAGCTCAACTGTATTCATATGTGATGAAGTTAGTCTCCATAGTAGCCATTTTATTGTAGTGAGACTATTTTTTTAAACTTGACCTCACTGTATAAAATGACCTGTGGTGACCTCTAGAATAATCACAGCCTCATGAAACGTTACAGCCACAAACTAGAGGCCTGAAGAATGGAGGATGGATGGCTTTTTGAGGTAGATTGACAATAAGGGGGTTTCTGAGCAGTTTGAGCGGCAGAACAGAAGTGCTCACCATCCAATTGCTGAAAAATTCAATTCCTTCAGAAATCTCAATATGTCAAATGTTTTTGATCCCAAAACACACCATGGATTTTTCTATGGTGTTCCTCTAGGTCTTGGTGTCTTAATGTTGTATTTTGAAGGTATTATTGATCATTTTTATCAATTCTCGAGTGGTAAAAATAGTTAAATTTAGTACAGAATCAATGTAAAAAAAATGGTATCAACCCAAAAATTTCTGCAGCAGCTTATGATACATAATAGAGCATGGGGATGACCATCATATACTTATATTATAATGTTCTTAAAACTTTACTTTTACACTTCATTTTAATTCATTCATTCATTCATTCATGTTTAAACAACTTGTCACATAGTGCTGAGTTGCATATCAAATCAATCTTTAGGTTCCCAGCTTTCAGATGGTGTACACCACTTCTATGTTACATCTACTGCTGACCTGCTAGCTCCCCCTAAAGACCCCCTGTACCCCAGTAAGACAGACAAAAATGGGTCTATTATGGGTCTCAGAGGGTTAGCCTAAGTAGTTTGTTGCATAAGCCTAACCAAGTCGATCTCCTAAATCTAAGTAGTTTTATTTTGAAAAGACTGGAGTGGAAACTGACACATGCATCACGTGTTGCTGGACATTAGTAGGAAAACATATGAAAAATTGGTTATTCAAAGCTGTGCTGAGCGGCACATTCATGTGTACATGAACCAAATAGATTCTGTGACTATTTCACGAACTAGTGTGAGACTGTTGATATGTGATATAGTATCAGGAGGTGTTTCAACAGATCTGTAGGAAAAAGTTTAGAGGAAATTGCAATATTTTAGGCAGATAATCCATATTTGAAGCAGATTTCCACAGAAACTGCTCTGATTTTCATGCTCATTATACCAAAAGGCAGCTTTTCTTATGGAAGCATAATGCTGTTGTGGTTAGAGTGAGTCACATTTGAATTCTCTTCAGTGACTTGTTTTCTTTTTTTGTAATGATAAATGTGGGACAATGTCACTGTGCCATAAACGACTAAAAATGTCAGTGAAGAGAACAAATATTCAGCAATACAGATAAGACTTATTTAACGATATCCTCGACTTGGTAATTGAAAAGTTTTTACATTCTTGTTATCACTCTTTCACTAAACAACAGAGGAGCCATTTTAAACTCAGCGGGCCGAGCTGCAGTCCGGAGATATAATCAGTAGTCTGTCATCCTAATTGGCCACAGCCAGCATGAGGCATTCAGCTAAAAACAAACTCAGTTCTGAGCTTATGAAGGCATTGTCCAACATTTCTCTCTCAAATTTTATCATACTGAATTAATTAGCAGAGTTAATTACCTCTGCAGTGCTTACTGTGAACACACACATACATGTACAACACAGATAGAAATCATTCTCCAAATAGAGAACATTAACAAATCAGCAGCACTCAGCCACACGATTGTTTCGCTGCTGCTCATCCATGTCGGAAGTGAAGAAAGTGAATGGATGGAAAGACAGAGGTGGCATGAGAAGAGGAAAAGGTACAGCTGTGAGAGAGATAAACAGTCTACACAAGTTTGTGCTGTGAGATTTGGTTCAACTCAGAAGCCGAATGCACGAAAAGCACAATAAATGTTCAGGAGTAACAGCAGGGATGGATGAAACTTCAGCTACAGCTAACAGTTATCATTATCATTTAAGTTGTCAAATAGTCGTTTATACATATAAAATGTCAGAACACAGTGAAAAAAATGGCCATTGCCAACATAAATGTATTCAATTTGCGGTAACATAAGAAAAAGAAAATCAACAAATACTTCCATGTGAGATGCTGGAACCAGGGGATTTTTGATTAAAAATATTTAAACAATTAGACAAGTACAAAACAGGCACCTAACATTATCGTAATTTTTTGATTAATCAGTTGGTTATTTTCTAAATAAATGGATTATAATAGTAAATACCCACTGCAATTTCTCAAAGTCTAAATTGTCATAGTCAGATGTTTTGTTTTATCTAAACAACAGTGCAAAAATGTTTAGATTAAAGCTGCACACGGTAACTGACTTAATATAATGGACAGTTATTTTTTATAAAAGTGTCACGATATCCTAGTGCATGACTGGTAATTTGTGAACACAATCATGATGCTCTGCCTCCTCCTAGTTCTCCTAATGGCATTGTAAGACTTCAACATCCCCGAAAGAAAACAACTCAGTCACTCCGATCAAACGGTCAAACTAGGCAGCGCTGATCAAATATGAATCAATATTCTGTTCCTGTAATGTCTATATCTGACCTCAAATGTTGCAGAATCATCTTGTAGTTACTGTTTAGCAGTAAAATGAGGAAGTTTGATTGGAGGCCAAACTGTTTTCAGCGTACCCTGCCTTCACCCAGTGTCAGCTGGATGGACGGATGGATTGATGGATGTTTTCAGCCCGGTGGCCGGGTCACAAACTTTCTGTCTTACTGTCAGTAGTAACAGATAAAAAAATATGTATAAAATTAACTTTTTTAAAATCATATTTGTTAGAGGGTCACAGTTTTGAATCCGGCTTGGGACTCTTCTGTGTGGAGTTTGCATGTTCTCCCCGTGTTAGCGTGGGTTTTCTCCAGGTACTCTGGGTGCCTCCTGCAGTCCAAAGACATGCAGGTTAATTGATGACTCTAAATTGACCGTAGGTGTGAATATGAGCGTGAATGGTTCATGGTTCAGAATGGTTGTCTCTATGTGCCCTGCGATGGACTGGTGACCTGTTCACCTGTCCAGGGTGAACCCTGCCTTCACCCAATGACAGCTGGGATCGGCTCCAGCACAGTACAGTATATTTCTCACATCAGAGTCTATACTAGAAGACTGCTGCAGAGTTATTTATAGAAATTTTAATGTGTTTATATTTATCCCTCCTCAGATATCTACTGTTGTGGTCTGTTGAGCACCAGGAAGAGCGACTGTACAGGATTACCGCAAAACATGCTGGTCTGCGGCTCGACGCCAGCGCAGCGCGGCCAATCACGAGTGATGATGAAAGGCACCATGTCCCTGATCAGCTGGTACAACAAGGGACACTTCAGGTTCCTCACTAACAGTTACTCCCCAACAAAACAAGGTAAACGGTGCTCTGGTGCACTCAGGACTAAATCTCTAAAAGATTTGAATTATAAATATTTTAACAGTTTTAGCACTGACAGGAGACAGCACACACGATATGCAATACTCCACAAAATAAGTGGATTTGTAGTTGGAGGAAACCACAAATGTGCCATTCAGTGAAAAATAAAATTTTCTTTAGTCACCATCAGGTGAAATTGACACATTGTTAAGCATTCGTGTCAGGAAAAATCAATGAGAGCTTCTAATCCGTGATAATCCATTTCCAAAAGGCGACAGGATCATGATATTCCCCTCCCTTTACGCGGTAATCCACTCTCCTTGAAACCGTTTTGTTAGGTTTTATACTCAGTTGAAGCACTGCAGTGTGTTTGAGCTCTTTGAATGACAAGTGTGGAAGTGAAGCCCAGATCAGTTTAACTCGTATTATGTAATATTGATTTTCTCTCCCCTCTGTGTGTGTGTGGGTATGTGTGTGTTTGACTGCGAGTGTTCCTCACTCATAAAAAGGAGACCAGAATGAGTTGCCAATCCCATCAATAAGCACAACATTTTGCTCTTATTATGATGCATGTAATGAAACCATATCATCATTAGTGATTGTTATGTGGGTAATATTATATGATTAAATCAATGGCAACTTAAAAAAGGTCTGCATGATGATAAATGATAAATCTGATCTCTGATCTGTAACAGCTCCATTATGGAGATGTTTAAATTTAAATGTTATCTCCTACCTACATTAACATGAATTGAAAAGAATAGAAATAGTCTCTCTGTAGTTGTATTTAATGCTCACACAGACTACATCTTAAAAGTTGGATTTTCACTACAAGATTCAAGTCTGAAAACATCCTCAAAAGCAGATACATACAAACCAGCAAGCATTTTTTTTATGATAACAAGAGTCCAGATTTGGGCCACAGCTATTTCAACTACTGTAGGTGTTGTAGATAGAAGGTGAAGCATAATGACAGTCCAGAAAGTGGAGCGTTCAACCAATCATGTACGAAATGTCATAAGTAATAATGGCTGGATTTACATTTACACGTACCCCTTATTGTGCGCGCTGGTTCACTGTCGCTGCTGCGAAAAAGGCCCATTAAACAAAGCAGCCCTGCAGGGAGCAAAGAATAAAGACACCAGCTGAAAACAGAAATAGTGACGAGGCACATCTGGGCCAGCCTCCCTCATGCAAAGGAGCGCTTCTTTTCCTCTCCCTTAGTCTGGTTGTTAGACAGGTGACCACAGAAGAGAAAATGAGTCCCTTCACTGGGATCTCTGCTGTATGTCTCTCTCATTTTGTGGTGTGTGTGTGTGTTTGTGGCAGGTATTATCATTAAGAGGAAAAGTGGGGAGATCCCATGTCCCCTGGCTGTTGAGGCCTTTGCAGCGCACCTCAGCTACATCTGCAAATATGACGACAAGTACAGCAAGTACGTACAACATAGCAAGTTGATTTATGAGGTGGCATGAGTATTATTGTGACTAATGTTTGAGCATAATCCAGAGAAATATGCTATATTTTGGGATTGCCATTCCCTCCCTTTTATCATTTATTGACCATTCAAGCTTCATCCCAATTTTCAACAGAAATTGTGATTTTTCACAATTTTCTGGCATTTTATAGCTCAAATGATTGATTATGGTATACTGTTACGCCTGGGCCACACTGCCTGCGTGACGGCTGCCTCGCTCAGCTGCTGCGTCTTTCACACATGTTGTGTCTGCACAGACAGCGTTGCTGCTGCAGCACTGCTACTGCCAGTCGTTTCTATCTAGATAGAGTTTGCCTTTCATATTGGCCATTTCAGAAATCCAGAAAGCTCGTATTTTTTATGTTAGGTTACATCCTGTTCACGCATTGGCAATAAAAAGGATTCAAACATGTTTGCACCTATAAAAAGTTACATACTGTCCCTTTAAGAAGTATATGCTCACTTGTAAATGATAATTATGATAATAATCCACAATCAAAAGCCACTACTCTTAATTTATGGAGCCGTGCAAGTAACTGCCAACACTGTCCTGCAAACATTTCAGAATAAAAACTGTGTTAACAAATGAATGGACTCTGCCCACAGAAACACTAGAGGGCTTTTATTTTGCAACAATAACAGGAAGTGTTGTGTTAAAAATATATATTAACTTATTTCATGTCCATTCATTATATACATTGAAACTGTAGTAATGTTGCTGGTATGATGTCAATATACTGCCAAAAGTTCATTTTTACTGCTTTGCTGTGAATTGCGCACGGCACAACGCAAAAACAGGTCTCTAGAAGTGGCGCAGCTGACACGCTGCTGAGCTGCTCTGCTCTCGTGGGCTGTGTGGCTGCTTTGAGTTGTTAACATGGGTGTCGAAATAAAAAGCACACGTGCCACCCATACATGCACAGGATAATGGTTGCAAAGATAAAATAGATATTAGATATTATGCTACTGTTACACTACATTTAGCATGTTACAGAAAAAGTTCATTGTACTTTGTTCCTGCTTTTGGTCTCATTCCAGCCGAATGAGGACGTAAAGTAACTGACTGCCATTATCCAGTTTTTGATCACATGTTCACATGATGTTTAGCAATAGTGATTCATTCATTTAGTAGAGTATCTTTGAATAGAAACCCCGGAGTAAGAATTTGTCTTCAACAGGTACTTCATCTTCCATAAACCCAACAAGACCTGGCAGCAGGTGTTCTGGTTGAGTATCAGCATCGCCATCAACAATGCGTACATCCTCTACAAGATGTCTGACGCCTACACGGTCAAACGCTACAGCCGAGCACAGTTTGGAGAGAGACTGGTCAAAGAGCTGCTGGATTTAGACGACTGCTCCCCCACACAGTGAGGAGGAGGAGGAGGAAGATGAGGACAGCAGGGGCACACTACAGAAAAACACACACACACATGTACATTTACACTTAATTACAGACTCCACAGTCTGTGTCTATGTGATAGTACTGAAGCATCGCCAAGTCTCTCTTCCTCTAGTTGTTGTCTGTGGTACTGTAAATATTCGTTAACACACGACTGCACTCTTCACAATAGAGAATCATGAGCCATGGGACACATGCCTCAACTGCAACTTTTAACCACACAGATTTACTAAGGATTTGTCAGCAGGAGCTATTTCGCAAGCAGAGATGCAGGTGGAAATAATGACACCGGGACAAGTTAACCTTTTAATGATGTCACCTTCAAGTTATCGATACGAGCCTGAATCCCCCGTGTGAGTGTTCAAACATTTACTCGTCAGGCTGAAAGGTTTCACTTAGCTCGATATTCACATTCTGCAAAACCACCTGTGACCCTGTAACAAAAGCTTCGTAAACCAGGACAATGGTGTGTTCACACACTGCATGCATAAAGAATCTGGATTGTGATGTTCTCTTGTTTGGTGTGAAAATGATTTCTGGTCCGGCTGGGTTTTGAAACTTTTTTTTGTGCGTGCGTGTGTGTGTATGTATGTATTTAGCAAGTGGAACTGCCATTTGTGTGCGCAGCGTTGAGCCTGAGGATGTAAATGTATGGCTATTGTGACCCAGGTGTGTCGTGCTGCTGCATACGGTACTCGCTAGAGGAACACTGTCAGATGATGTAAAGCCACACACAGCAGTGTGCCACAAAATCACAGCCTCCCACTTCAAAAGAGCCCAGACAATATGTTAAACACCAGATCCGCCTGTTATCAGGCCATTAAATAGCCGTTATAGGATGCTATAACCACCATAGATGTGGGTCAGAGGTAACATGTAAAAAATCTCCTTGAAAATCATCTTCTGAACACAAACAAACCGGCTTCTTTAGAACATTGTGTTTTGGCTTAAGATAATTGTTTGATAAGTGAAAGCAAAACTTAAGGTATGTGACCACAAAGATAGCTACATCTTTCACCCCCCATCCTCCACCCGAGATGGAGTTTCACACTGTCTATACCAGTGGTTCCCAAAGTGGGGTCCGGGGACCCCAATGGGTCCTTGAGGGGGTTCCAGGGGAACAAAAAGGGGAATAATTAATGTCACTATAATTCCATCTTTAAGTAACACAAGGGCTGAATGTATGACTGTTTTGGTCTCGGGTCTCATTCACTTTCTGTAATAAAACATCTAAAAGGAAAAATCCTATTAAATGGCCGTCCATGGTCTAATTTGTGTCAGTTTTCCTTGATGTGAAGTAGTACGGCCACTAGAGGTCACTGTCATCTTCTTTTATACTTTCTTTCGGTTATCGACCATGTGAATCAATGATAAAACCTAATATTGGGTGTAGCAGGAACCTACTGACCCACATCTATGGAGCTGATAGCCACCGATAACGCCTATTTAATGGCCTTATAATAACTTTTATAATCGGCTAAAAAACAGATATTTTTTAAAGCCTCTGAAAACTTTTATGCTAAATCTTTCCAAATTTTTAATTGAATATTATATAAAAAAGGCAACTATTACAGTTTTTGGGGAAAAAACATTCTTAGGTTTTATTTATTGATAACTCTCAGCCACTATGTTGCACCCCCCCCCGAATTTACTTCACAACAAGTCATTGCCAGGTGCTTACTGTCAACTTCAGCAGTTTATCTGTTTATTACAGACTAACTGACGATACCATGACATACCAACGTCATTTTACAATTTGTTCACAAGCCTTGTGAGAAGTGGGAACCAAACGTCAGATATCTTCCACAGAGACAAATAAAACATGCATTTTGGACCCACCAAAATATTTAAAATGGTTAATTCACATTCCTAAATTTTTTCAGGAAAAGCCATACTTTTATTTGGCATCTTGCTAAAGGCTCTGTGGATGTATTACTTAAAAAAAGTCTTCATAAAATGTTATTAATAAAGCCTTTAAGAGTTTAACACTTAAAATCTCAGCTAATCTACATCGTTGGGCCCGTGTGGGTGTGGCTTGATCAGATTTGTAACAACTTAAACTCTTAATTTAAGTATTGCTAAATCCTTATTGATGCACCAAAATACATGACCTCACCCAATTCAAACCAGTGAGAAAAGTGAAATAACCGAGACTGTTCCAACTTAAAATACTGTGCTCGTGCATAATCACATCTCTCATGGTAAGAAAGAGATTGAGAAAAAAGGTTTTCAGGGTCTTTAAAAAAATCCAACAATAAATGTCATTGAACTTGCAGCCAACCTTTTGTACCACCAACACTTTCAAAGGTGGATAAACTCATCTCATTTGTTTAATCAGTCATTAACTGTGTTTTGCAGGGCACAAGCTCTCCGTGATTGAATGTTAATTCAGCCGGTGTTGCTAAGCAAAGAATTAAATCTTGGCAAGCGGGCAGGGGTTTGGACAATATTGCTTGGCAAGATTTAGATACAAGAAGTAAAAACTGAATCTCTCGTGGATTATATGATGTCCCAGAAAACGAAATGTTGCAGCAAATCTTAATGCAGATGGAAGGCTTTCGGCCTGTGACTTCAAATTAGCGCCCAAATATCTTCAGGAAGTCCAGAGAGTGCCACATAATTTTATAACCGGATAGTTATAGTATACTATTTATTTGCAAGTAATAAAACCTGTGGATGTACTTTCTATTATCTTATCTTATCTTATATGTTTTTTAAGAAAAATCCTCCAATAATTTCTGAAATGGAAGCAAGGATACATGTTGTTGTCTTCCAGTGGCACATTTCTTGCCAAGTAACAGATTTAGACGTGCCACGTCGTGTCCAGCCAACAGAAGTGTGAGTGGAGAGGCGAGCGTTTATCTGATTAATATGCACTTACTATCTCCAGACCATTTAACTACACCACACTGCTGTCTGTAGCTTTCATGTGGACGCTACAGTCCACTTTGCTTTGCTTAACATGTTATGCAGTCCACGAGACGCTGTCATGCCAGAATTAGGACGATTTTAAGTGAAAGGTTTTGATGTGCGCTTGCTCAATCAGCATGGTTTGAGTTTGGTTTATGTAAGATGACGGTTCTTATGCTGGTGTGGAGGATTCGCTGCAGGACTCATGCACTTTCTCCCATCGCAGTCTTGCACTTTGAGGGGAGTTGTAAAGTTAGCAACGTGTTTACTAGATAATCCTTTTAGTTTTGAACCCAATGATAGTATACACTGCTTCACAAAATGAATAGGTAAGTTCTGTAAATATACGTAGATAAATGAAGTGGATTATATAAAAATAAGCCAATGAAATTAAGATGGAAAATAACCAAAACAGAAAAGATTTCCACCATAGATTTAGAGAACAAGGTACAGTACGTATGTGTATATTTTGTTTACAAATTACTGTACTGAGTGTATGTCCATAATCACTGAGACTCAAGATTGTGATTTTTTTTTTTTACTTTTTCACTAATCCAAAGCATCTTTGTTGTCATTGTGGCACGTCGCCGTGCGTCCTATCACTTTTCACCTCAAAGTAACTCTGTTAATCTTAGGAGGCACCCCGTCATGTCGTGTAATTGTCAACTTGTGATTTTAATGTTAAATGTTAATGACAAATTACACACATGTTTAGTATGGAAATTATATGGTTGTATTATTGAAATGAAGTACAGCTGTCGCCATGTTAGAAACCCATCCTGCCCATTAGACTGCATTTGTCTTATATTGGTGATTAAAGGAAATATCGACACTCCTACGGACACACACTGGAGCAAGGTTAGATGTGAGTCCACGGAGGCCAGAAAACACAATATTTTAAGATGGTGTTAGGTCGCTCTTTACGGCAAAACTAGTCCACATCACACAGTGCTATTCTTGGTTGATGGTGTGTTTTTTTATTCCCATGAAAGGTGCAATGTGTAAGATGTTGCCAGAATTTTAGTTTAAAACATTAACTAACACTGTCATCAGAATGTGAAGAGTTTACAGTGTTGACGTCTGTGTATTGTGCTGCAGAGATAGCTACTGAAATGAGCATACTAACCATGCCCCGGCCCATCCACTTGTTGGTTTAATCCAATAAACAAACTATCTTGCTACTATAGTCTTGAGGCGAATGCCACACAACAAGATTATAAGATAGCAGTGTTATTTTGGCTCTTAGAGTTTCAGCAGTTTGGTCAAATTTCGCGTATTCTTGCCCTGCTGTTAGTTAGTAGTCGGCTTTTTGACTTTAAATTTAGATTGTACGGACCCAGTAGTAGAGGTGAAATGTTGATCCCTATTTCTTTGGAGCAGGTGGCTACATCTTACATATTGCACCTTTAATAACTGGCCAAGCATGATGTTACTGTGACTTCAGTGATATTTAATATAAGGATCATTTTAGCTTCCTAAATTGATGATCAATGAGAAAGAAAGTAAAATATAAACAAGGAGTAGCTTCCATTTCATTTCACCATCATACGGGGAGAAGCACGTGTAACAGTCAATGGTATCCAAGGGTGAATTTAGCTTTTACAGTGTGAATTAAAATATGCTGCATTTGTAAAGGGGACATTCAATGTGCAATCAAGATCACCAAGGATATCCGCAGAGGTAGTGCTTGTAGTGCTTATGTTGCTCAGCTCAGACTCAAAATAAGAAGGAATCAGGCACCTGGGACACTGCAAAGCCATGGTTACTTGGCAACAAATTATATATGAGTGGGAGAAAAATGGTAGTATTTTCGGTCTTTCTGCCGGTGTGTTAACATTGTTATCACCCGAACTGCAGCCTGAGAGCTGAGCAGCTTCACGTCGTCTTCTTTTCATCATCTATCAGAAGAGAAGGGCCCAGGATCCTCCCCTATGATGCTTTTGTTCATTCAGTTCAGAAGAGGGTCAGCCCATATAGATGAAAAACATGGCTTCATTTTAAATTCTCAGGTTGATCTCTGAAGTAATTATTCTGTCCAGCCGGCTCTATTGATCAGCCATGAATCAGATATTTCTATAGTGCCTTTTTCTGCTCATTTTCATTGCAGAGGTTTGGTGTTGTCGATGTATTGAAAGGGAGCTGGTGTGAACGATTAGGACAGATTAGACTTTAAAAATGAATATGGTAAAATCCTGTCCTGCATGGTGTGAATAATAGAAAATAGAGAAATAAATCTCTACAGTGGAGTTTTAGTAGCTGGAAATGTTTCATTTAGCCCTGTGCCCTTTTCTCATTGCTGTTATAGTTCACCTCAATTAATAGGTCACATTTTCACACAAGTGGTGCCACTGGAGTCAACGCTACATCCTTTAAAGGAACAATGCGTAACATTTCGAGGGATATATCAGCAGGAAACATAATGATAAACAAAATGACGTTTACATAGGTAAACTACTATGTAGGAACCTAGTTTGCATCTTGAAGGAAAAGAGGCTAAAGTCAGAACATCCCATCACAAAATATGGCCTTATAACAAATAGTTTTATGGAAGTCAGGAGAGAAATGTCACTTTGATGGGTCTTGCTACAGCAGCATTTATGTTTTTCTCCCCACGTTCCACCTTGTCTCCTTTTACAAATAGCAGACGCATCTGATATCTTTCATTTATGCTCATTGGTTTATGTCGGATGTGCAAACGGGAGTAAACAAAGACAGATGGAAGGAGAGAGGTGCTGTGCAACCACTGTGACAGAAATATTTTTGTCTTTCATCCGGCTTTGTCAGACAGATGATGATCCCTAAATTACTTGCCAAAAAACTTACAAGAAGATGCCGTGAAATAAATCACCCTCACTGTGGTAACAACATGCGGTGGTGTATACGATGTATGTGGTGTGCTGTATGTGACATCTCTGTACAGTCTGTCTGTGTTGAGTGAGACAGTTGTCATAAGCGTGAGTACAGATATTTAATAATCTAAGTCATTAACTGTGGATGTGATTAAGAATATAAATGGCTAACCTCAGGGCTTCATAACTAACTGCTGTATAATATATTCACTTATTGAAATAATACACTAAATGAACTTCTATAACCTTATCAGGTGCTATCAAACCACTGTACAAGTAATAGTAGAATTAGATTTGTTGTTGTTGGGAGCTCAGCAACCAAACAGTGAACAAAGAGTCATATAGTTCACAGATAAAATGTCACACATATTAATGTTACCAGGCACTAAAAGCAAAGTGGTCTAACTATTTCACTTCATATGATTCTGGTTTATAATGGCTGCAGGATGTTGAGTACTGAAGTGTTACCTAGTTTTACAGATGCTCCAGAAGGATGTGTGTATGTGCATGTAATGTTACCGTTGGATGGAACAATTATGTGTAAAATAACTGGTGTACGCTGGACCAAATAACTTTCTAAACAATGTGTGTGGTGATGAGTTGTACAAGGTCGTCGTGTAAATGTGTCTTCATTAAAGCTCGCCACTTTGTGGGTGCTCCAGCGGAGATTTGGAGAAGCTTATTGCTCTGTAGCAAATGATTCACGAGGAAGGCAGTGTCAGATATGCACCATGGTACTTGGTGGCATGGTGGCAATACATGATTGCTCCACATCGGCTTTCAATTCAGCAAAGACCCTCATGTCCTGTTCTTAGTTAGGGACTGTACAAAATGACTGGGATGCAAAGGGGAGCTGAACTTTATGTTTAACTTTCTAAAACACTACTACATCTACACCACCCTCTCCCCTAATTAATATAACGTTAATGGTAGTTCTCTGCATTTGGCAAAACACATTTTTATGATCCATTGGGCCTCATGTAGGAAGCGATACACAAACAATTTTTTTGTTTATACCCATGATTTGCGCTCATTTTGTTAGTATCCATTGATTTCTGGGATTCACCAATGTTTTCTTATTTTCGCTCTTCTCTTAGGTAAGAGAATAACTCCAGAGTGGTCAAGCAAAAAAAAACAAAAACACATGAATATCATAATCAAATTCATATTATTATATGTTTTAGGGTAATTATAATGATTGGACTATTGCTCACACACTGCGCTGATGGTACATGTCCACAGGGGCGTTTTCTATCGCGATCATCTCGCTTCCAAGCACTGGACTCTTGATGGGTTGCCACAAGACACGAGGCACCTGATTGGACGAATGCTTTCTCTCATGGGCTGCTGCTTCCAGTTGGAAAACCAGAGCCAAACAATGTGAGAGATAAGTCATGCAGTTGCTGAATCTGTCTTTATTTTGGATCGACAATGCTTAGTTTAAAAGTTTCTAAGGAGTTTCCACAATGCCCCTGATTTACATAAAGTAGCCCAGACCTCAACTTTATGCAAATGAGGAGCAGCCAATGTGACACCCTGTCTCTTGAATTGTCTTGCCACGCTACCGGAATGCATTGCATGGCTACTTACAGACAACAAATGTAAAGTGTGGAAAGGACGGATGCTGCTTGACATGTGCCATCAGATGCTTGTTGATTTTCAACACCAGTACTGACATGTTTACTTTAATTTACCACTACCTCAGTTTCACTACTGCTGAAGTTCTTCTTTGTACAGCTTTTCTTTGGTGGCACGTCTCCAGTTCTTGGGCATAAAGTAATTAGACATACTCATTATCTATGCTAATACCTGCCCTTAAGTGTTTTAGGCGTTACCTATGCTAATAACCAACTGTCCACACACTGGGATTTATCACTCAGCACCCCTGGGTAAGAGCAGATTTGGATGGTGCACCTAGATTTTACTTCTTATTTCTCTTAACAAAAATTTGTTGCTGCATGAGGCCTAGTGACCCATTTATGTTGTCTACTGTATAATAAAACTCACAAGTGAAGGCTGAAAGATAAATATGAGGTAAGAAAAAACACACTCAACACAAAAAAAGTAAGCTACGATCCCTTCAGTAAACATAAAACACCAAATACTCCTTTTCTGACAACAATCACCCCTTGATATCTTTCATACATTGTCCCTTATCAGACATAAAAGACACAAAACTGTGATAGTAGTATTCCATGTTAAGCTGCTATTAAAAGTTGGCCCAAACAAAGCTAATAACAGGTTTAAATGTCATTGTGATTGTTTGGTGGAGCAGTTGTACTGTACATTGGCCTGGCAAAAAGCCCATCTGATGTTTAAACCTCTGATCATGCTGCCATTTTGCCTTCAGCACTCTAGAGGCCAAACCTTTCAGTTAACTTACAGGGCCAACATGCTACACTTAATGATAGGGCTGGTTGTTCATGCCATTTCTTACCTTATTTGACCTATGAACTGAATTATTATGTCTGACTCTGCCACGTACGGCTCCCCCCCTCACTTGTGCATTCAGCCTCAGCTTCTACCCTTCCTGCCAAGGACTGTTGTGAATTGTGTGAATACACTCTACTTCCCTGTGAGTATTTTACTTTTGGTCTGAAAAGCTGACAAGGTTACACCTGGGCTACATTTATCTGGAAAAAAAAAAATAAAATGTATGTGTTCACCTTGACAGCGTCTCACCCACCTAAAGCTCTGTATATCTGGCACCATTTTGCACACAGTATCTAATAAGTGTTCCTGGTTTGGTACACCTGTCCTGCTCAGAGATGTATGGTGATTAAAGAAAGTGTTTCATGTGTTGGATTTAACATTGTGTGGCCTGCGAGCGCGGTAGGAGTAGAATGTACTGTGGTAATTGTAAACCAAACTAGGTAACCGACAACTCCACCTGGGGACTTGCACCCCAGGAAGTACCGATGCCTTTGAAATTCATAGACAACTAGGACACAGGTAAGTCACTGAGGAGGCAGAGATGTGATTTTAAAAGGTAGAACAATTTATTATAATAGAAAAATTACTGGGGCGCTGTAATGATGAAGAGAACGATTAAAACAGAATTCAAGATAATGTAACAATTAAAACATGATTATTTTATAATTTAAAATATCCAAATACAAAAGTTAACTAAAAATGACTAAAACACAACCAGCCCAACCTAACAAAGTTAAACTAAACAAGACTAAGCTGAGACCACTTGATGGAGGCAGACTACACTGAGGACGGTGCAGGGGTGCCCACACTTTCTCACCCTTTGTGCCACACAGCAAATCACAGCAACCCTCACTGCAAACTATAGTGTAGACTATTTGTGTCCCAGTGCCCTTACTCACATGCAATGGGTGCAAGTACCTCACCACGGGTGCCTAACCTCTCAACCACATGGCTCCCAGCTTCTAAAAGGAAACTCAACAATTAAACATCCAAACAAAGCATAATAAACCCAGTTGGCCAGGAAAGTAAATAACCAAGTTGATAAACCAAAGCACAAACAATCTTACAAAGAGAAACGGGAAGCAAAACAAAAGAAACGGGAGGCAAAACGGCAGCCATGTATCTCCGGGTTGGCCTAAAATGAAATATAATAATTAGAAAGTAATTTAAAATGTCCCTCCCTGACCAACCTACTCACCACCATAGGCCATCACAAGGGATTTTTTAACAGAGTGGAACCATCGGCTGAGCAGGACAATCATAGGGCTAAAACCAGTGAAAACATCACAATTTAAAAACATGAGGCTCACAAGGAGCTACAATTTAATTTAATTTGTTTTCTCCTATCTCATGCAGCAGCAGCAACTCCACCACTATGTCAGGCCAAAGCAAAGAAAACCTAACAGGGCCCAGGTGCCCTTTTGTAGCTGGCCTGATTAGTGGGCTGGTGGAGGAGGAGCCAGGAGAGGAGCTGCGTTCAAGAGCTGCAAATGCAACTCAGAGAGCTAAAAATTGAACCTTACCACTATCGCATGGAGAAACAGCATGGAAAAAGTCCATTGTTGACGCCAACATGGGGGAGTCTGATCTAAATAATGACAAAGAAAAAAAAGTTTATTTAGTTTTTAAGTTAGTTAGTAGTTATTAAGTTTATTGTAAGATTTAGTGTTAATAGAGTATTTCACTGAAATCCTTAATTTAAATGCAATGTGTTACAACCTCAACATGAGGTCTACAGGAACACAAGGTGTAACAAAGTTTACTGAACCTTTGAAAAGTGATGGGATGGACTGTGAGAAAATAGCTACTGAAGCACTTTAAGTGTAAAGGGTGATATTTATTAACATAAACATTATTAACAAAGCAAATCAGGTGTCAGGGTCTCTGAGGCCAAAAACTCACCCACTCAAACTCACTCTATCCTGACAATGCCTGACAAGTAATCTGAAAAAAAAAAAAAAAAAAAAAATCATGTTCCTCTGTGTCCGCTGGTGCTCCCATTGGCATCTACAAGATTTAACAGACCGGAGGAAAACAACCAATCAGAGCTGAGCTGGAGTCTGCCGTCTCTGAGCAGCTGCCAGTCACTCACAAACTCTGATCGAACAGTCAAACTAGGCAGCACTGATCAAATATGAATCAATACTCTGTTACTGTAATGACTATTTCTCTCCTCAGACGTGTTCAGAAACATCTTGCAGTTACTGTTTAGCTGGAAAATGAGAAAGTTGAGATCAGTTCATCAACTTTCTCATTTTCCAGCTAAACAGTGACTGCAAGATGTTTCTGAAAACATCTTGCAGTTACTGTGTACTGTTTGATCAGAGTAATTGACAGCTGCATCCACCGAATGAACAGCCAAAAGGAAGTCATGGGTTGTCTAAAGCCTGAAAACGGAGCCATGACGAGGTTCACCATTTACTCATCAACAGGACAGCAACACCTGCAAAAGACAGCTGAAGGGCCTAGAGGGGCAGGAGCACTGATTTTCACTATCAGCACTCAATCTTTCAAAAAATGTTTCAGCGGACCGAGGCATTTCCTTTTCCTCTGCACAGAATGTGACAAAACAACATTTCATGTGATAAGTCTTGACAGACAGGACATGCTGAAGGAACCATTCCTGTGCTGGATTCAAACCCAAGACCACCATCCCCACACCAACCTCGGGCCATTTGTAGAGAGAGCTGAGAAGAAGAAACCAACAAACACAATACTGCTGTTAATAATATAGCAAACATATTACAAAGTGATGCACAAAAGAACATAAAGGAAATAATGTTTAATGAAATCTAAATAAATAAAATTGAAAAGGAGTCATGGGGCCCTGATAACAAAAGGCCCCTGGGCTTTAAGCCACAACCTGGAAATTACTAAGTGAGACCTACTAGAGGATATCAGCCCATATTGACTGCTGTGTGATTAACGGGTGAGAAATCTAATCACCAACCAACCCCATACATACATACATACATACAGTCACAAAGCAGCCAAATGATTTCTCAGTATGAAACATAATGTAATGTTTAAAGGGACAATAAGTAATTTAGTGTTGCATTCATTTAAGGCTGTCAAAATTAAAATACTTAACGGCAAATTAATCTTTTTTCTGCAATGTATCTTAAAGTGAGAATTGTCCAGTATTTAATACTCTTATCAACATGGGGGCGGGCGAATATGCTGCTTTATGCAAATGTATGTATGTATTTATTATTGGATAGCAATTAACAACACAAAACAATGACAGAAAATGTCCAGAAACCCTCACAGGTATTTAGTATGAAAAATATACTCAAATCATAACATGACAAACTGCTGCCCAACAATCAGCAACAGCTGTCAGTGTACTGATTTGACTATGACTTGCCCCAAACTGCATGTGATTATCATAGAGGTGGCATGTCTGTAAAGGGGAGACTGGTGGGTACCCATAGAACGTTGGAGCGTTATTTAGCCTCCTTCATGACAAGCTGGTATGAGGTTTTCTAGTTTCATATGGTGCCAGTAGCTTCACCTTATCTTTAAAACTGAACCGCTACAACCTCTGAAACAATTCGGTTGTGTTAATGCGTAAAAGAAATTAGTGGTGTTCAAACGATTTGTGTTAATGCGTTATTATCTTGTTGACAGCCCTAATTAATTTCTATCCGCAGCTTCATTATCAGGGCTGTGACTCAGTTTACAGAAGACATAATGTGTTATTAAGTGTAAGTAATTTTTTTGTGCCGCTCTGCAGTTCCACAATAAAATAACAGGACAATAACAAAACACATGGCATAAAACCATCATAAAAGATAAAACCAGCTGCATGAAAAACAACAGGACCAATAAAACAACAACAAATAAGTATAGGCTAATTTGAAGAAAATGTTTTGCATGATGCATTTCATTCATTCACTCTGGGTTTGTTCATTTGGGTTCCTGAAGACTTTGTAATGCTTTTCCACATGGTTATTGGTCAGATTATGTAAAGGGAAAGATTATAATTGTTGGAGTGAAGGAAACTGTGGGTGCATTCAAAGCCATTAGTGAAGGCAATAGTGTTGTAACTGATGGCCCTACTGTGACTACAGAGACGGGCTTGTCTGTATTACACATGAGCAATACATTGAACTATAAATGTAATGTGAAGATACAGCAGCAGAGGGCAGCAAATCATAATTTTCTCATTCACATCAAAGTATCGCTGACCATCAGCTCATTGATCATCCACTGAGGGCAAATGGATTATAATTGGTCTGAGGACCAGAGTGAGACTGTATAACTGAATTATTGTTGCGCTTTATTGATGACATGCTCCATAACGGACTGACCTCCTAAAACCGGGGCTGACTTACACAAACAGCAACCACCAGAAAGAGGCCGTTAGGCAAAAATAGTGGCATGTTATCTCATCTGCAGAGCTGCAAGAAGCTTTCAGTGAAAATATTATTCCAGCCTCTGACTGTGTGTGGTGGAGCAGCAGCGTGTGTGTGTGTGTGTGTGTGTGTGTGTGTGGTAAGAGCTAGTGATGGAGAATGAAACAGGCCTGACTGGCAGCTCCGCTCTCTCCCATGCCTGAAGGTAAAACTTATAATGATTTGTACAGAACAGAGACACCTGTGGAGAAGTTACACAATAGAGAACATCAGTGGAGCAGAGGCCTGATTGGTGGACAGACAGGTTGAGATAGATTGTCACATGTGAGGGAAAAACATGATCTAACATTGTGAATAGTTAATTAGTTCTGACTTGATTGTTATAACATGTAGTGAGTGCAATTGTCTTGGTCACCACCTGCCATTGTGGATTCACTGTGTCCTGCCAGTGAAGCAGCTGCTGAACTCAATAGAGACAGAACGATGAAGGGCAATGTAAATGCATTTCTTACTTCTTATCAGGATATCTAGAGTCCCGTTTTTTTTTTTTTTTTTTTTTTTTTGTACAGTAAAACAAGCAAAAAGCCTGCCAGCAAGGTGAGGTTTTGTCACCTGCTGTCAGTACAAATAAAAAATGGCAGAAATACCAAAAGTACCAAGATACTAAAAGTAAAAGTTCTCATTGTACAGAATGGCCCTTTTCAGAATCATATATTAGGCGTAATTATTGGATTAAACTATTGATGCATTCATATTAGGGCTGTCGAATGTGATAATAATGAGTTAAAGCAAATAAATTTTTAACACATAACAATGTGATTGTGATTTTTACGTTGTAGTGAACTGAGTTTTAGAGCTCGAGTGAAGATGCTGGCATCGTATGAAACTAGAAAACCCAAGATATCCATTTTTACATTTGTATTGGTGGAAAAACTATCATGGCCATTTTCAAAGGGGTCCCTTGACCTCTGACCTCAAGATATGTGAATGATAATGGGTTCTATGGGTACCCATGAGTCTCCCCTTCACAGACATGCCCACTTAATGATACTCACATGCAGTTTGAGGCAAGTCATAGTCAAGTCAGCACACTGACACACTGACAGCTGTTGTTGCCTGTTGGGCTGCAGTTTACCATGTTATGATTTGAGCATATTATTTATACTAAATGTAGTACCTGTGAGTGTTTCTGGTCAATAATCATTGTTTTGTGCTGCTAATTCAATTTCAATAATACTGACAGTCCTATTTATTATGTTTTGTATTATGTAATAATTTAAATGGCAAAGTAACTAAACTAACTAACAGACTAAACTAAAGCTGTCAGATAAATGTAGTGGAGCAAAAAGTGCATTTGCCTCAAAAATGTAGTTGAGAAGAAGCATAAAGAAATACTGAAGTAACGTACTGAAGTAAGTACCTCAAAACTGTACTTGAGTACAGTGCTTGAGTATACAGTTGTAGCAATGTGCTTATATTGTTTTGTCCTGACACTCTTTTCTATAATAAATCCTGAAACTAAAGAAACTGGTCCAAGAACAAGTGAAAAAGAATATTTTGTTCAGAAGA